>KZ308462.1:28806-47740 GCA_000376725.2 Ladona fulva | reverse complement strand
CAAGTGAGAATAAAATAATAATAAATAAAAGAATATATGAAAAATTTAGCCTAGGCTCTACTCAGCACCTCTCCTCGAATAAACTGCTGCCCAGGTAGTCGGGGCAGTGGGAAGAATTTCGCCGGCTATCGCTGGGTTGTTGGCCGAGGGTCAGACACTCAAGGAGTCGCTAATGATGTTCAGGAGAACAACAGGAAAGCAGGTCCTTTCACCAAGAAGGGCAAGTTAAGACTCGGTTTCTCGGATAGACAAATGTTTAATAGTAACTTCTTCGAAAGAAAATCCTTATTAAAGTTTATCCGTATAGTCTCCGTGGGGTATTCTTATTAACAGTAGAATCGGTGAAATACCTTGGAGTAACTCTCATGAATACCTTAACATGGAGTACTCACCTCCATAATATATGCAGAAAAGCACTTAAGAAACTCGGCTTAAGAGAACAGTCGGTCGGAACGACGAAAAAGTTCGCGAGCGATGTTATTCTACGTTAGTTGGACCTCATGTAGAGTATGCGTGTAGTGTATGGGACCCTTCCGATAAGCGTTGTATTCGACAATTAGAAAAGGTGCAGCGAAAGGCTATACGTTTTGTGAAGAATTGCTACGATAAATCAGTGAAGGTCGCTCAGGTGATTCAGTATGTAAGATGGGAATCTTTAGAAGTTAATAGATTTCAACAAAGGATTAATTTACTGGATAAATTTAGAGAAATCAAATTCAGAGATGATGCAGCCGATATAATGCGTTCACCATGCTACATAGGTCGTTCCAATACGAGAAGCTCCAGCTTCCAGTTCCAATACGAGAATACGTTCCAGCGATAAAAGATCAGGGAAATAGCTGCTAGAACCAATCGATTCAAAACTTCTTTCCACGAACGATACGCGAAAGTAATGGATTAGGGAAATAGAGTGATTGTGTATGCACCCCCTGCCACACGCAGAAAGACGGCTTGGAGGGTACTTACATAGACATAATTTGATAAGAAGATTGAGGATGAAATTAAAACCTTCCGGCATGTGGTTTACGGTTCCTTCAATTGCAATCTAAAACGATTCTCTGGAAATATTAACTATCGGTCTCATCGATTACGTCTCTCCCAATAAAGATAACACGACCCGAATTAGCCTTGCCATTAGATTTGCTGTTTATCAAACTGATTCACTATAAATAATATTTTTTAATACACATTACACAATACACATTATTTTTCCTATCTATCCTTTGTTCGAATGACAACTTGTTTCAGTAGATTCTCTCATATGACAAACCTATATCTACATATGTATGTACCCTGCAAGCCGACTCTCGTGTGGCAATGGGTGCATGCAAATTCCATGAACCCATTTCTCTGCATTTCTGCATGCACCCAATTGTCTGCATGGTATTCGCTCATGTAAGTTTTCTTATTATTTTTTCTAATAGAGCAACAGTAGTTCTGTAAGAATACCAATTTTTGTTTCCCTCAAAAGAATACTTCCTGAGATAACGTGTCTCATAGTTTATAAAAACTGATGTCGTACTGTTGAGGGCTGTGGTAGGGAGTCAAACAAATTTAGATTTAGATTTAGAATTTTACCCCGCGAGCCGCCGATTGGCGTATAGCAGGGGGTGTATCAACACCAAATATTCGTACCTTATCTATCCTGTTAGCCTCTCTAATGCTCCGAGGAAAAAACGACCAATCTGTTCTAGCGATTATCTCCTTATATCGCTTGGTCGACGCCTCTCGTAGATCGCGTTCGTTTTGAACTGGAATTATGTCTTCGACCTCGTCTGAAAATTCTGTGCTGATGAATTTATCGAACAGCTTCCGTCTGTATTCTGATCTTCTATCCTGTAGTGAACTCCATCCGAAGGAGTTTGTCATGGCCGTAACGCTTCTATCGAATCTGAAATCTCCGCTAACGAAACGTGCCGCTCTACGTTGAACCATCTCTAAATCTGAGACTAGACCTACTTCATGTGGATCCCACACAGCGCTGCAGTATTCGAGATTGGGTCTGACCAAAGAAAAATAAGCAATTTCCTTGACTCTTGATTGACATCCTCTAAGAGTTCTACTTGTTAATCTTTGCATTTTATTAGTCTTTCCTATAAGATCACGAATATGTTCTTTGAATGATAAACTACTGCTAATTGTAACTCCTAGATATTTATTATGACTCACGAACTCTAAGGGATATTCTGATATTTCATATTGCAAGCTGTTAACATTCATGGAAGGCGTGAAAATCATAGCAACGCACTTCTTTACATTTAAATCAAGCTGCTAGTCTTCGCACCATTTTGATATAACGTTTAGGTCGTTCGGAAGGATTATGCTATCTTCATCTGACGTAATCGCCCTGTATATGAGGGTATCATCGGCAAATAATCTAATCCCGCTCCTTACATTATCTACTATGTCATTGATGTAGATAAGAAATAAAATCGGCCCTAGAACACTACCCTGCGGAACTCCTGATGTGATGAGTACGTCATCGGATAAAATTCCGTCTAATGCAACTCGCTGAGATCTATTTTAGAGAAAGGATTTGATCCATCCGACTACTTTTTTGTCGATCGCGTAGGCATTTAGCTTTTGAATTAGCTTTATATGAGGTACGGTATCGAAGGCTTTCCTGAAGTCTAGAAATACTGCATCTTTTTTAACACCCTTATCTGCTGCTTTAGCTAGGTCGTTTATGAAAAGGGTTAACTGAGTCTCGCATGACCTTCCTTTGCGGAATCCGTGCTGGTTTTGACTAATTGCTCCATTCTCAGACAGAAAGCGCATTACTGAACTCGCAATGATATGATCCATTATTTTACAGAAGATCGAGGTGAGCGAGATAGATTTATAATCATCGGGTTTTAAGTTGCTTCCTTTCTTAGGTACTGGAGTGACGTACGCTGTTTTCCATGATATGGGAACAGTACATTTATCTGAAGGGGAGGACCACCTCTGTTTTAAGCGGATTGGAGAGAGGTTTTCAGTACGTTCCTCGCTCAAAAATAATGGACACGCATCCGACACAACTAGGCATTTTTTAAAGCAAAATTACCAACTGAAAATCTGAGTTAGGCAACCACGCCATGCACACGCATCACCTTGAAGTTCGCGAAACTTTCCAAGTTGGGAAATGTTTTCTCCTATTTTTTTTAAATAAATTATTCTTTCGCCTTTTACTTTTATCTCCCTACCCTCCAAACATTATTTACCTCTTCCGTCAACAGTTATTCAAATATATGTTAGGTCGGATCTACAGCTTGTATTATATTGCTACATATAGAATTAGAACTCTTAGCCAAACCCCAAATGTCACTGACTAGGCCCCTTTATGTAGTACGAGCCCCAATGGGAAACCCCAGGAATAGTGAGGTATCCATCCTATCCATTATACCACATGGTATCCATCCTATCCATTATACCACATGGTATAATGGATAGGATGGATACCTCACTATTCCTTGGGTGGTACTCCCCTTGTAAGATAAAAAACAAGCATTACGAAATTGGTCTCAGTTGCAGGTTAAGAATCGTTGAAAGAAAACAGATTAGAAGCTAGGCTGCGATTGATAAATTCAGAGAAAGTACATTTGCGGAATAAGTGCCGATGAGACAATGGGCTTAAATTGAGAGAAAAAGATGCGAGGACAAGTCGTTTTGGGGACTCATTCTTTCCGATACGCGATAACAATAAGCTAAAGAGGTACTAGAATTCTTATTCATTGGATGTAGATACACTGAAGCATGGGATGCCTGTCGGTACATACATACACACTACACTGGAGAGGCCAATAGAAGAAAAGGAGGAGCAGGCCCAGAACTGATTACTTGGGACAGTAAGCAAAGAAACTAAGCTGCCAATCCTGTCAAGAATATGAAGGACTTTCCCTAGAACAAGACAACATTGTCTTGTACTAGGGCAGTATACTTCCATTTGGAAATAAACTGCAAACTGTCCCAGATTTAAACCTGGCAAGATGATCCCGGATATATGAAATGTCCTCCACGAGTCGGACACAAAATTCCACTGATTTTATGAGCGGTGATGAAGAGCTAAAGAAATTACAAATTCCATTCTTCAGCTGTTAAAAATCAACATCGAAAAAAATAATTTTGTAATTTCGATGATTTTTCGGTAAATTATTTTCTAATATTATCAACAATAAGGTTGATTCCGCTTTCCTAATCTCTCTTTTCTCTTTCCGTGTTCCTTCAAGTTCCTTCGCCTATCTGATATCTTCTCTTTGAAGATTCCACGTCTGTTAATACCTAAAGGTCACTCTTCTTCCGCGTACCATCAATTATCAATTCTTTATCTTCCAATAAGAACTTCGATCCATCTTATATACCTCTACAAGCGATCCTAAATACGTTTGCAAGAAACTCATTTGGATCTCTGAAACTCTGATCTCTTTAATTCTGTTATTGTTTTATTATTAAAATAAATTAAATTGAATTAAATTAGTTTAATTTTTTGATCCATTTTATTATCATTATTGTTAATCGTCGACCGTAATTGGCATAGTGCTGTATGTTGATGTGTAATAAATAAATAAATAATTAATTAAGCCTTTAGTTTTAGAATTTATAAACCCTGAGTCCTGTATTTATTTCTGAATATTCCTGCAATTAATCCCCGTCATCTCTTCGAAAATTTCATATCCCATTATTTCATAGTTTGCCTTTAACATTGTCTTTGTAATTCTGCTTTCGAAGAGCCTTCTCCACTGTAACTGTTTATCTTTGATGGAGGAGTACTTCTCGGGATGCTAACCGGGTCGCTTCCCGGTGAATAACCGACCTTTCTGCTGCTCACTCCGCAGCCATCCTCGAGGTGGGTGTTTTCGCCGCAAAAAAACTGAATTCCTAGTTTAGCTTTGTTTCTTTCCTGGATCAATAACAAAGGTCCGTTAATTTTTATAAAGTTTCCCACCTTATTCCTCGGGAGGCTTACATAAAAACGAACATTTTCACGCGGTCCGCAGTGCGGGTACGATGTCATAAAAGAAGAGGGTCATCGAATAATATGATTTTATAACACGCTGTACGGCGTAGACTGGGGTGTACTCAACTGCACCACGATAACGCGCTACTGCATTCACTTTTGGCACCGTTTCGCTCAAAATATAATCGATCTGCGGATCCATTTACATTTCGCTCCCTCCGTTTGGAAAGAATCCGCTCACAACTTAACTGGGAAAATTACCACACACAG
This sequence comes from Ladona fulva, assembly GCA_000376725.2. Lineage (NCBI taxonomy): Eukaryota > Metazoa > Arthropoda > Insecta > Odonata > Libellulidae > Ladona > Ladona fulva. The sequence goes on along the minus strand of KZ308462.1, from coordinate 42,534 downwards.
TCATATTTTGCAGTTTGAGGTCAGAACTGACTATTACGCATGTACATGTATAGGCCGGAGCTTGGCAATCCCTTGATGAAGTTCCATTTTTGACGACATTAACTTGTCTTATATATCGTATAAGGATATGATCTTGGAGCCAGAATGCGGACAATACAGAGCGGCTCGTTTCGTTAAGGGAGATTGCAGTTTTGATAGCAGTGAATTGATCAAAACCATTGGCTGGGAATGGGAAAAATGTAGAAGAAGGCAAAAGTTATTCCAAAAATATTTATAGTAATAAGTAATTATACCGATTTGCACGACGAAATACGCGATGTCGTGATTCCCATACTCAGCGGATGCGGTATCCGAGACCAAACAACAAAAGGATTTCGGGAAGTTATAGCGAGAACGGATAGCTGTTCTGGTCTCTTTTGCCTGATAGCATTAGGAATGTCAATTAACTAGCTTATTAATAGGTTCGGTGTTTTCACACTCCTGCTATGCCCCAGAGGGAGGTTTGCGGGGTACTAATGCACATCTACATCTACATAAATACCCTGCAAGCCGCCTTACGTGTAATGTAAATGTAAATGTCTTCCAAATAAGACATACATTGAAATAGTTATAACTATAAGATAGATAAGGTACCAACTATCTTAATCTCCTTTCCTCACAGGAAATTTTGACTTCCAAGAAATAGAAAAGAGCTTATCTACCACTGATACTGTTTGTTACTGTTTCAAAAATCTTCCTTTCGCCTATCATAGCATACTCCTTAATTTTAGGAGTCCTCCTCGACTCAGAGCAGTAGCATTTTGTCATTCGCAATAAACCTAAATATTTTAGATACTCGTTATTTTGTTTACACCAAAAAGTATTTCACTCGCCTGACACAAACTTAAGGTTTCTCGCACATAACAAAGTTGGTTACAAGAATCGTCGAGAGTATATGATAATTGCCATAGGACGGAGTGTAATCTCTACTGCCAGTGGATTTGGGAACAGCCCTAGAACATAAGATAGGGAGAAATTTATTCTCGTGGCTAATACGTTTTAAGAAATCAGAAATAATTTCCAATTATTTCCTGCTGTAATTCAGTAATATTTTTATCAAAGGAATTGCAAATATGAAGCTCATTTCATTTAAATATATTTTTAGGGAACTCCTCAGCGATTTAAATACAATTTTTTTCGTAGAAACAATTTCTATATTTAATTTTTTTATGTATGTAAAAGAAGAAAAGCGACTTGTTATGTACTACTCAGCCCACGGCTACCATAAAATCAGTAGAGTCATATATATCAAGATACGAAATAAAAATGACGTATCAGAAGAACGTCACGTAGCTAAAGCAACATCAAAAGGAATTATTAATTAAACTAACGGTGAATACGAGAAGACATGAATAGATAACCACATTTTAGAAAAATAATTATAAAAATAATATTTGGTGAATTTTAAGGATCAGACTCTTCGAAAATCAGCAAAGGATCAGACTCTTCGATAAGTGACTTATCAACCGACAGCACAACGGCAAATGTTGCAAGGATTTTATTCCGCTTTAATACCGACATTGGATTTCAAAAACTTAAAAATAATTCAAGATATTTTCGAAGAGATATAGGTACGAAGAGATACGGGAGATTTTCTCATCTTCCAAAACCTAATGGCAAAAATCAATATAATAGAAAGGGGAATAGAGTATCTGTGAAAATTTCCTCTATGTCCTAATAGCAATAGTCAATACTTTCTTTAGACCTACGAACAATGTGTGAAAACGTAGATGGAAGAAAAAACAACCAAAGACGAATTTGAGAGGAAAATAGAGGAATTGATACACGGACAGTGCGAATGGAAATTCTCTGTATTCTCCGATTTTTAAATAGTATTCGCTTATGTGGTTGCAATTTTGAACGTTGATTCCGATTAAAAGTCGCAAATGGACACCCGATTACCGTAAAATCGATATAAAAGCAGCCCAGAGTTGCATTAATTTATGCAGTTGAAAAATAATGTATTCGACGTTATCTTACGAAATGAATTTATTACAGTAGTAACGAGGAAATGTAAAACAACTACAAATATTACATCATCAACGTTACAAAATAAAGCAGAAAGATTTTGTTAGATTTATTGTATTATAATGTATACATAAAATGGACTTTATCTAAAGTGCTCATTAGGGTCCGGTAGAAGTGCTTTAGAAAACAAGGGATATATTTTAGCTTCCTTTAATTAACCTATATGTAATTTACTGTCTATCAAACGAGGCGAACGATCGATTTAAACAGTTTCGAGTGTGTTATTATAAGAAAAGTTCGAAATGGTCGGGATAGCGTCTTCAAATGTACTCTGTAAAATGTACTGTAAAAAATGAGTGAGAGTCGAAAGAATTCGAGCGTCCCCACGCTTTTTTCACTTCCTAGATCTGTTTCTACGTGCATACAGATAAAATATTTATTTCTAAATCGTAAAGCTAATAAAAATTAAATTTTAACATTAATTTTATGAGATGTTATCAATGATTTAATGACGATCGTAATCAATGATAACTGATTGCTCTTTAGATGTTATTAGATGAAATATTGCCAATATAAATTATTTATTGGTTGTCTTTTAGATTCTATTAAAGTTTATCCGTATAGTCTCCGTGGGGTATTCTTATTAACAGTAGAATCGGTGAAATACCTTGGAGTAACTCTCATGAATACCTTAACATGGAGTACTCACCTCCATAATATATGCAGAAAAGCACTTAAGAAACTCGGCNCCAATATAAAGTATTTATTGGTTGTCTTTTAAATTTGCACGGTTGTTAAACCGGCCCTGGTTGCTTCCATGACAGCGCTTCCTAAAATGAAGTTATTTTCCGAGAGAAAAAAATGAGCCGAATGTGAAATGTATATGTGAAATCTTGCCAATATAAATTATTTATTGGTTGTCTTTTAGATTCGAACGGTTATTAAAGCGGACGTGGTTGGTTCCATGACGGCGTTTTGCAGTTATCGACTGCAGTTCCTAAAATGAAGTTATTTTACGAGAGAAAAAAATGCGCTAAAAGAATGTCAGAAATCCCAAAAATTGATGAAAAGGGAGGGTAAATTCTTTTCTCTGCAAATATCATTTCCTGATTAATAAATTTTTAGGAAAATGCCGATGGAATTAACTTTCCAAAACTCGAATGTCCTGAACTAAATATTACTATTAGAGAGGCCAATTAGTTGTAATTAATGGGTTATTGCTATTTGATGAAATAACTACCCAAGTTAATAAGGCGATTCGTATTGTTTGGATTCCTTTCAGCTTCTTTTTGGAAAATATTTCATTGTGAAGTATTTGTTCTTTCACTCTAAGCATCTATTCGTTTTGTCTAAGCTCTAAGGAATAATTCTTCTTTCAACGTCTGACTTGTATAGTACATGCATTAACAATGGTTTTCTTAACGATTTTGAGATCTTTCTTTCACATTATCACTTTCTTGATTTTTACACTCATAGTGTATCTAAATCTTATGCAAATTTATATTTTTGTTTGCTCTTTGCATACTCTCTCAGTATTTCTGCTTCCTCTTTCTTGCCCTATCTTCATTTATCTCGTCTTTCATAAAAATTTGTAAAATATAATCATGTTTAAAATGAATTTCTCCCGATTGAGAAAAGGTAAATCGATTTTAATGCAAGACAGGACTAGATCATTGTTGCGAATTTTAATCGTAAAATTATCCAAATATTTTAGCGATTGAATGAGAAACGATATTAACCCTAGTCCAGTCCTATTCCAGTTTTTCCTAAACCCTAGTCCTAAAACCCTAATCCAGTTTATCATCAGCTTTCTTATGAAAGGTGTTGGTATAATTATATTGGTATTGGAAGGTGTTGATATGAACTGGACCTGAACTCGGATTAAATATACTAAAGAGATATTTAAATGAAGTTGGAAATGTATGCGGATATTTTTGGTTTTGGATTCTGGGAAATATTTCGATTATTTTCAGCAATTACATTTATTTGCGCTTTATGTCTGCGGCAAAATAGACTATGTTTAGACAGCGGAAAAGAATTTTAAGCGGGACCATGAAATATGCAACGCGCGCCAAAGCTTAAAAAAGGTTTTCCAGTTCACCATATTCTGGTTTTAATCTTATATTTAGAGTAAAAGTTTCCTTGTGTAGACGTGTGTATATTCGCCTAAAACTCGAGAACCAGATGCCACACAACCTTCAAACTTTGATTAATGTTAAATGTCTTCCCCGAACATAATAGGTTACTTTTTATTCACCTAACCGTCCCGGTTCGACTCCAGACGTTTAAAATCGTTTCCAAAAGAAATGTATGTGAAACTTAATTTAATCGCTTGAAGGATTTATTTCATTTGCTAAATTTAAACATAATTAATGAGAACTATGATTTGAAAATATTCGTTTATGATAATCTATTCCATTGAGCTAAGCTAATATAAGAGACGTTAGATTCTCTTTTGTGCAACTATGACTACTTATTTAATCCTATCTCTACATTCCCCGTCGAGAATCTTCAGCTAGTGATAATTTAAACTGAAGAGAGTAGTTGCACTTTTCTACAAGAATTTCTTTAATGAAAAATACGACCAGATTTGAACGATTATCATCAGGGGGCATTGCAATACTCGTAAACTTACTTAAATACAAGAAGACAAGCGGAAAAATCCTGAAGTAGGAAGATTCGGTAGGGGGGGGGGAGTAGGACAAGGAAGGGAGAGATACGGGAGTGCAGGTGGAGGAACACTGACGCATAGAATCAGTGGGAAGGAAAAGGTGCTCATTCGGAGCATTTCGCGGAATTAATACCAGAAGGGTTCTCAGATTTTTCCAGGAAGTTGAGTCTTTGGCCTCAGCCTGAAAAATGCGCAATCTCGGATATAAAATCAAAGAAATGGTTGCATTCCACTGTATGCTCAGCGAAATGGGAAGAATGATTCACGAAGCATCTTTTCTGCTCGTTGGCTCAAATGGCAATGTTGCGCAGAGTCTGAGCAATATTCGAGCATGCATTTGCAGTCACTTCAGTCGAGACTGTGAATCAAGACATCGCCTATTGCAATGAGTTTTAAATTACAATAACTCAATTGTATTGTATTGGAATTCTGAGCTGTAGTGCGACATTTATTGTATGTTATTTATCGTATACTTATTGTATCTAAACTGTCCACGGGAGGTTTTTGGAGGGTTTTCCTTCCGTCTTTGGGCGAATGCCGGGCAAATGTCACTATTATTTTATCCCCCTTGACCATTGCCACCTGGTCCACCGACCAACTTGCAATGATTATTAAACAAATAAATTCCTCGTTTTCCCCAATTGTGCTTGTCTTCAGCGTTTGCATAGTATAATGGAATTAAGTGAAACAGGCCGCAAAACTTCCAAAGGGGAAGGGGCCAATAGATATGCGTAATATTAAGATGGCTCAACGTAGAGCAGCTCGTTTTGTCAGTGAAGGTTCGACAGTAGCGTGACGGCAATGATAAAACCCCTCAGCTAGAATTCCCTCTGAGTGAGGAAAACAGATTACCGACGAAAGATTTCCGAAAAACTCATCGGTTCAAGATTTTTACACGAAGTAGAAGACGTAATTCCGGTAAAAAACGAGCGCGATCTTGTTCCTTATTTACACCAACGATATAGTAGACAACGTAAAGAGTAATGTGAAGCTCTTCTCAGACGACACTCTTATATATAGAGTAAAGGAAAATGCGGATAATACATCCATATTACAGTGCGACCTGGACGTCATTTCTAAGTGATGCGAAGATTGGCAGCTCGGTTTGAACGTAGGAAAATGTAATGACCCCGCTACCGAACCGCATCTTAAGCCAAACCGCTTATCACATTAATGGCGCAACGTTAGAATACGTAACTCAGCATATATATGTAGGAGTCCTTTTCAGTTGTAACTTATCGTTTAAAAGGCACATCCAAGACGTAGTGGGGTCAACGGATAGGACTTTGAGGCTACGTAACCGCGTTCTCAGAGGTAGTCAATCGAGTTTCAAAGATGCGGCTTATTTCTCGCTCTTTCGTCCATTGCTTGTTGTAGTACCGTTGCGCAGTATGGAATCCGCACGAAGAGGGTCTGGAGCTAGAGTGCGTACAACGCAGAGCGGCTCGTTCCGTTAAGGGAGATTATAGATTCGATAGCAGTGTATCAGAAATGATCAAAACCTTCAGCTGAGAATCTCTTAAGGATAGAAGAACCAAGTATGGCCACAAGTTATTCCAGAAAATTTCAAGTACTGATGTTCACGACGAAATAACGCGATGTCGTGATTCCCGTTCTCAAAGAGCGCGACACCAGACGACAAAGAGATTTTGCGAGATTATTGCGAGAGCGGATAGCTATAACTGCAGGAGCTAGCTTATTACTAAGTTCGGTGTTTTCACACCCTCTGCCATACACCTTAAAGCGGCTTGCGGGGTACTAATGTACGAGTAAATGTAAATCTTCGAGAGGCGATGACCAAGCGTTACAAGGAAAGCATCGCCAAAACAGAAAGTTACTTCTGGTCGTTCTTTCCGCGGAACATTAGAGAAGCGAACAGGATGGATTAGGTTTACATTTACATTAGTGTGATACACCCCCTGCCATACGCCACTGGCGGCTTGCGGGGTATAAATGTAAATCTAAATTTAAATATGGTAGAACCTGATCGCTGGGCGCATATGAAGAACTTGAGAAATACATGTTTTTATAATGTAGAAAAAAATTCATTCGACTTATATTACTCGACTTAAAAAGGAATAGATAATCTATAGGACAAAATAATTCGTTCCAATGTTTATTAAACTTCCAAATACATATTCAGTGGATGAAGGTTTTGTTTTTATCAATACTAATTACTGAAAATTCCTAAATTCCTCCATCATAAAATAAAGAGTGGTTAAGAAAATTGAGTTCAGGAATTCTTCCTGAAATATAGACGACGCGTCGTCTCACGGCACATTACATCTCCTATAAGTGCTCTGCTCATAGAAATGACGTCGCGGCGTTCTTTGAGCAGTTTCTATGAGCATACCTCAACTTTCCTTTTCTAATTCTTCATTAAAATCAATCAAATCGCTTTCTCTAAATGCACGTTTATCTTTAACTTCCTACAGGGGGGGCTTTTTGTCGACTTTTGTATTTTAAACGTAAGGAANAAAAACCCTATATACAAAAAATTGCAAATAAAATTTACATGTCCATATTTAGAATTCGTGAGAAATCGAAAACGGAGAGTCCTCATCTTCTGACTCGTCACTTTCCTCAGTTTGTGATTCACTCTCTACATCTTCAAAAAGCAAAAGTTTGCGTACATCCACAGCCAAATGCTTCATTTTCTTTTCCAGCAGCTCATGAAAAATTGAAATCATGGTCAGAAGTCAGTAACAGCCTTCGTAAAAGGTTAGCAGCCAACCTCTAATATTTACTAGAATGGTGTTCTCTAAATCGACGAATGTCTTTATTTCTCGTCTCCATTGCTTCTTCCGTAAGTTGACCAATTGGAAGAATGGCTTCATCTGCAATAGCTGCACCATGAATCAAAATTTTGTGTATTGTGGGCAGCATGCAGTTCCAGCCACATAGTTGTACATTTACCATTATAAATACCATTTAGTACTAAAATAATACGCTTGGATTCATGAAGGTGGTTTTTACTTATTTAGGGATCACAACGACCTATACCGTGCTATGCACTAGGCTGTAAGGTGAAGAAATATGCAGGTTATGAAGAGGCTTTGCATATATTTCCAAGGGACCCAGTAAGATATGCCAAGTATTATTTGTAGTAATCGTCGCATTTCAATCTCTCAAAGCCCTCAGTTTTCTGTTCCATATGAAATAATAATTATTTTAATTTTCTGTTTTGATAATTTTCTGTTAAAGTACCGTAACTTAAGTACAATCAAAGTTTATTATAGACGATATAACTGATTAACAGGACCTTTCTCTTTACTATGTGTATCAATTTTTAAAATTCCTTTACTCCAATTGCTGCACGATTAACGTATTTCTTTTATTAATCTTAGATGCCTGGAGTGGGGGAGATTTGCTAGGAACCCACGACTCAATGACCGTCGTTAGGAAACTCTATGGAAGAGTACATTCCTTTGCCAGCACCATTTCACAAATGACCAGTATATTTCCTTTGCACCTAGTAGACTTGTTCCTAATGCAGTTCCTACTGTTCCACCATCATATCATCTTCCTGCTTCATCGTCTGTTTCTGCTCAGTCATTCTCTGCTTCATCATCTCCTTCAACTTCTGCAGCTGAAATTGCTGCTGAGAATCTGCAATTTTCACCTGAAATAGCTGGATCATCATCATCATGCTAACCTCATCTTTCCTCTTTGGCAACCCCATTATGTTTTTCTCCATATTGAAAATCTCGTTGCAGAAAATGTTTCACAACCACCCTCTCCTCACGCTATGCATACTTGAGGAAGAAAAAGACCACGGATCCGCTAGCTGATTTGGAACCAAGTTTGCATCTGATGGTGGAATCAAATCTGCGAAATGTAAAAAAGAAGCGAAAGGGTAGGAGATGGTCTAGGGAGAAAAAGCTCTTCTACTGTACGTTATACAAGAGAAGCCCCCAGACATACCGTTACTTGAGGGAGAGAATGTCTGCACCTGCTCCCCAAACTTTAATATCTCTTGTTAATTCTTTTCCCTTGAAACCTGGCATTAACCCCACAGTCTTTGAGCATCTTACTTTCCGTGCTAAAGATATGACAGCTTAAAAAAAATATTGCACATTACTATTTGATGAGATGTCCATTATTAAACCTAAATTGATTTATAATGCTAGGTGTGACTGTATCGATGGCTTTGAGGATCATGGAAATGGGCAGATCAAGTGCTCTTGTTGATCTCGAGAAGCTCTTGTTTTCATGGTCCGAAGCCTTAAACTGGAAACAGCCAGTTGCTTATTATTACAGTAAAAAGAGTGTACCAGGGGAAATTTTGGCTGAGCTTACCAAGGAAGTAATTAATGCTATTGATAAAACTGGCATGAAGATTGTTGCTACTATATGTTATATGGGTAGCAACAATGTGAAGGGACTAAAATTATTAGGCTTCTCTTATGATAATCCTTTCTTTTTATTTAATGGCTGAGAGATTTTCATCGTGCATGATCCTCCACATCTCAAACGCATGAGGAATATGTTCATGAAGTACCCTGTTAGAGGTAGGGTCGTGTTAGGGGGCGAAATGATTCAGGGCCTTCGCAAGTGGTCACATATAAGGAAGATTTATGGATCAGCAAGAGACATAGAAACCACTACTATGAGTCGTCACCTTATTCCTGTTAAACCACTAACAGAAGAGCACCTAAACCCTACTTGGCGCCAAGAGATGAAAGTCAGTTTGGCAGCTGGTGTATTTTCACAAAATGTGGTAAAGGCTATGGAGTGGTATCGAGTATTTGGTTAGTAATGTGTTATTATTAAATATTCCTGTAACTTTGCAGAGCTTTGTCTTGGATTTCTCAATTAATAATGTTTCAATTTTTTTTCAGGAAAGCTTTATCTAGACTAACCTGTGACCACAACTTTCCTTGGTTTCTTCTGTAACTTATTTCAAAGCTTTAATGGTGTTCAATCAGATAACATCAGGGTGGGGTTCAGAGGGGTTCTTTGCGAAAGAAGTGGTCATTTGGATCTCTGGGAAAGTGCTCTCGATGAAATTGAGACATGGGATTTTATTAAGGAAGGAAGGCGTATGAAACCCAGAAGCAGTGAGGGGTGGGTAATCACCATTAAGGCTGCGAAACAGTTATGGGTTAAAGGAGCTGAATTTAATTACCTAGAACCTCGGCGACTAAATCAGGATCCTCTGGAGAATTTTTTTGGTAGCATTTGGTTACACTGTTGGTCTGCCCATAACCCCACTGTGACGCAATTTGCATCAGGGTTCAAAACTACCCTCATAAAGAATGTTTCAGCTAATTGGACCAAGAGAATGATTTCATTCAAAGATCATGGCCAGTTTATTGCAGAGCTGGACATACTTCTCCAGAGGATCCCCAGCTCCCAAGAAGAGACGGAGAATTCCATTGCGGAAGTCTTCGTTCGTGAGATATCTATTGTAGCAGAAGAAGCTGCACCATTGGTGTCGGCTGAACCAATTACGATGGATATATCACCTTCAGAGTGCTGCTCTGGAATTCTCACGATGTTGCTAAAAAATAACACTTGTTCAACTTGTGTCTCTACTGACAGCTGATACTTCAGTACTGCCAGAAACTGTAGCCTCTACGTTGAGACTTCTGCAGGAGTTTCTTAAGGATAACAAGGTAGGAAGCAGTATTAGCAGCAGGGGGACGGGTGTTGCTTTTCGCATCTTTACATGGCTTCACTGTGAGGCTCATGAAATCAAGGAGAGAACTGCTCAGGCCTTGGTGAAGTATGTGATTTTAAATTTCTGTAGGCACTATAGAGATGTTTAAGGTTATGTTTATATAGTATTTATCATTATCAATAGTTATTATTTCATAGTGAACAGTTGATTGCATATTTAGTAAGTTGTGTTATTTAACTGCAGTAGATATTTAGTATGTGTATATGTTATAGTTGTAGGCAGAATTTAGTTTTTATTTTTTATGTTCATTTCCTGCCTTTGCTTACATAGCTTTTTGTGTTAGATTATTAGTAGATTAGCCTTAAATTAGAATTTATTCTGAATGTATATCTAAAGTCTCAAGTGCCTACAGTAGCCAATGTTAATAATGTATGTATTTAGTCAATAGAAACTCCTTTGTAAATAAATTTCAATTGCAATAATCCTCACTGTACATATTGGAGTGTGGTGGAGTGATGCTTTGTTGATGCCTTTGTTTGCTTTCTAAATTTGGTCTGGGTCTGCTCTTAGGTGCACTCTTTTCATTAATGTCCTTCAGTCTATATTAACATATAGCCTTTTAGTTTATTTTAATCAATTCTTTGCTTTGATTATTTGATACATTTACTATTAATGTTTTGATTTCTTAGTGTTATTTAGCATTGTTTAATTGTATTATGGTAATCGAAAATCTACCATAGGTGGATTAATATTGTTTGTACATATCTCAATGACGTTTCTGATTTTATTATTTAATGAATTCACTGTTGATGTATTTAGTATTTTTGTGGTATTTAACATTGTTTTAGTTGTAATATTTTATTTACGTTTGTATATCAATAGATAATGTATCATTCGTGGATTAACATTGTTTGTACAGATCTCTTTATCTCAATGATATTTCTGATTTGAATATTTTATGATTTTACTATTCATGATTTTAATATTTTTGTGGTACTTGGCATTGCTTTAGTTGTGTGCTTTTATTTACCTCTGTATACTAAAAGAATATCTACCATTTGTGGATTAACATTGTACATACATATCTATTTATCTCAATGACATTTCTGATTTGATTTTTTTATGATTTCATTATTGATGATTTTAGTATTTTTGTGGTATTTAGCATTGCTTAAGTGTATTATTTGATTTACGTTTGATTTGAATCGAGAATCTACCGTTTGTGGATTGTTATTGTTTTTACTTATTATTTCTCTCAATAAATTAGTAAAATATATTGTGTGTGTTATTTCTGCATCCTTTCCAACGAAAATCTTAATATCGTATGCGTTGAGCCTAAATTTCTTTCACAAGTGCAAGCCGTGCAAGCAAATCGCCCAATTTAATCTTGCTTGCGCTTCATTGGTCGTTCTTATCTGTCCGCCATCTTGGACTCAAGTACCTCAGTAGGCGACACCGCGATAAGATGTTTTTCGAAGACGAACGAAATGCATGGCAGTTGGAAATCTCTGGTGACAGCCAATTTGGAATGGGAAGAAGGCGAGGCCTAGATGTGCTTAAAGTCGGGAAATTCGGAAATAAGTATTCCTGCATATCTAAGCGAAGCATTCATGAGAACGGATATAATTACGGGAATCTCGGAAGGAACTGCCTGACGAGAATTTTGGCGAAAAACTATGCCTAATCGAATTTAATGAAAGTTAAAGATTCATCCAGCTTTCGTTCAGATATGCAATGCATTCATTTGATGGAATACTAAAGTATTTCATTAATTTTTTCTATTGCCAAGGGATACGGAGAATACGAAATCTTCGGAAACAAAATGTTCTTCAGGGCATGTCACAACTCTTAACTTTTCTTTAATGGCTGAGTCCGCTGATTTAATTCAAGAGAGGAAAACAATTAACGTCTTTGTTTAACTCAAAGATGGGCTTAATTAAGATAAAATGAAGAGCATTCCTTATTGTCGAGAATCGTGATAACTGTAAATCTGACATATTAATTTCAAAGATATCTGATAAAGTTGCTTCATTTGATGTCACTATTTCATTTCATATACTTATAGTACATATTATTTTTTAAACGATTTTACAAAGGACGAACGCGTGATGCTGTAGACTATACCGGAAAACATTTCTTTAATAGCTCCCTGCATTACGATCCTATTTCTTTTCCTATAAAATATCTCAAAGTAGAAAATTATTCATAGAGTTTCGATGGAATCACTTCGCACAATACAGAATACTGGACTATTGGCCACCATGTGCACGGCTTACGAGGAAGATAGATGTGCGATAACTGAGTAGAAGAGGCAGGGCTGCTCGATAACATGGGAATTTTTGCATTCAACTTATCTGTGATGGTCCCGATGGTCCACCCCTCTCACTGTTTTCAATACCTCATGCCTTTCCTTAATATTAGAGCGTCCGTGCTATGAGAATTTGTCATTATGCCGTTGGAGCTATAATCTGAGTATAGAAAGTAAATAATTGCGATGAATTTTTTCAGCTATTGATAGGGTTCTTTCCTTTATTACTATCTTAGAGATAAACAAGAAATATTTTCAAAACAAATTCCTGATAATATAATGCGATAAAATTACTAAATAAGGCAACTTTCTGCATGAGGAGATGATATTGCTCTTAATGAAAGTATTCTGTAATATCCCGAGATGATTCTTGAAAACGAAGTCCAGAAAAGTTCCCCTTCACCCCACAAATGTTCAAGTCTTCTGTACAGAAACAAATTTTGCAGTAATTGTTAAGTAAATAAGTATCATTCTTACAGAAGTTATTTTTCTTCTCTTGAAATACTCTTGTTGTAGACGATTTTTCTTAAATTCAGATTCTCTGGTTCATTTACTAAACATAATTGATTTTATTTTCGTATAGTTTTTGTGAAAACATTGGAATGTTTCGGGAATGTTAGTGGTGGCATCGTAACACCAAGTAAGCCAACAAATTAGGAGCACTGTCAAAAATTGAAGTGTAACGCTAGGCACAAAATGATAGTAAGTCCATACTAGAGCACAGTCAGAAGGCGAATGATTTAAAAATGAGGTATAAGGAGCGATTAATAGTGCATGGGGCATCTCAGAATTCGCCAAATTCCCCTAGTAGAAAATAGAATCCAGTGATAAGATACGGCGCGAACTAGAGGAATTTGAACTACTGTCCCATGAATGAACCTTCCTTAATGGCACCTCCATTGCCTCCTTGGGGTCTATTCCCTTTCGTTTTCCTACATGCAACCATTAAAAACGCGGCTCCAGTAAAATCTTAGGTGGATTTTATTGAAATTGTAAAATGTTGAATAAGAACCAAGAGTAAAAGAAACTCATTGCACATTGGTCGTCTTGAGGACACGGCAGACCATAGAGGTTGGGAAACCCTGTATTAGAGCACAAGAGGTGTGAAAAGGAGGAAAA
>KZ308461.1:3166850-3229970 GCA_000376725.2 Ladona fulva | reverse complement strand
TTATTGTTAAATAGTGAAGTTCTATTTGAATTTAATATAATTTTCGAGAGTTTTCATGTAGCAAGATTTGTCATTGCTCGATATAATATACTTTACTTGTACTCATACAAGATATTTCAAGGAATCCGTTTGAAGGTAATTTAATAATAGAACTCTGAAAATGCATTAGGTCTAAGAAAGTGTATATCCAATCAAAGTAATAAAAAGTATGTATATGGAGAATATATACATTAGTGAATTTGAGATTAGAGTAATCATAAGCAGCCGTAACAAATACTTTTATTTGTTCCTTGAAATAGTTTTCTGTATCTCGTAGAAATCATCGAGTTAAGTAAGCAAAAATTATGATGAGACCGCTTAGTATTTGGAAGAGTAAGGTAAAAATGAAGATAACACCGCTTAGTTTTTGGAAGAGTAAGCTAAATTATGATTAGATCGCATAGTTTATGGAAGAGTAAGCGAAAATTATGAAGTGACCACTTAAATTTTGGAAGAGTTTGCATTAATTATGACGAGACCGCTTAGAATTTGGAGGAGTAAGCCTTAATTGTGATGTGACCGCTGAATTTCTAGAAGACTAAGCTTTAAATTAAAATGAGACTGCTAACTTCTTGGAAGAGAAAGCTTAATTTATGATGTGATCGCTTAGTTTTTGGAAGAGCGAGCTTAAAGGATGTGACTGCTTACATTTTTAATGTTGAAGCTTGAATTATGATGAGACTGCTATCTTCTTGGGTAACGGTAAGCATAAATTGTGATGAGACCGCTTAGTTTTTCAAAGAGTAAGCTTAAATAAAGTTGACAATTCTTAATTTTTGAAAGAGTAACCTTGAATTATGATGAGACCGCGAAGTTTCTGGAAGAATGAGTTATTGTTATATGATAAGCCGGTGAGTTTTTGGAAGAGAAAGCGTTAACAATGATAAGAAAGTTTAATATTATGAAGGGTAAGCATACATTTTGCTGAGACCGCTTAGTTTTTGGATTTGTAAGCTTAAATTATGATAACAATTCTTAGTTTTTGAAAGAGAAACCTTAAATTATAATAAGACTAATTAGTTTTTGGAAGAGTAAGCGTTACTTATGATGAGACCGCTTAGTTTTTGGAAGAGTAAGCTTAAATTAAGATGAGACCACTTAGTTATTCGAAGAGTAATCTTAAATTATGAAGAGACTGCTTAGTTGTTGGAACTTACATAAGCGTTCTACCTTTCGGTAGGTCCATGTTCTCTAATATTCCCTATTCATAGCCCTTTCCTTCGATACCTGGTAAGTTACCCCACCCTTTATGTCATCTAATAATTTTTGCCTTTGCCTTCCTCTCTGTCTTTTCCTTGCATTCTCCCCTCTATTACATTCTTCAGCAATCCCTCTCCTCTTAATAACTGACCCACCCATTTCTTTTGTCGGTGCTTAATTACTTCAATTAAAACCCTTTCCTCCTTAACCATTTCTAGCACCTCTATGTTTTGTTTTTCTATCCACCCAGCTCACCTTCCCCATTCTACGCCAGACCCACATCTCAAATGCCTCTAATCTTTTGAGGTTCCCTTTGGTAAGGTCCACGTTTCACAGCCATATAGCAAAACACTTCATATCAAGGATTTTACCATTCTTTTCCTGATTACTTTATCGAGACTTTTGTCATTAATTCCCTTTGCTTCATAAAAGCTTCCTTGTCCAATGCTACTCTTTTTCGAACCTCATCTCCACACCTCCCATCCCAAGATAGAACACTACCCAAGTACGAGAATTTGTCCACCTGCTCTAGTTTTTCCCCATCGACCCTGATCGTTAATTTAGCCTTCTTTCCCTTAGTGAATCTCATTACCTTAGTTTTACTTACGTTAATTTTCATTCCATATTCCCTTGCCTTATCGTTTAGTGCATTTACTAGTATTTGTAAACCCCTTTCGGAATCGCACACAATAGCTTTATCGTCTGCATATCTTACTGACTTTACTACTTTCCCTCCAACTATCACTCCCTTGCTTATTTCTTCCCAAGCTTCATTCACCATTTCCTCTGCATATATATTAAAAAGCGATGGTGATAATGGGCATCCTTGTCTTACCCCTCTCCCTAACTCTGCCCATTCCGACTCTCCTTCAGTTATTCTAACTCGCGCTGTTTGATTTAAGTACAAATTTTGCACCAAACGCCTATCTTTCCAGTCCAACCCAATTTTCTTTAAAATTCCCATTAATTTTGGCCATTGAACTCTATCGAAAGCCTTT
Source organism: Ladona fulva (assembly GCA_000376725.2). Classification (NCBI taxonomy): domain Eukaryota; kingdom Metazoa; phylum Arthropoda; class Insecta; order Odonata; family Libellulidae; genus Ladona; species Ladona fulva. Next base: position 3,227,733 of record KZ308461.1, on the reverse strand, counting down.
TCAAAATCGACAAAACATGCACATATATCCTTTTTAAATTCCAGGCTTCGTTCTACTAGCACCCTCATTACCCCGATTGCATCCCTCGTTCCTTTCCCTTTCTGAAATCCGAACTGGTCTTCTCCTATTTGTTCCTTAATTTTTCCTTCAATTCTTCTATTCAATACTCTTAGAATAACCTTTGCCGCGTGAGATATTAAACTGATTGTACGATAATCCCTACACTCAGAAGCATTATTCTTTTTCTGCAAAGGAATCAGGATTGTCTTAGTAAAATCCTCTGGCCATTCCCCTTCATCATAAATTTTTCTACATAAATTATAGAATTTCCTCTTACCCTTTCCCCTCAGGTTTTTAAGTAGCTCAACTGGTATCTCGTCAATGCCCGTTGCTTTGTTTCCTTTCATATCACGCAAGGCCCTATCAATTTCACTATCTAATATCCCAGGTCCAACATCATCATCCTCCACTTCTTGTTCACTTTCTAACATTATGTTTGTTGGCTTCATGTCCTTCCCATATAGTTCCTCGACATATTCTTTCCACCTTTCCCTTATGCTGGCTGGATCTCGTATAACTTTACCATTATTATCTTTTATTGTGGTTGTTCTGTTTCGTGTTTTATTTCCCGTTAACTGTTTCACCTTTCTATACATTAAATCGACCCTCCCACTTTCGTCCAGCTTTTCTATTTCGTTACATTGTCCCTTCCACCACTGTTCCCTCGCCCTATTTGTTTCCCTTCTCAGTTCGTTGTTGAGAGCCCTATACATTCTACGTCCTTGTTCTGTGTTAACCCTTTTCCATTTCCTTCTTTCCTCCATTTTATTTATCATTTCTACCGTCACCCACGGTTTCCTAATTTTGTTTTGTTTGACCCTCCCAATAGTTACTTGCGCACTATTCTTGATACTGTTTTTAATCTTTTCCCATTCTCCGTCTATAGTAAGTTCCCTTCCTTTATCCTCTATGGCCTTACTGACTGACTCTTGGAACTCTCTCGCTTTCCCATTTTTAAGGGCTTCAAGGTTCCACTTTGGTGTAATTTTTGCCCGAAAAATCTTTTTTAACTTTAGCACGGTTTTCATCATTACCAGGTTATGGTCTGAGTCAACATCAGCACCAGGGTAACTCTTTGAATTTTTAACACTATTTCTAAACTTTTTTCTTATCAAAATGTAATCAATTTGATACCTATCCGTATCTACTGGCTTTTTCCATGTGTACCTCCTTCATTTATGGTGCTGAAAAAGTGTATGTGATACAGAGGTTATTCCTCTTACAAAATTCTTCTAATTTCGGTCCCCTTTCGTTTTTATTTCCTAGTCCGAACCCTCCCACTTCTTCTCCATCTTTGCCTTGCCCAACTACTGCATTCCAGTCCCCCATTACAATTAGGTTTTTATTTCTTCTAACCCCTCCCATTACTTCTTCTATTTGTTCATAAACAAGTTCTACTTCATCATCACTATGTTCGCTAGTGGGCAAGTACGCCTGAACTATCACCGTGTTTACTGGCTCAGCCTTTAGTTCTACTGACATAACCCGGTCGCTTATTTGCTCTGTGGCTATCACGGCTTTTCCCGCTTTCTTATCTAGCACTACCGCAACTTCCCTCTCGCTAGTATTTTTCCAACTGAAAATTACTCAGACATCATCGCTCCAGAAATCACCCCCATCCTTCCATCTCACTTCACATAGCCCTAGTATGTTAAGATTTTGGAAAAGGAAGCTTAAATTATGATGAGACACCTTAGTTTCTGGAAGAGTAAGGTTAAATTATGATGGCACCGCTAATTTTTTGAAAGAGTAAGCTTAAATTATAATGAGACCGATTAGTTTTTGGAAGAGAAAGCCTTAAATATGATGAGTCCTCTTAGCTTTTCGAGGAGAAAGCTTAAATTAAATGACACTGCTTAGTTTTTGGAAGAGTAAGCTTAAATTATTAAGACACCGCTTAGTTTTTGAAATAATAAACTTAAAATGTGACGAAACAGCTTTGTTTTTGGAAGAAAAAGCCTGAATTACGATGAGATCGCTTATTTTTTGTAAGGGTAAGCTTAAAGTAAGATGAGACCGCTTAGTTTTTGGAAGATGAAGCTTAAATTATGATGAGACAGCTTCGATTTGGAAGAGTGAGATCGCAAGACCGCTTTCTTTTTGAAGAGGAAACTTAAATTATGATTTGACCGCTTAGTTATTGGAAGAATATGATTTAAGACCGCTTAGTCTTTGGAGGAGTAAGCTTTGTTATTATAAGTCCGCTTAGTTTTTGGAAGAGGATGCCAAAATTATTATGAGACCCCTTTTTTTTTGGAAGAGTAAGCGTTAATCATGATGAGACCGCTTAGTGGAGGGGTAAGCCTTAATTATGATGAGACCGCTTACTACTTGACAGTAAGTTTATATTATGATAAACCTGCTTACTTTTTGGAAGTAAGCTTATATTGTGATGGAACCGCTTAGGTTTTGGAAAAGTAAGCTTAAATTAAGATGAAGCCGCTTCGTTCTTAGAAGAGTGAGCTACGTTTATGATGAGACCGCTTAGTGTTTGAAAGAATAAGTGTTAATTATGATAAGACTGCTTAGGTTTTCGAAGAGTTGGCTTAAATTATGATCGACCGCTTAGTTTTTGGAAGAGTTAGCATTAATTATTATGAGACCGCTTAGTTTTTGGCAGGGAAAGCTTAAATTATGATGAGACCACTTAGCTTTTGGAATAGTAAGCTTAAGTTATGATGTGACCGCTTAGTATTTGTAAGAGTAAGCTTTAATTATGACGAGCCCGTTTAAGTTTGGATAGGTAAGCTTTAATGATGATAAGAATGCTTAGTTTTTTGAAGAGTCAGCTTACATTATGATAAGACCGCTTAATTTTTCATAGATTAAGCTTAAATTATGATGAGACAGCTTAGCTTTAAGAAGAGTAAGCATACATTATGATGTGACCGCTTTGTATCTGGAAGAGTAAGCGTAAATTATGATGAGACAACTTATTATTTGGAGAAGTTAGCTTAAATTAAAACTATACCACTTAGTTCTTCGAAGAGTAAGCTTAAGTTATGATGAGACCAATAGTTTTTGGAAAACTAAGCACAAATTATGATGAGACTAGTTTCTGGATGAATAAAGTTAAATTATGATGAAACCGTTCGTTTTTGAGAGTAAGCTAAATTATAATGACCCCGATTAATTTTTGGAAGAGAAAGCCTTAAATATGATGAGACCTCTTAGTTTTACGAAGAGTAAGCTTAAATTAAACGACAACGCTTAGTTTTTGGAAGAGTAAGCTTACGTTATTATGACACCGCTTAGGTTTTGAAAGAGTAAACTTAAAATATGGCGAGACCACTTAATTTATAGAAGAAAAAACCTGAATTAAGGTGAGACTGATTAATTTTTGGAAGGGTAAGCTTAAACTAAGATGAGACTGCTTAGTTTCTGCAAGACTTAGCTTAAATCATTATGAGACCGCTTAGTATTTCAAAGAGTAAGCATAAATTATGATGAAACTTCTTAGTTTTTGTAGGAGAAGGTCTTAATTATTATGAGATCCCTTTCGTTTTGATGACAAAGTTTAATTATGATGAGATTGCCTAGTTTTTTGTGAAGAGTAAGCATTATTTATGGTGAGACCGCTTAGCTTCTGAAAGACAAAGTTTAAATTAAAATGAGATCGCTAAACAAGAGTTTAGAGCACTATAAAAAAGGTAATGAACAGTTGTCTTTTCTGACTTTTTAAATAGTTTTGTAAATCTCAAAAAACTGATCTCAATTTGAGAAAAAAATTCAACGTTCTTTTGATTAGAAATGGTTAATATTTTAATATTGATAATGTTTTGAAAAAGCGAGACAGAAACTAACTACTCACTGACTATGTTGACTTAAGGGGGGTGTAGGAGGCACGGAGCACTTACCGGTAAGGAGCACTGTACAGTGAACCCTACCTAAGGTAGCGCTCACTGTACAGTGAGCCTCGCCTAGGTAGCGTTCACTGTACAGTGCTCACTACCTGGCTAGGCGAGCTACACTTACCCTGGGTACAAGGCACTTATCATGTAAATTTTAAGAAATAGTAATGAGAAGATCAACAAATGGTATCTAAGTAGCATGATTATTTAAGATCTACATCTACATCTACATAAGTACCCTGCAAGCCACATTCAGGCGTGTGGCAGGGGGTGTAAACACCAAGAGTAGAATTACTTCTGTAATTTATTATTATCGCGTATCGTTCGCGGAAAAAAAGAATCTCTAAAACGACTTGTCCTCGCGTCTATTTCTCTTATTTTACGCTCACTGTCGGATCGGCCAAAGTAGCAGGGGGGTCGCATAATATCAATTACGTCATCCGAAAATGTATTTCCTCTGAATTTATCTAACAATCGCAGCCTAGCTTCTAATCTCCTTTCTTTCAAGGATTCCCAACCTGCGTCTGTGAGCATTTGCGTTACACTTGCTTCTCTATCGTAGCACTTTTTAACAAAACGTATCGCCTTACGCTGCACTTTCTCGAGTTCGCGAGAGTTCGTTTCATCCGCTGGGTCCCATATACTCGCCGCATATTCCAGATGGGGCCTAACTAACGTAAAATAGCATCGCTCTCTAACCTTTTCATCGCATCTACCTACAATACGCTTTATAAAACCGAGCTTTTTAGTTGCTTTACCGCATATTTTTCGAATGTGTGTGCTCCAGTTTAAGTTATTGGTTAGGGTGATTCCAAGATATTCTACTGAGTCGACTACATTTAAATTCGTTCCACTAATTTTGTACGGGCGGTTCTGACTCAATTGTTTCCTTTCGAAGAAATTTACTACAGAGCATTTATCTACATTAAGATCTAGCTGCCATTTTTCGCACCACATTTGTATATGAGCTAAGTCGTTTGAGAGTGAAGCACTATCTTCGTCACTTGATATTTCTCTATATATTACCGAATCATCCGCAAATATCCTCACATTGCTATCGATCTTGTCGCTTAGGTCATTGATATAAATGAGGAAGAGTAAAGGTCCGATTACGCTGCCTTGGGGTACGCCTGAAGTGACTCTGACTTTATTCGAACTAACGCCATCAAGTACCACTTGCTGTTCTCTCTCGTGTAGAAAATTCTTTATCCATTCAATTATTTCCTTGTTGATACCTGCTAATTTTAGTTTGTAAATTAATTTGTAGTGGGGGACCCTGTCGAAAGCTTTCTTGAAGTCAAGGAAAATAGCGTCCACTTGTTTTTTACTTTCGGCAGACTTTAAGATATCGTGGACGAATAGAGCTAGTTGGGTTTCGCATGATCGGTTCTTTCTAAATCCGTGTTGGTTCTTACTGAGGAAACGATTGCTATCTAAGAACTTCATAAGTGAGCTAACAACGACGTGCTCCATTACTTTTCCGGAGAGTGAAGTTAATGAGATAGGCCTATAATTTCCTGGGTTCTCCCTCAATCCACTTTTATAAACGGGCGTAACATTCGCTGACTTCCAATCTACTGGGACTCTACCTTCGCGCATGGACTTGGTAAATATAATTTTGAGATAAGGGGCGACGCTTTCTGCCATTTCTTTCAATACTCTAGCCGGAATACCCTCTGGACCTGGCGATTTGTTTGGCTTAATATTACGTAAGAGTTTTGCAATTCCATCTTCAGTAAAGCATATACTTTCCATTGACGAGAGCGTATTAATCTCCGGAAGGGTATCTCTGGAACTATCGCCCGTGAATACGCTTTGATAAAAGATATTTAATATATTCGCTTTCCTCTTCGCATCGCAAGTTACATTTCCGTCGCTATCTCTCAACGAGCTTACCGTTTGTATCTTTCCCTGTACATCTCTAACGTAGGACCAGAAACATTTGGGGTCCTCTTCTAAGCATTTCCCAAGAAATTTTTTCTTAAAATTGCTGAGGGCGTTACGCATAGCATGCTTGGTGTCGGATTTCGCTTTCTTATGTTTCTGTAGCAGTAATGCTTTTCTTGGACTCGAATCAGACTGGTTTATTCCCTCTATGGCCTTTAATTTCCCGTGCAGTGCTCTTTGTTTGTGAAGTGTCTTTCTAACCTCGCGATCATACCATCTAGGTTCGCAATCGTGATTAGAATATTTTGATGGTATATAAATGTCTATGCAATTGTGCATTATCTCGACGAAAAGTTTCTTCGGTGGACATTTGTGATACGCGCGACTGAAATGAGTAGAAATCGGTATTTAATTTTTCGTTAAATTCCTCGAAGTTTGCTTTGGAAAAGAGATGGATTTTACGTTTTGGTTTTTTATGTTTGCTTAATTTAATGTCGATATCTATGAATACGCCTTTATTGTCGCCAAGACCCTCGTAATTCGAAATATTCTTAATAAGCTCAGGGAAGTTAATTAGGAATAGATCGAGTATGTTCTCACCCCTAGTTGTAGATTTTACTGTTTGGCTTAATGCGTTTTTTTGAAGCATATTTAGTAACGTTCTACACGAATCGGAGTCCCGGTCACACCATCTGCCATACACCACCTGGAATACACCATCTGCCATACACCACCTGCCATACACCGCCTGCCATACACCACTAGCCATACACTACCTGCAATACATCGACTGCCATATTCCGCCTTCCATACACCACCATCCATACACCGTCTACCATACACCACCTGCCATACATCGCCATAAGGGAAGATATTATTACACCCATTGCCATACACCAATGCATTTGCGGTAGATTGCAATTCTATTACGGCTTAGATGCTGCTCAATAAGCTACCAATCAATTATCAAGGCAAAATGAAAACGGGAATTAGCTCAAAATATTATCCGAAATTTCTGTACATTCCTTATGGAGTAAAAATTAACATGCCCTGGCATCGAACCAATGATCAATTTCAAAGTTCTTCAACTTATATATCGAAAAACACTTCCNCTAAGTCGTCTCTTGGCAACAGAATTCAAAATTTGACGTTTCCCTTGGAATTAATCACTAAGTTACCTTGACTATGACATTGTACGTACGCATTAAATACTAGAAATTTTAATAATTTACAATCATAATTAACGTGCACCTGGCATTGGCTTGAAGGATATTGGTGCCACAATATCGAGATACTTAAATTCTGAGAATCAATTCTACACATTACATTGCATTTGCAAAGTATATGCTGTGGCATTTTTTTCTCGCTAAATGGCTTTTCATTTGCATCCACGTATCCAAAATATATAAAAAATTGTTTGCAAGAGGAAAACTCTAATTCTCAAGTAAACATCAAAGTACTAGACGTAAATTCAAGTATTTATTGGCACCACACGACGGAATGGTTGTGAAATAGGGGTATATTTACCTAATAGATGCCTTATTTTAAGATTTTCCTGTATACAAGTCTGCGTAGTAAAATTACACTTCGTTAAAATTAGCAAATAAGGATGATAATAGCATGTTAGAGAAATAGGATTGTACCAACTAGAGTGCTTGCGTCTAACGGACCTCACTTCCTCAAATTCCAAGCAGAGCTCTTTCGAGTATGCACTGTAGACATCAAGAGGCTCATAATGCAATTAATGAATCGTTAAAATTCCTCAGAAGAACTGTGGGCTAATCTAGAACAACAAGAAGCGACTGCAGAAAAATGTCAAGGATTAGATTGTCGATTACTTGAATATAGCTCGATGGGAAACCCTATCGAGCTACTTCCCTCATCTCTCGTCACATTTTAATGGCAATATAAGGTTCAAGATAAAAAAACAGGATAATTAAACCCGCTCGCTTATCGCAGAATAGCCCGGCGCTACTCCAACAGAAGCTTCCTCCTTAACAGTTAACGCTCGGGAAACTCGCCTGCCTCCTTCTCTCCTAGCGACAAATACCCCATTCCGTTGAAAAATTCACCCGAGGGCCCCGCTTAAAAAACCATTCATTCAATGAGCGTCCGTCCGCTTGCCTTAATGAAAACGGCTGCACTTCATTCTGGAAACTGTCAAACGGTCTGCCTCACCCAGAATTCCTCTCATTTCCCTCTCCGCGTCTTAAATTGGAAAAGGAGAGGAAACGAAGCGAAAAAAGGAGACAATCGTCCTTTATTCTACCACTAGAGCGCGCTCGGGACGACGCTTTGCGCCGCAAGCTAGGGCAAATCCTCATCTGAAAATTCGGTGGCTTTTACACGCATCGCCTAATGGTCGAATCCATGCTTCCGACCCTGCGCCGACCTCTAACCCCCTCTTCCCATTTCTTTGTCTCCATCAACCCTTCTCTCCACTGCCTAATTGCATCGGGACAAACCCATTCCTATCCTACGGAAATAATACTTCTTCCGCTTCCCTTTTTCCTCGCGGAGATGAGGTCAATGGTACTGGATCGATGAATAATTACGGATTACAATGGCGAGAGTAAAGTTTTGCGTATCGGAGTTCCTGTTCCGCTCCGAATATCCGCTATGAATTTAGATTGCCTTCATTGGTTCCGAAGAATTAGTGCTCCCTACCGGTTAAGTGCTCCGTGCCTCCTACACCGACAAAAGAAATGGGTGGGTCAAACATTGAGAGGAGAGGGATTGCTGAAGAATGTAATAGGGGTGCAGGAATGCAAGGGAAAAGACATAGGGGAAGGCAGAGACAAAAGATGATAGATGACATAAAGCCTGGGGTGAGTTACCAGGTAACGAAAGAAAAGACTATGAATAGGAAATATTTGGGCACATGAACCTACCGATATTATTATACATACATACAACACTTCTGTATGTATGTATAATAAAAGTAAACAGGATAAAAAGTATTCCATAGTAAGCATAAATAGCAAACGCGAACGATTTTCAAAATCTAATAAATTCCTATCGGGTGAAGTGTAACCTTCCAAAGTTAATGAATTTAATCTTAGTGAATGAAAGAAAACAGAAAAACTTCGACATTTATTCAAATCACAAATTTTTTCTTCGTTCTTTATTGATTTAGTTCCACAAATTCTGTCTTAATATGAAATATTACACTCTTTGTCAAGTATTAAGGACTTCGATTGAACCGTGACGACTCCAATAGTTTGTATTTGATTACCTTGAATTAAATTTGAAATAATCACCTCCAGGGTTGAATGATGCTCAAGAAACCTAATAAACCTACTATAAAAATAGTTTTTTATTTTACGAACATTATCTTAGCTGAGTTTTATTCATTACTTCGGTAATAAAAACTTTTAACGTTAATAATCCCAATAATCAGAAGAGAAAAATTCAATAATTCCGGTACTGGAAGAAAGAAAAATACTAACTATACTCGTGCCACGATTTATTTTACCTTGCGAACACGATTTCGATGTGCAATCAATGATTTTTTTATATTATAAACCTATACGTGTGTAAACAATTGCCTTTGTTGATTTTGCAAGTCTATAATTCTATTTCATCGACGTATTATTCTCGGATATTGATTCAAATTCATTTGATTTTGAATGACATTTTTTCTGCAACACTAAATTGAATCCTTTAAACTTTTACAAGAATAAATATCTTTCTCGATCATATGGGATACGTGTTGATTTAATTTGCAAAAATATTACAGATAATTGGAAGTTATATTTGTATATAAATATTAAAGAAAGAAACATTTTAAACATAAGTATATGTACATGGAAAACCCAACTGGCCCTTTTAAATGGTATGATTCGGTTTCGCAAGGATTGTCTCATCACTTTTCTGGAAGAAGAAATATCTTTTAAGTGAAGAACGAAATACTGTTTATCGATTTCTAAGTCAGTCTTAAATGTCGGCTTCGTTATTTAAACCGAGTTCCTATTTTTCCCAACTGTGTCTCTGTGCTTGATCGTTTGATTGACTATGGAAATGGTGAAAGCGCGGGCCTGGGATGATTAACTTTCACCTCCTGTTAAGTTCCCTTTCCAAATGTAATTGGCAAATTGAGGTGTAGTCTATCTCACCGAACGCGATTCTTTGAATAGAATAATTGATTCCTAAGTCGTCTCTTGGCAACAGAATTCAAAATTTGACGTTTCCCTTGGAATTAATCACTAAGTTACCTTGACTATGACATTGTACGTACGCATTAAATACTAGAAATTTTAATAATTTACAATCATAATTAACGTGCACCTGGCATTGGCTTGAAGGATATTGGTGCCACAATATCGAGATACTTAAATTCTGAGAATCAATTCTACACATTACATTGCATTTGCAAAGTATATGCTGTGGCATTTTTTTCTCGCTAAATGGCTTTTCATTTGCATCCACGTATCCAAAATATATAAAAAATTGTTTGCAAGAGGAAAACTCTAATTCTCAAGTAAACATCAAAGTACTAGACGTAAATTCAAGTATTTATTGGCACCACACGACGGAATGGTTGTGAAATAGGGGTATATTTACCTAATAGATGCCTTATTTTAAGATTTTCCTGTATACAAGTCTGCGTAGTAAAATTACACTTCGTTAAAATTAGCAAATAAGGATGATAATAGCATGTTAGAGAAATAGGATTGTACCAACTAGAGTGCTTGCGTCTAACGGACCTCACTTCCTCAAATTCCAAGCAGAGCTCTTTCGAGTATGCACTGTAGACATCAAGAGGCTCATAATGCAATTAATGAATCGTTAAAATTCCTCAGAAGAACTGTGGGCTAATCTAGAACAACAAGAAGCGACTGCAGAAAAATGTCAAGGATTAGATTGTCGATTACTTGAATATAGCTCGATGGGAAACCCTATCGAGCTACTTCCCTCATCTCTCGTCACATTTTAATGGCAATATAAGGTTCAAGATAAAAAAACAGGATAATTAAACCCGCTCGCTTATCGCAGAATAGCCCGGCGCTACTCCAACAGAAGCTTCCTCCTTAACAGTTAACGCTCGGGAAACTCGCCTGCCTCCTTCTCTCCTAGCGACAAATACCCCATTCCGTTGAAAAATTCACCCGAGGGCCCCGCTTAAAAAACCATTCATTCAATGAGCGTCCGTCCGCTTGCCTTAATGAAAACGGCTGCACTTCATTCTGGAAACTGTCAAACGGTCTGCCTCACCCAGAATTCCTCTCATTTCCCTCTCCGCGTCTTAAATTGGAAAAGGAGAGGAAACGAAGCGAAAAAAGGAGACAATCGTCCTTTATTCTACCACTAGAGCGCGCTCGGGACGACGCTTTGCGCCGCAAGCTAGGGCAAATCCTCATCTGAAAATTCGGTGGCTTTTACACGCATCGCCTAATGGTCGAATCCATGCTTCCGACCCTGCGCCGACCTCTAACCCCCTCTTCCCATTTCTTTGTCTCCATCAACCCTTCTCTCCACTGCCTAATTGCATCGGGACAAACCCATTCCTATCCTACGGAAATAATACTTCTTCCGCTCCCCTTTTTCCTCGCGGAGATGAGGTCAATGGTACTGGATCGATGAATAATTACGGATTACAATGGCGAGAGTAAAGTTTTGCGTATCGGAGTTCCTGTTCCGCTCCGAATATCCGCTATGAATTTAGATTGCCTTCATTGGTTCCGAAGAATTAGTTAGGGAATGCCCTTTCCTTATAGCATTCGATTGGATGGGCTCAGCCGATGGGAAAACTTATGGATGTCGGAGGCTGCACTTGTATGGAAAGTCGAATTCTCGTTTGCTTTTTAAGTTCCGAGAGCTTAACAATGGGGAATAATTCCGAAAGTTCCAAATCTGGCTTATTCGTGGAATAAATTTCCTTTTCCACCTCAATGTTAAACTTCCGTGTACAATGGAAACTGAAAGGAATAGAGTTTACCGTGCATGTATGACCGTTATGAGCGTGGGCCACCTGGAATGATTTGATTGAGAAAAGGAATTACTTTCCCAAAAATATGTGAATTTTCTTTTCTTGTTTGAATTAGTTATAGATGTAATATCGAAAAATACTTAGCCTATACTGAACGGAAGTGAATGTTCATTGAAAAAATAATTTAAAACACTCAGATACTGCTGGTAATTTAAATCTTAAGAATTGTTTTCTTTAACAATTTTGTACTTGTATTCAGAATTTATTCATTTAAACAAATGCACGCTTACCATAGAATCGATGTAGAATTGAAGATATATGGTTACAAATTAATTATCTTGTTGATATTGAATATTCTATAACAACCAACGTACAGACAAATGCGAAATACGTCCGCTGGACCGGGATTCGAACCCTGGGTTTGACTGCTGTCTTCTCTTTGCTCTTTTCACATTCGCTTCTCCTTGAGTTTTCCTGGTGTGCGTTCTTGTATACAATATCCGTTACCTTATCCTATTATAATAGAATTAAATTGGATGAAAAACGATTTTTTCGATATATTTATTCAAATATTAAGTATTATAATTGAAAGAGAGAATGAAAAATCAAAATTTCTGTATATCTTCCAGTCTCAGAACGTCAATATCACCTTAGTAGAAACGTAAGACTTTCGGACAGCGAATCATTTCCATCAGCGCGATGTCGAAACAGATCCAATGCGTGTGTGATTAAATGACGAAACAATGGCAGAGACGATGAATAATCTATAAATGGAACGATATGGAGGGTTTCGGGTGCCAAAACAAGCAACCCAAATTATGCATCGGGGAGGAGGGAGGTCAGCTGCAGCGCTCTGTAACCACTCCAATAATTAAAACCAACGGACCTTTGCACAAATTCGTATTCAGTATTAAACACAGCATTTCATCGTCGATCAGTTCCTCTGGTCCTATTAATCATTCGATCGGACCGAGAGGCGAAAATTGGCGGAGAGATGACGAATTAAGAGGAAAAGAGAATAGGTGGATGAAAAAGGAAGAGGGAACACGAGCGGGAATGGATTGAGTTTTCGGGGGGTGAGTGGCCATGGAATGGCCAAAGAGGGTGGATGTAAATGCATGAGAAAGAAGAGTAATACAGCGACTGTTTTGGTTTTGAGCAAAGAGAAAGGGAAACGTGAGTGAGTATTAGGAGAAACATGAAAAAAAGATACCACACTGCTAGAGTGCAATGGTTTCCGTAACTATGACAAAAAAGAAGCAAAATGCGATAAATAAATGTGGAGATGACGCTAAAAAGAGATAAAGATGACATAATTATAGACAAAAAGATTAGGAGAAGACGTTTTATGAATAACTTATGTATTGGGACCATTATATAGTTAAAAGAACATTATTGACATTCGTTGAAGGCAAATTATCCTTACAATACCGATTCCGCAGGAAATGCACGAATAACTACAGTTTTCATGCACTGTTAAGGATTCAAACACAATACTTTAGCGTATATGGATTTGCAAGCATTGTCCTAAGCCACTGAAGGATATCAAGAATTATGAGGGTGAAAGATACATTTCATGAAAGTGGAAAGAGGACTTAAGACTGAAGAGGGTGACGACGAAGAGATGCAAATATTTGAAAAAAAAACAATACTTGAAATACAATATAATAGATCATGATGATTTTTAGAAAAATATGATAAATATAATAAAAGGGAAGGTGATGAGGAAGAGAGAAACATCGAATCCATCAGTTGGACAACGGAACAGCGTCGACAGCTGGGGCAGTAAGAAGAAAAAAGGTGTAAAACTCAGGGGTAAGTGAAGGACTTAATGAGAAAAAAAACGTACTCTGAAAGACAGTGACAAACATTGTATGATTGCACGAAAAATATTAAAAAGGAAAACTACGAAACAGCGGAAATGAGAGACTAACAAATTTTCAGATTACTCTAAATAAAATAAGAAGACTGAGAGAAGGAAATGATAAAGGGAAAGAAACAACGGAATAAATATAGAAAAAGCATTTGGAAAAGAGAAAGAAAAGAGAGGAAAGTCGAAAAGGGACGAAAAAGGGAAAGGGATGGGTAGAAAGAGATGCAGGGCAAGAGGAGATAGAGAGGAGCTAATTTTCCTGTGGGGTTCCAGATAAAAAAAAAGAATTGAAAATGGGGAGACCGGCATGGGTTGTAAGGGATGGAAAAAATGTTCAAGGCCGATGGACGTCCGATTAGCAAGCGGTTTAAAGCCTTTGGAGAGGGTGGACTTGGTCACGAGGGAAAGGGACGGGTGCAGAAGGGGGATAGGATTAGGAGGCAGAGTGTGGGTGCGTATGTAGAGGGTGCGGGAGGGGCTTAAAAGGGTTGGGAAGGGGATAGACGAAGAGAAAAGGACGTGTGGATGGGGTCAGAGTGAAGGGTATGGGGCCCATTGGGTGGGAAGAGAGAAGAGAAAGAGCTTTGAGAGAGATGGATTGAAGCGATGATCAGAAGGGAAAAGAGGAATTAAATGAGCGCGAAAGGGATGGACGTGATATTTTTAAGGTAATCGTGCATTGGAGGTCCACTGGGTCGGTTATTACGAGTCGGGATGGAAAATCGAGGATGGTGTTTTAAATATCTCGACCGGTTTCACAGGGTTGTCAATATTGGTTTTGGTACGGAATGGCGAATTTCGCCCTATTTTATTTGACTTTTTGCTCAGGTGAAAGTTCCGACCACTTGCTATCATTATCGTAATTTCATTCGAATTCGCCTGATCATGACATTTTCGTTGCAGGAGAGCGAAAAGCAACACGATATTGCCATAACGATAAGAGTCAGCAAATATTACACTATTGATGCAATATAAGCAAAAACCCATGCGTTATCTTATCATATACGAAGGAAAAAATGTTCGAGAGAAAACTGATGCATTTTTAAAAATGTGCTTTGAAATGCATGAGAATGACGGCTAAAGGTTCCATTTTCTGTTTTCACCCTCATACATTAGATACCTTCGGGTAAGAAGTTTTTTAGAAAAACCTCTACTATGCTTTAGTGAAAATATTAAAACTAAATTAAAATGCTCACCGATTATGTGGTTTAATTCAAACTCCTAATAGTTTGCGAAGGGAATATGATTTTGGAAAAAAAATTCCAAACAATTCTAAAGCGAAAGGAATTGGAGCTAAAATATAAAATATAATAGAAAGAGCTTGAATGATAATGGGACTATTTCATGACGTCTATCGATTTCAAGGTGAAATTCACGTCCCTTTGCGTGACTTTGGGGTGCTAAATTTTGCACATTTTTCTAAAATGATCGTTCGATAAAACCTAAAGGATTGAAAAGTGATAGCGCCTGCTAGAGCGGATAAATATAAATTCTTTCGCCGTGGAAGAGGGAAAATCCGCGAAATCGGGTCAAGGGCAAAGATTTTCCACAATGCATTATGAAGGGACTCATCTTCTCATTGTTCCAGATTAGCCTATAGCATGGCCTCCTTTCCGTATTACCCATGAACGTGATGGAAGGATTATCGCGATGTGAAAATAAAATGGTGTAGATCAACATAGAAAGCAATTTTACCAAAGCAGAAGAGGATTACAAAACGTTCATCAGGGTGAAAAAATTCCCACAGTTGCGCCGGCATTTATCTCTAATATCAACACCCAAATGCGAGAAATGAGACTGTACTCAAAGTGTTCCATGCTTTTTAATACTTTATAGAGAACTAATTCATTGAACTAGGCAATGTAAAAAGTAGGAACGCTTGTCATCAAGCTATTTTTTAGCATTATTGTTGTCACCACTCTGAGGATGATTAACTATACTTTATATACTCAAAAATCTTGGGTTCAACTCTCATTGCAGAAGAGTAAAATAAATTATATTGTTGAAACATGAATGGACAGAAAATTTTGGATTTAAAATGATTGATTAGCTGAGTAATTCAATAATGTAAAAGTATCCCTTATACACCTGATTATCTGAATATTAGTATTAAGCTACATATTTACTGTAAAATGTGAAAGCTTGAATGATTCTCGTATGAAGTAAAACTTTACCAGTTAAGAGTTAGGTTACACTTAGTCATATTTGACGAAAAAATGTATTAAAAATTATTGACTTTTGGCATGCACATGACATATAAGAAATGTAGGTATGTTACAGGAGAGCAAACAAAAGAAAGTAGAGACTGAGTTTGAAGATGTATTCAGAAAGTATTATCTATAATTAATTTAATCAAATATCTCTGATATATAATCAAATATCTCTATTTGAAATGTAAGCCACCATTTCGAAAAAAAAATCAAGCATACTTTATTTACAACATTTTTTCAACATTCCCAAGGAGAAACGGACATGAAAAAAGTCTGACGGAACCGGGACACGAACCCGGGTCTCCCAATTGCCGGTCGGTTGCTCTATCCATTGAGCTATCCCGCCAGAACATTTCTCCATGCCGTTTGGGAGACTTTATAGGTATTGGGCGCGTGAGTTCGTCCGACTAAGCGGCATCGTTCACAACCAAGGCCTCTTCGAGGCACCGACCATACAAAGTGGTGTTAGGAGAACCCCCCCTTAAGGATAACAAACAAGGAAATGGGTTAGATGACTTGGCACGATAAAGTCGTGCATCTCGGAAAATTCCCAAGGAGAAACGGTTTTTCAACAGTTAATCCTAGCTATTTTGATGAATATATATTTGAAGGTTTTTGAAATCGTGATCCATATCAATCTGATTTACTAAAGAAAAATCTTATGAAAACTATAAAATACTTATCCTAGCTGAATAACTTCGATTTTTTTTTCGAATATCAGTATCTTTTCCATCACCGTTATCCTTTTTACCAATTTCCCATTTCAGGCACTAAACAAAATCATTTTAATAATTGAGTTCAAAATGACACTAAGATCGATATTCCGTAATCACATCGTCCTAGATCTCTAGAAATGGACTTAAAAAGTATTTTAGATATTATTGTGAAAACATTAATTACATTGTAGAAAAGGTTATACTTTGCTTACGGTGTCAAATTTTCAGTCTTATTCATTTCTATTTCTGTTTCATCCTATTTCAAATCGATAGTGTGGGCCTTAGCCTGGTAGTATTCCATGGCAATCAGAAGCAAGCTGACGTGTTTGTGTAAATAAATTATTTTCTGTCAGTTATATAAATATACACTCATGTGAAATAAATCGTTAGTTAACTGTTAAGTAAGTTACAACTGTTAAAAATTCGTACCGAGAGTTTTATATAGAGACGAAGTCCACATTTTTACCTGTATCTATTATTGAGAAAAAAGTTGTTTTTCCGTTTTACAAAATCAATAACCAATTTTCGTCGCATCACGGACATAATTTGAAACTTTTTAACAAAGTCAATAATAAATATTTCAGATGTATAAAAAACAATAATTTGATTTCATTGATTGTTTTTGAGAACTAAACTTTTTAAGAGAATATTCGGTTAAATGGAGCGTAATAACGGGTATTCGTCCTACCTGTGATAAATAATAACCAGTTAAAAATTGATTAAATAGTTAAATACAGGATGAAACACATTAAAATTTGTTGTAACATTTTTCTGTTGCATCTCATATTTAGTTTATTCTCAACTTCAAACTCGAATATCCACAATAAAAATCGGATAGTTGGACAAGTAATTTGGTATTTAGTTAGAAGTCATTCGAAGTCTTAACAAACACGAGCGTCAAGCAAATAATTTAAAGGAGAGAGAATTCAAACCCACCCTATTGTGTTTATAACTGGGCAATAAAAGTCACTGTAGTTTCTTGAAAACAGAATTGAAGTAGGTAGTAAAGGCTGACAGGCAGAAGTAAAGAAGGAAAATTAGGAGGGGTGAAGAAATTGGATGATAGATAGACCCTTTATTGAAGAGGTTAGGCCCAACTAGACCTCTCTTCCACCTAACCCCGTTTGTTATTATTGTATGAACATATATTAATTAAAAAAACTAAAAGAAAGAATAGAGTGTGAGAAAAAATCTTTGCAACTTAAAGTTGACAAAGAAAAAACCCACGTTGCGGGAAAATGCTCACAGAGAAGGGGGTAAAATATAGACCAAAACACAGAAGAAAGAAGCGAAAAAAGTAATTTACAATGAAGATATTTGCATTTTAATAAGATTATAATTCTTTAATTAATAAAAAGGAAAATTCGAAATAAATATTGAAAAAAATTCTCAAAATACTAAACTAAACGCACATCTATAAATTACTAAAATTTCATTACACCATTAAATTATACCTTTAACTACTAATAGTATGTCTAGATTTACTAATAAATAAAGCTAATGATTCCAGCCAGGGACCCACGTCAAATTGGTAGGGGATAGGATGGATGCCTTGCGGAGCTAAAAAACCCGATCCTTGGAATGCTTATGATGATGAATGTATTCGACTATTCAGTCAGATCTCATCGTTATGATTTAAGCCTCTTGATTGCCATCTTCGACGATATAGGAAAAATATAAAAGAAGAAACTTAGAATCAGTCCTTTATTACATTACCCATCTGAATCACCTCTCCGTTTCACGGATGGAGCCCACATAATTTTCACTCTCTTCTCATTCAGTACTTAAGACGTCCAATCCCGTACAGCCTCACCTCCCTCTCCACATCCGACATTCCTTGCAACGTCCGCCATCAGAAGACGAACGCCACGATGGGATTCAGAGAGAGAGCCAAGGAGGCAGGGAGGAGAGAAAGGAAACGTAGGTATGGGGCGTTGTGGGGGTACGGAAGGGGATAATGGCATTTCGGGGCGTGAGTAGGTTCCGGACTCGCACCGTGCCCGAAGGCCTCCGTCCGGAGTCGTTTGTCGCCCGCAGCGGGGAATGGAAAGGGGTGGAGGGGCAGAAATAGAGAGAGAGAGGTTGGAGAAGTGTTTCTAGTGGAGAGATAGGGAACATCGTTTGAGAAGAGAGTTGAGGTCGGAGGGTTTGAACAAAGTGGGAATCGAGGGTGGTTACGGAATGGGGACGTTGACTGCTTTGGTAGTACATCTTAAAGGAGATGGACCGAGAAAAGAGGAAAGAAAGGAGGGCGATGGTGATTCAGGAGACGTAGACGACTTTTTTATTATTTTACCTTATTTCCCTTGAACGGCGGTCGAACGATGGGAAAGGGAATTTAAGGTCGGAATTGTGGGCGCGAAGATGTGGGAATGGAAAGAATTAAGGGGAGAAAGAAGGTGAAGGAGGAGGGGTGAAGGGTTAGGAGAGAATGAAGTTTGCGGGATGCGGAGATGGATCAGGTGGAACACGGACGGAATGTTGGATTTGGTCGCGGAAAGGAATGGCAAATAGAGTAGAGTGAGAAAATTTTAGAGGAAAAGCGTTCAAGACTACGGAGGAGAAAGGAACGGTTTTGAAGAATTCTTTGGTATTTGATTTGGTGAAGCTATTAGCTACACTTCAATTTAATGAGCTACAGGGGTTTGGCGGAAAACGGTGTATATTTATTGCTGAAAGGAAATATGAAATGGGTAGGAAGATGTACAGCTATGTAAAAAGTAAGTGGTTGTAAAAGGCAGGATTCTTCAATGCTTTCGCTTTTTTATTTATTACAAAACAATCAATTTCCTTTCACATTTGCGTGGACACGACAATCATGGATATCTTACATTGTTTCAAAAAGCCTGAGTCATATTTCAATTCGTCATTCTTGCAGCTATTGTGCGACGGAAAGGCAAAACTACAAAACCAACCGTGGATACATGGATAGCCAATGTTTAAAGAGATTGAGGTTGTATTTTACTTGTAAGACAAAGTAACGGTTTCCTAAAACATTTTATTAAGAATCAGAAGTATGTAAAAGGGTGAAACGGACACAAAGTTTTCTCGGCACTTCAATTTAACGGTTATTAAGACCATGGGAACATCGCCCTCTTACATAGCTCTCAATAATTTAAAGAACCCAATGCCATGGATAACTCATATTTTTTCTCATTTACGTGCCTCAGTTGTTCAGATGCGATCCATGAAGGCACAGCTACAGTTGATGTGATTTCCTCTTCCTTATAATGGTAAGTTTTAACGACTATCAGTTGCGTAATAAACGCAAGCAACAGAAGATACTTCCGATTATCAAGAAAAATGAAAGAAAAATTGATAGAAAAACTTGTTGAATAATAGCTGCTAAACTCAATACCCATGTAGAGAAACTATTTCCCCGGATGGTATACAGTCACTATTACGTTCACTGTTAACAAAAAAAATCTGACATTAAATTCTAGCTACCTACTGGCCATCGAAAAAAAATATTAAAATAAATGCCGTTCGTAACTTTAACTGTATCAAATACCTAAATATATTTTAAAATGTACTTTGAAAATGCTGCTTCTATGACAGTATAATTATGTGACAATTTCTTTCTAACATATTTATATTTTTATATATATATATATTATATTTTTCGAAGTATACAAAGCGCTTAGAATGGAAAAAAAAAGAAATAGAGCGAAATAACTTAACAGTACATCAAATCAGTTCTCCAAATCCCGCGCGATCACTTCTGAGTATATCCTCCTTCATTTATTGATAAAAACACATTAGAACTGAGAATTTATTTAGACTTGATCGGCGAACATGAAAAAAATGTGCTGGCGATACCCACATGAATGGGATGGTAGTTTCCGAAAATAGTCGAGATAAATTTATTAAGTAAACCATAGAGCATTATTACAATCGTGGATTCAATCAATGGCCCGCGATAGAATATTTAGCAATACTCTCAAGCTACTGCAACCACCTCACTCTTGTTGTTAATAAGTTGTAGCTGTCTCTCTCATTTCTGAATTTTCTCATTCAAACTGCGTGGGAAAAGTAAACTTCCCAATACGATACCGAAACATTGCTTGGATATACAACCTTGGATTTATTGGAATCATTAGTCATGATTAAATAAGTTGTCATTCCATGGGAAGTATTTACACATTTCCTTAATCCTTATGGTTAAATAAATTAAAAACAAAAAAAAACTAAATATTAAATAGATTCTTTTTAAAAATCCTCGGGAGTTCTATTGAAATCTACGGAAGGAGTCCAAGGGCCGGCTGTAGAAAGACGTTTAAAATAGTATCCATTCATATATCACCAAAAATTATTGAATTATACATTAAAAGTTTAAAAAGAATGAATATCGAATAAATACTAAAACTTTACGGAACGGTAAATATAAGGGTAAGGGCAATGCATGGACCGTAGTTATTTATCAGCACAAGATATATACTACATCTACATATATACCCTGTAATCCACCTTTTTCCGTGTGGCAGGGGGTGCATGCACCATGACTCTACTTCGCTATTCAATTACTTTTGCTAATCTTTCGCAGTGTTGAAGCGGCTTGTTCTAGATTTGACTTCTCTGATTTTTCTCTCTCAGTATCAGAACGGCCTATGTAACAGGGAGGACTTATAATATTCACTACATCTTCCAAAAAAGTACTTTCTATGCATTTATTAAGTAAATCAAGCCTTTGTTTCAGTATTTTAAACGAGTGTTTAAGATTTTGGATGGAGAATGAGCAAAAACCAAAGTGTTTATCAAAGACCTAAATTTATTCAAGTGATGGAAGTATTTGTAAAAGCTTCCTAGCAGCAGCTTATAAAAAGAGAGTGGAATCATAATCAGGTTGAATTATAGGCGTGTTTGAAGAAAAATAGGACAAGGTATCATGAATGCTTATCTTGAGCCTTCAAAATTTAACAGAAAAAGCATTCGTAGTACTAACGTACAAGTATAAATTCATGTTGACTTGAGCTGTACATTGTTCTACGCATCAGTAGCATTTTAATTCCTGATATGATTTTAAAGTTCCTGTAAAGGAGCTGGTTAATTTCATACAACAACGTATCTTAACTCTTTTAATTTTAAAATTATTGTCAATTCTACTTCATATGTAGCATTCCGGTGAAGTCAATAAATTTCTTTTTAAAACAAAGGAAAATCACATTTAGAACGTGTGAAAGTACAGTATGTCTTAATTAGTGAGATTTGGCCATTTTGTAATGAAAAGGTACTGTAAACTTCATTAAAAATACCGGAATTTTCGAAAAATTTGCTAAATCTCCTGCTTTCATCCCAAAATGCATATAATTTCTTTATTCTCATTAATATCACAGATAAAATAGCCTAGGGCTTCTTCGGTTCTTTGGAGTCTTTAAAGGGTATATTTAATTGAAGCCTTTGCTTAATATTAGGTATTATAATCGCGCTCAGTTAGTTAACAAGTTCTTATTGCTGCTAAGGATCATTAAAACTTTAATAACCGAACTACAAAGATAATTTCAAAAATTACTTTTCACTTAGCCCGAGGACCAGAAAGAAAATCCAGGAAAAAGAACTGCATATTCCAGCCAATTTTGAGTCCTTAGCCAAATGTCTACCATGTTAATTAAGCATTATTACGTCCTCTTGGAATCACCTGTTTGTTATAAATAATTTCTTCATAATAATAATAGATTTTTATAATTATAATTAATTGCATCTCTCGCATCTCCATTCTCATTCCTTGGTGTCTTCTCCCAGCATTCACTCTGCATCACGAATCTAAAGGACGTGATACTTCGGGTTAATGGAAAAGACCAGAGGTCATTCCATGAAACTTAAATTAGATCCAGTTCAATTAGAATTAATCTGAAAATAGCCAAGGCTTCTACAAAAAGTAATAAAAGGCAAGCCCCCTCTTTTTTATTTTTAATCTTTTTCCTTTTGGATTTTTCAGCAAAGATAACGTCTTTTCTGTTCTTTCAACGATGATACCGTCTTTACTCGTTTACAAATCTCCGTAATTCCGCGATGAACAACAAAAGCAGCACGATTCAAGGAATTGTGAATTAGAACTGACTGAATGTCAGAGATCTACAGTTTTCTTTTTTCGAGAAAATCGTTTCAATTAGGGTAAACCTTTGGAAATTAAATCTTTGAAATCGTGCATCTATCCGGAATGTGTTTTGGGAATGAGTTAACTCGATATGAATAAGAGACTGAGAGAGAAAGACTGTTCTGAGAAATAAGATTCAGAGGAGAGGAAAGAGTGGTGATGAAGGGAGAACCTTTCCTGGTCCAATGGCGAGGAAATGAGAAAGGGGTCTGTCGTAAATTACTTTGCCCGAAACAGGAAATTTCTTAAACAAAGAGGGAGGCAGTTGCTTACTGCTAAACGACAGTAATAAATTTTCCTTTAATTTATGCGCGATATGTACGACCCGAGAGGTTCTTACTTAATTTATAATTGCCTCGATTTGTTTTTGATTTTTATCCATCTCTGAAACGTGAGCGGTACTCTTTCTGCCAAGTTTTTCTCTTATTTATTTTATTACAAAATTATAATGATGCCGACAGAGAATACAGTATGAAAATTACAACTATTATGTGCGTTTAATATTAAATATGTCATTAAAACAATTTTTTCACAATTTATTGAGAAGGGTATTCGATGTTTTAATGTGACTAGTCTATCTATCTTATAGTATATCATAGTAGGTGCTACGTTCTATTTGGTGACGAAATTGGTGAATTATTCATTCCAGGAAGAATCTGCAACAGACTTTAAATATTTCTTCAAGAAAGAGACATCCTCTGATATGCCCGAATATTCTTTCATCTTCGTAATTATTATATGGTATTCGCTTTCGTTTTCTTAGAAGACTGGTTTTACAAACTGTTTAACTTTATTGCTGCATTCTTCCATGTTAGTAATTGCACGTACCTTTACTTCCTTCAACGTCACTCTGAAGATATTTTAACTACTCTTTATTCCCTCGAATTTTAGCTCGACAAATTTTTGATGATTGATTAAATTAAATTAAGTCTTGAAAAAAACTTTCAAGGTTCAGCGGAAGACTAGAGGTGATTTTGTGAATCCTTCCGTTATATGACAAATTAGATAGTAATTAAATAATTTACGCCATAATTATCCTTCTCCATGCTTTTAACGTATTTGGTGAATCGGTGTTCTCGTTTTACTGATGTCCGTAAACATTATTTTAAACAAGTCAAAATAAAAAGTTTTAAGGAGAGCAAAGTCTACATTTCTCATATCGAATAATGGCATAGGAATCGATTTTAAAACACAATTGTAACTCATTCTCTAAAAGTTAATTAATTGTGAACGCAATATTAAGAGTGTAAGATACCGATTCAGTTTTAATGTCGTAAAAATGTGTCTTCCATGAGTAAGGCTCGCTTTAACACAGCTTGTACCGTTAAATATTCTGTATGTCGAGTACTCAGTAAGTTCGTAATAAACAGTGATTCTTAGTATTTCAGAAAGTTATAATGATGCACTGTCCACAGTTAATTTACTTAACGACCATAATTTCGGTGTCACACCATCATCAGGCAAACAGTGATTTATCACAGAAAAAACGTATAGGATAGTGCTTAATGCAACTGCTCCTTGCTGCATGTATACAAAACACAAATATAGAATGCGCTGCTATCACTGTAGTGGTTTTGATGCTTAAGTACTGTTTTATTAGTTTGATAAAATTATTAAATCCGTTTGGTCGATTCCACCATGAAAACAATGGATGAAAGATCTAGTGCTTTCCTGGCGTATGATGTTTGTGAAGTTATCACGGGTTGTCCACCTGGTCAAATAGATATTATAGATAGAAATCTATTTAACCTGGTGGACAACCCGTGAAAACTTCACAAAAAACAATGGATGTCAGCGATGAAGTAGAGATATACTTTTGTGAAAAGCAATTTGGGATAAATCGTGTAATTTATTTCAGTGAGGTGGTATATTTCTATAAGTGGCATACGCCAATCGCAACGAATTACTCTTGCAGCTGCAAGACCAGCAAACAAACGACGAACTCGTTACAAACTTAAGATTTAAAATAAAAAATTCAGTAAGCCATGTCTCTCCCACGTCCCTAACACTTAAAATTTCATAAGGGTCTGGAAAATGATATCAGGTTGGTGTGGATTCCCCCAGCGAATATGGGAAAGCCTTCGTCGTAGAAATGCAGAGACAATTATCCATTCTCGGAGGACATTGAGTCCCTCACAGAATTACTCAAAGAGTAGGCTTTATGACAACATCTGTGTTTCCTCCTTCCGTGAGAATGGGAGGATGGATGGCGGTTGGACCATGCTGATGACCTCCTTGTTTTATTAATCATAGCATACCTCCGGAAGAACCATAATCTAAAAGCGCCATGATTTAATCGCTCCCATCCAATTCTCAGCATCGTCTCGTATGCAGTTTCATGACATACCGTGAGCATTTTCGCTTTGTAAAAACCATAATCATGTTTTCTGTTGCAGGCTAAATTAACAAGAAATAATTATATTTGTGGCTGACACTTGCTGTATTATGAGCCGTCACTTTATTTACAAAAAGGCAAATGGTACATGTTCTATCCAAGAACGGTTCGTCAATGTTATAAATAAAAATATGTTATAAATCGCTACATTTAGTTTAACGCCATCGGTTGAATTATTGCATACATAAAATCAAATTTTGTTTTCAGTAATAACTTATTTTTTGATAAGTTGCACATATTAAACTTCTCTTTAATTTATATATCTTTTTATTGCCTGACATAGCCATCTATCGAAGAAATTAGCGCAATCTTCCAACATATTTGTAGAAAAAATAAGCCGAAATCAACTAAAAATAAAAACCATGAATGTGGGATGACAAAAATGAATATCCCCCTCTTATTAGTTCAATGAGTATTCATCCGTATTATGTTCTCTCAATCTGTTCCATTAACGATAAAAATACTCATTTGCTTGTTAACGTGCGTCACTAATACCCTAGAAGCCACCGACTGCCATCCAGGGCTTGAGGGAATACAACCTGGATTGGTGGGAAGAACAAAGATTGAAAAATATCAGGGAATGAAAGGGGAAGCGAAGGAAACAGCGAATGAGGTCCAAATTCACAAATAAGAATCGACAAAAGAATCCCGTACGCGGAGGAGGCTTGCGTGTGGGAGTTAACGGCTTTAAAGGAAGGTTGTGTTGTCTGAGGATCGCGGGAGAGGGAGAGTGAGAAAGCCCAAGCATAAATAATAGATGATCAAGGCCGCGATACATCTCCTCACTCCCTGCCCTATCCATCTATCCCCTCTCTCCTATTCCACCTTCACCCCTTCCCAGAATCCACCTGGCAGACTCCTTTGCAAAATGCATGATAGGAACTTAAGGCCCATTCCTCCTCATACGCTGCTTTCACTTCCCCTCACCCAGTTCTATTTCCTCCCTTACACTTTCCTCCCTTTTTGGATAGTGGAATGGGGCCCAAGGAAAGCCCAAGAGCAATTTCCCTAGAAGCAGATGAAAAGAGAGAGAGAAAGGAGAAAGGAGTGATGAAGCCAGGGTTGAATATAAAAAGAAAGAAAGAAAATGAGGAACAAACAGTCCATACAAAGAAATCGGGAGGGAAGAGCGAAACACAAAATAATGTCTAAGAGAAGATGATAACGGGAAGAATAACAGCTAAGGATAAGAATAAGTAAAGCAAGAATTATTGAAGTATGAAATACATTTAATAGCAAAATATAGTATGGAAAGTATGTAATGGACTACAAAATAGGAGAGGGAAATTAAAAAACTGAGTAGTCTTCCGGTAGATGAAGATCGTATTTTCGAGGAAAGTATTCATAGAGTATAAATAAGATTTTTGTGCTTCAAAGCAGAAAATAACGGGAAGGTAGTTTTTCACAATATTCTGTAGCTGACTTAATAGAAAAGAAGGTACACATTTTCGAGTTCGTTGAATTTCCGACTAAAATGTGCTCAGTGTTTGAAGGAAAATTTTTTAAATAATTACCGTTAAAATGTTTGTTTATAGCTTACTGAGATATAAAGTGAACTTGTAACCAACCGATTCATATAAAAATATAACTTAAAATGTTCAGCATGAAAGAATCCTCAACAATAACTCTAGGTACTCAAAGGATAGCAAAATAAGTTAAAAGTGAAAATATCAACATATTTTCTATATATATATATATATATATATATATTGTATATTGTCTATTTACAATCAGTCTATTGCCCTAGCTAATCTTACTGCTCATAGTTACCTATCTTACGACATCAAGTAATACAACGGACAACTCACAATCTCCAGAGCTTCCTTACATTTACCAAATTTTAATGAAGTGAATACAGAAAAGTTGTTAGTGTTTATTATTAGGTCATTTTTATAAAAAGGTATTCTATATTCCGTACGATGGAGTGCAATAATATTTTAAATTCAAAGAAGAAATTAGTATTTGTGAATTTCAGTGATATTTAGAGAAATAAGGCCCAGGATTTATTTATTTGCCATTGCTCCCACGAACATCCATTTACTGGACAATTACAATGGTGGGCTTTAAACAATAACAACGAACGAATACACACAAATCGGAAAAATCCGACTAACCGGGACTCGAACCAGGGATATAGGTTAGGGCGTTATACAGTTATATACAAGCACCTTAGGATTGGACGCTATTCACTTTCCCACCGCGGCCGGTAAATGTACGAATGTGTCTGACATTTTTGCAATTAAACGTTACATTTTTAACATGAAACGTATATCTACCATATTACATAGATATTATTCATGTAATATATATTATATGAATTTTCATTCAAAAAAACTACTGAAGTTCATAATAAGATGAAGCTGAGACAGAGCACAGCGGATAGGAAATATAGGAGAGGACAAGGCATCGTGATGTGGTAAATAATGTGGTAAAAAAGAGAGAGGCAAGTATTGTGGAATAACGAAAAATAGAAATAAACAGATATCCATGAGGAATTTATTAATGGAAAATAATTTTTTTTTAATTTGAAATAAGGAACAATAATCGATGGATTTAGAAGGTGTGGTAGATAGGTGGGTTTACAAGAGTATTGTATTCGTGGAGAGTGTAAGGAGAGAATGAAGGATGGAAGTTGACAGCTGAATTTTTATTGAAAATAATTATAAAATAAAATTATAAAATCGAACATCAAAGAAAACCGGGAGTTAAGGGAAACAGTAATACTTGTAGAAAGGGAAGACAAAGCCTTCGAATTAATCTATTTAACTTGATTTTTTTAATTCCTAATTCTTGCTTTATGCTGGGCCAGTCAAATCACAATCATTAAATATCCTCGTTGATGAACTTCTATATGGTTGTTCCTCATTCCCAACTCGATTTTACTAATTAAATATAAAAACATTGCGGAAATAATAAAGAACTAGCATTTGAGGATCTAATTATCCGTTTATTGATACATGCAGAAGAGCTATGAATAGCTGCGCAGAATTTTAAATGGTTCTTAAGGTCAGTTAAAAACATCGCTAACACCAAGGACGAACAATCTCAGAAAAAAAGTAGAAGTATTTCTAAAAGTGCTTTGAAAGCTGAGGTCATTACTCACTTGGGCCTACCGGGATTTCAACCCAAAACAGCTTTCTCAAAAGGAAACCTGCTATCGACTTGGTCAACCGCGAGCCCCCATCTCCCGAAATAAGAAATGTGTAGTCGTAAATTTCAATATCGTCACAAAATTATCAAATATGAATAGATTAATCTCAACTCGAAATATATCAGTCGGATTCGTTACATCCAAATACGTCTCCTATAAATGTGAAAAGATCCGGAAGTTAATTAGAAACTAGAGTTTCTACTGAATTAAAAATGAATGTACTCTACGATCATTAAGGGTAAAAAGATATGAGAATGAAGGTGGGAAGAGCGTGAAGGTACGGGAGCCAATAGGAACAAAAGAGCGATATCTGGAAAGCAGCGGTGCTTGAGATGCGAAAAAAACCATTCCGCTAAAGGTACGTGACGGTAAGTGCAGAAGGCTATGAGTCTCTACACAAAGATAAGGAAAGTGAGCGGATTTGGATTGCCGAAACATTTGGGATTTAAGAGAAAACTTAGAATGAGGGTAAAGAGAAAGAAACAAAGGAGATTAATAAGAGAATGGCGAACGGAGTGAAGGAAGTATGAGATGGTAAAAGGTGAGAGAGGTAAGAAGGAAACAGGTTTTGGGCGGAGAGACGGTAAATAAAAATGCGTGTTGGAGGCAAATTGAAAATATGAGGATGCCAAAAGATTAGAGAGAGGACAAAGAAGGAAGTGAGAGTGAGGTTAAAGGTTGAGGCGTTGAGAGGGAAGTGGATCGTGATGCTTTGAGGTGGTAAAGGAGGAAATATCGAGGAAAGAAAGAGACTTTGATGTTGCCTGAATAAAGGAACCATGGGGATTTTCTGAGAGAAGCCCATAAGTAAGCAAAGCGTCGGGTGAAAGGTATTGCGCACTGCATCCCGACGATTTAAGCGTGACAAATTGTTCGGAATAATCAATGAGTGGTAGTTAAGGTTTCGCTATTTTGTAAGTTTGAGGGAGTAAGAGAATCGGCAGACGTAAAGAGCAATACCGGTCATTACTTGACAAGCTAGAGTTACGGATTTGAAGCTTGTAGTTAGAGCAGAATTATTATTCACAAGAGCATCAATCCCTTTTGATTCAAACTAATGTATCATTAAATGACATTTTTTCTTTGTATTAAAACTTACCATGGCTATCATTACGGATATTCCATCAACAAGATACTTCTCAAGTTTCGAATGAATCGATTTTCACAAAGAGTCGTTTACTTTGGTTGGAATTTGGAATGAAGTACTAGGATTTAAAGTTATTTATTAGATCTTAACTGCTTCTGGTCAATGTTTATAAAATCTGTTAACCTCAGTTAAATACTCATATTTAATGAGATGCTGGATTTTTAATATTAAAGAAAACGCTCCCAAGTATAGAAGATTAAACTGTAACTTAATGTATTAACTTCTCGTGAACATTGACAAGGATTTAATTGAAAATAACTTAAACCTACCATGCAAGACTTTTTTCCCTCAGATATAGCAAGGTTTCATCGTGAGTTTCATGTAAAAACAATGAACCATAATTATTCGTGTTTGAAGTTTTTCAGCCAAAATATCCATTACTGAACGTTCCCTGCAGGTTGTCAAATTCTAAAATATTAGAATATTCTTATTTCCGTTAGTATGCAACAATTTTCAGTGATATTTTTGTCTTGGTTATCTCTGTATTTTTAGCCATGTTTGTTTGAGCATTCTCAGAGTCGTTTACTAGCATAATCTCTTTTTATTTCCCTAGTTCGAGGAACTGCGAAATAAATCTTCGTTAGCAGAAGCAGTGGTCACGCATAACCCAAGGTATTATTGTATGTCAATTCAAAGGTCGCTCTTTCAGATCGAGAAAGCATAAATAGATACAGAGAAAAAAGGAGGAAGGAATGAAAGGTTGCTGATGAAAGCGGTGTAAAAGGCTCCAGTTGTGCAGGGGATAGCATTTTAGGAAAGGAGATGGAATTAGAAAGCGAGCGAGATAACGAGGGAGCGGAGTTGGGGGGTCAACACCTTCTTCCCCAATCCACAGCAAGGAAAATGGGAAAACCTTTGAAAATTAGAAGCGTGTCGGGATGACGGATGTCGACTGAAGTTAGCGGAGAGAGGAATGGAGGGAATGGGGGCATATGTTTGAGAGATGAAGCGGTGGAATGGGAAACTAAGGAAGAGTTGGGATCCAACAGGAGAAAGGCCCGGTCTTTCTTTATTTCTCCAAATCTCATTCTTCCTCCACCCATTGTCCTCCGTAATACAAACTAAGTCCTTCTCTTTCAGCACGTATTCAATTAACTCTCTATTATCCAGATGTTCCTGATGTTTTATGTCCATTGTGTAAACGTAGATGACGGCTCTGAGATACCTAATTGATAACTCAAAAATGGAAGCAATGGATATTCGTGAAAATTTCAGGGCTTTCGCTTTCAAGCGAGTAAGCCTGAGTTTCATTAAGGGAAACTCATTCATTTACAATTCACAACAGTAGTTTCCCTTGTGTATTATCA
The DNA here is from genome assembly GCA_000376725.2 of Ladona fulva. NCBI lineage: Eukaryota > Metazoa > Arthropoda > Insecta > Odonata > Libellulidae > Ladona > Ladona fulva. Next base: position 3,197,113 of record KZ308461.1, on the reverse strand, counting down.
ATCAAGGAAGCTCATTTCATAGAGAAGAATGATAACAAAGGTTTGTTCTAGATCAAAAGTAAATGACATTTGGGTTCTCCTCATAGATATAATAACATAGATGAAAAATTTATTGGTTAAAATATCTGGAATTAATAGGATAGGTGAATTGAATTTTTCCAATCAGGAACGTTTCAAGAAATTGGAATATAAAATATTAAATTCGTATGCAAAACTTGAAATAATATTTGATTGGTGATATAGATCAACTTCATCTTCTAATCATCTAAGTTAATTGCAAACTCTCTATCTAACCGTATCAAGGGATTTTGCAGAAAGTGAGGTAATTGAAATTTTGCAGTTATTGGAGTTAGCCTCTGCAAAATACTAAAATATTTCTGATCTTTTGAGAAAATTCAACCTCATAGGCTAGTATTGATTTCCTTTTTGTGTATGAAATGTCCTGCAAAACCTTTTACACAATTTAGTCGAAACTCTTACAAATAAAAAAGATATACAAAAAAAATTAAAAATAATGAATATTTATAAACACTATAATTAATAATAATATTATAATAAATAGTGAAGAATAATAATATGAAAATGATAATTAATGTTAAAACAATGGTAAATAACAACATAGTAATAAATATTGAAAATATAACAAATAATCATTGTATAAAATATATAATTCGAAATTTCAAATTCAGTTCACATAATGGTTTTGAAATCATCTAGTGAGAAGAGTAATTTTACTTTTAATGGTAAATGTTAAAGAGTTAAATTATTATTAAGTACACAAATTAAGTTTAAAATGCGAATTCGTTCACTTGGTTCTTTATCTTCTTTGGTGTGAATGCAAAACGTATCTCACGATGAATTTCGCGCATCCTGAATCGACCATTAAAGCAAGCATTAATTGCGAATGCCCATTTATAAGATTGCCTTTATTATGGCAGATGGAACCTAGCTATTGGAGCGACGGAACCGGCCACCGGTCAAGGGATCCTATTAACCATTCAGTCTCGCATTGGAATTTCATTTGCTAGCTGCTAGTAAACATGGGCTAGCTTCAAAGGATGTTTTCCTGTCGGCTGCTTATCAAAAGGGACTGCGGATGCAATGACCGAGAATATTAATGCACAAATAGCGTGGGGAGAGTTTGCAGTCCCCAGAGAAAACAGAAACAAGCAATAGGATCTCCAAGAGAATAACTACAGTCTCGTTTATACATAGATACGTGAATGCGGAGTTAAGCCCTATGCCTATGAGTTTTCTTTACTCTCGCTGCCGAAAATGTAAAAAGATTATTTGATTAAGGCAAGAACATTTAAGTCCTAAGTCGTTGGTCAAAAACCACGTTGATCTCCCAGGATTAGTTTACCGTCCGTTTCTCTCAATATTTTTCTTTCAAACGTAAATTCATTACGACCTTTCCTCATGTTCTGAAATTTCAAACTAGCATGAAAAGACGTAAAAGTTTTTTTCAGGAAAAGTTATCGAATAAAAATGAAATGATAGTTAAATTTGTAAATTTTAATCTCATGAAGCTTTTTTGTTTGTAGTATTTTAGAGTAAATACATTGAAAAGAAAATATAATCAACCTTTACTTGTTCCACTCTATCTTCTCTTTCAATTCCTCTTCTTTTTATTTGAATTTCCTTAATCGTACCACGTTGTCTGCAATAGTTGATGCTCTATGCCTAAGTAAGACAAAATTTTACGTCCTATGGTTATGAGCAAAATAATGTCTAAAATTTTGGCTAAACAATGTAGTTTCTTGTACATTAAGGAACACATCCCTAGAAATTCTGCAGCAAATCCACATTCAATAATATGTAATCCTCTGGAATCATAGTCTTTAATAGATGGAAAGATGTAATGATAAACATTAAAATAAACTGGAAAAGGGTAAGATAACTGCGCACGAGGTGTTGTGCGCCAGAAAAATCTAAGTTATTTACGGAAATGAGAAAGACATTCGTGATTGGGACTCGGATTCAGATCTCCAACTTTCTGGGCGAATGCTCAATACCAACTAAACTATCGCGCTGAAAGGTCTCACGGCTGAAAAACTTAGAAGGCAAAGCGATTGGTGACTTTGATTCACAGCACTGCATACTTGCTTTGCACTGCAACATGGCTTTGGATAGAGGCAGCCAACCAAAGAGAGACATAGATCATCCCCCCATATTCTACATTAAGTCTGACCTTTCTTCTTCCACATATATCTTACGAAAATTAATATTATTTCTCATAGCTGACGGAATGTCTCCTGTGAAAAGTCTCTTTTCAAACTTACATAATTTCATTTAACTTAAAATTAACCTACAATCCTTTTAATTCTTTCAATAGACCAATGTGGCTTGAGGTGCTACTTATGCGGTGATTTATACGGTGGAAATGGACTTGAAAAAACGGCTTTTTGTTTTCAATACACTTTATGTAAAAATATTTGGATCCGCTATACAACTTGGTTTACACAGGAAAACGGGTAAGGGTGATTTTGCGCAAGATGGTGCGCACCCAGGAAAAGTAAGTAACTTTTACTTTATATGAAACAATAAATGTCATATTTCGATTAAATCAATTTAATTAATTGCAAATAGTGAAAATCCTTTCAATACATCATAGCTACCAAAATATATTTCAGTAGTCACAAGCTTCTGTCTCCTTTTGAAAACCAACACTAATATACCCATAATATTTTTCATATTATACAAATACTCTCGTTCGATATGCATCAAATGGAAGAGAGTCTGCATTACGTCCAATGAATTTCTTCTCAGAGAGACTGAAACAAGCTATATCTCAAAAGGATCGCGATGACAATTACTTAATAAAGTTAATGTATATTTCAGAGGTGAAGCTTACAAAAGGATGATTCTCGAAAGGTATCTTCATATAAAGGAACGTGAAAGAAGGAATTATAAAATACACAAATCAGTGTATGCTGTAATCAGTGCTGCTTCCCCAACAAGGAAAAAGGGCCACTGTGAAATTTCTTTATATAAACAAGTTTTTCTGTTCATAAATATTTAGAGCGCCAAAAAGAATTTATTACGAAAAGTTAAGTATTTTAAAGAGTAAGTATCAGATTCGATACAGCTACGGATTCTCTTATATTTTTGTTCAATTCATTGTTCGATTATCGGTAATCCTATCATTATCCTATTGTTTCCTAATCCTGAATCATGAGACGAATGCCTTGTGGATTCCAGAGAGAATAGACTCAATAAAAAGGGGGAAATAGGGCGTTTGCATTGGTAGAAATAAAACGATGTAGACGATTAAACTAGAATTTGGATGGGTGGAAGAGAAGTAGCTAGGGAAGACTACCGAAATTGAAAATCAGGTAGGTAAATAGCTTTTGAAGAAAAGGGGAAGGAACATAATTAAATGAACGTCATTTCAGAGGATACAGTAAGGCGAATTTGAGGTGTTGACAGGGCTGTTAAAATCATTCAGAATCATATTTAATTATACGATTTAGAATATGAATAGGCTCAGAGGAAAAAAAATAGACGCAAAGTATGTTGAAAAAACTTTCCTTGACAGCCTATCGGGAAAATTTCTGTAGTTGCAATTATGATAACACTCTATTTATTAATTGGTATAAGCTATTATCTTTAAATGCCTTTATAGATTCAAAATTCATTTCTGTGTATTTGTTAAACGTTAAACTAACTTTTTGAATGAAGATGAATTCAACTCCCAAAACTGATGGTACTCTTCCGAATTCAATTTATTCCCGGCGCATAAGCTTCGTATCATGAATGAAGCTTTCCAATGCTCACCTTTATTTACAAAACTTCTGTAATTGATGCAATTTTATGTTGCGGAAGGTGGCTGAATAAACAAAATAACCCTGATGACGTACCCTCTCTACGAACTTGCACCGCTCTGGATTATTTTCTGTACTCATTGTCAGTTCAATGAAGTCTCTCATGAAGATCTGTTAAGCAGATTATTTCCGATCGTTCAAAACCTAATATTCAAGAAAGATTACATACAAATTTCCATATTCCTGTTCCTAGCAGTCGTCAAAAATCATGAAAAAATAAGTTATTTTACGACTTCAACGTGGATAATTACACAATTTTTGAACCCTTCATAATACTATAAGGTTAAATCGGTATTTGAATATAATTCCAACAAATAGATGCAAATTACCAAACCTACAGCCCTAAACGTATTACACTTTAGGCAATATTTACGCAAGTAAGTGCTGCGGGTAGGCATAACTCACGGGGTTGATTCGCAGTGGCTACTGCCGTTACTGTTGCGTACACGGGTAAAGCAAATAACAAAAGGCAAATTTACAATGAAGTGGAGAAATAAAACGTGTAGAAGCAGGAAAAACTACCTCTAACCTATAGAAGTGGAGATTTATGTGATTGGACAGTAATAAATAATCCAAACAATTAAAGTATTCCTTCGGGAGTTTTTCTATGCTTTCATTTGTTGATTATGCATTGATTTGCTTCCTTTCTTTAGAAATGCTCTCGCAAGATATTTTAATAATTTCATTTATTCTACAAAATGTTATGAACGACAAATTGAAAAAAAATGTCAACAATCAATAAAGTTGCAAATTCTACTACTGTAGAGATCTTTTACGGCTAGCTATATTTTATAATGTGTAGTAAAATTCTAAAATAATATTAATAATTGTTAAATAAAATTACGAATTTATAATTTGACAATAACAAAATTGCGCTACTAAGGAATTAGTCGATGTAAGTCGTTTGTACTGAATATAAAAAGGGGATAATTATAAGAATCATGGTAATTGTCACTTTTTGGCTGAAGACACGACTTCTCTCGGGAAATTAATTCTCTACAATACGCAACAAAACAGTCATTTCACGAAGCGATTAATATGACCTCTAAGTTAAATCTTAAAAGTTAACACGCATATTTAACTTATTAGATGAAGTAACAACGGAGAAATATTTTTCCTCGACGCTACCTTTCGGAACTGATACTTTGGGCAGTAAGTGCTTATTTATTTTTGGATTATCGATATAGTATCACATCATATTAAAGCTGAAGATGAAAGTAAAATGTGGATGTGAAAGATGAATAACGTTGGGGAAAGGTCGAATGTTTTAATTTATTTAACGATTTCTTATATTTTCTTTTTTGAAATTTTTGATACAATTCGAATAATGTAGTAATATAGGTTTGGTTCAAGATATGAAAAACAATAAGACTCCAATATATGTATAGTTTAACCTATCAGAGGAAATATTGTCCACTCTCTATATGCTTACCTAAGTTTTTGGTTGCTTGTTAGCAGTGGTTTTAGCAAAAGAATACCAGAAAGCACTTCAAGAGTTATGTGAAAGAACGATGAATTTTGATAATATTTCAGGTTCAAGTTACAGCCCATTTTGGAAATAATAAGATTTAATTCTCTTGCACCAAAGTGTACAGAAAATTTAGGACTTCTAAATACATCGCACTCAATCTGAAGTAAGTGGGATTCGTAAAATATTTTCCACGATTTTTAAAACACTGAATCTCTTAACTTGTCTTCACTCACCCATAAATGGAAAATTTCACTCATACAGGTATGCAAAAACTTTTTGCTTCGTTATAAATTTCTTTCCGTTAGAAATGCGGTGGGATAAATTCTCCGCCTCATGTATACATTTTAACAGTCTCGGAGGAAGAGAATGATTGTCCTTTAAACTTTTAAAACTCGCTCTCCTGATCGTGTGCTCTCTCTTTCGCCGTCCTTTTTCCTCCCACTCTTTCTCTAACCCTTTACTCGTAATTATTTCTCTCTAACCGTTGTCTCGCTGCCTCAGAGTCTTCTCAACCCAGAGGATCTCGTTAAGACGCGCCTTTTATAATTACTCCCTCCCCTCGTTCAATCTGTCTCATTTTCCTTTTACTTTTAGAATCGAAGTATTTTCCCGTCTAATCCGTAGATTATAGCAACTCAACCTTCTCATTCCTATATATTCGCATCTAATCTACCCTTTACTCGGAGAATATTCCTTCTATTCTACTTTCGTCTGCTTTCCCTGCTACCACTCCACCCCTTCTCCATTCCAAAGTCTTTGCCTCGGTTGAAAAAATTTCCAGAATTTCTACCTTGCACAACTTGGTGGTCCTTTGACGTTCAGCCATGTGGAGTCCCTATCCCCTCTGCACTCTTTTCCACCAAAATTATGGCTCAATGACAATCGCGGAAAAGAATAAAAACTTTTCCAACCAGTTGAAGACGACAGCGGTGAAGACAGATAGGAATTAATTCTATCATGGAAGGCCGTACTTCGTGGAAGGACATTCTAAAGATTATGAAAAATAAAAACGTCGTAAACTTCCACACTATTTGGTTTTATTTTCGACCGGTTTCGGCGCAAAGGCCATCTTCAGGTCCAATTTATTTTTCATAATCTACAGATAGGAATTGCTATCCTCAACTCACCTGCAAACAAAAGTGAACATGGCGAGGGATTATGATACACGATTGAATGTATGAGAAACCTTTTCTTCCACTTCCCTTGTAACCTTTAAGTAAAGCGGTGCACCTCAAAGCAGAAAGTGCGCCTTTACGTGTGTACCACTCTAACCTGAAAAAAACTGTCTCTTTTAACTGAACGGCGCTTTTATGAGGGTAAACCTCTTAACCGTGAAATTCCCGTACCTCGCTTTAAAAATATTTTTAAAATCCTTTCTGGGATTAGAATTCTCTTTACGTCATTCAAAAATTTTAATGGGCTCTGATCTCAATTTACACGCAGTCGTTTCCGCTGTGCCTAGGACATGACTTGGAGAGACGATTTTTCAGTGTCGACTCAGGGATGGAAATTCAACGGTATGGTCATGGAGGCAGTTGAATTTCTAAAGCATAATTGTGTTCTAATAACTCATAGAAGTTTTCTGACCAATGCACGCTGCCAAATTAACGGATATATTCTTATATTCAGCTAATTTGATGTGAATGAACGAAATTTATGGCTATAAACTTGAGTAAGTTCAATATAACCTAATGTGACAAAGTTATGAAGTTTTAATGGTAGATAAATCATGTACTATCGCAAACATTGATCCTTAGTAGCTGACTCACTGCTTACCATAATGTTGAATTTAAATTTAAGAAACTCTATTGTTAATATCACATAGCTATACAAGTTAACCACAATAACAATTTATTCATAAATAACATTGAAAGTGTTATTTTTATTCTTCATTAGAGATAAAATTTAAAAGATACATATAAATTTCAGTTTAATACATTATTATCTACTAATAAAAATGAGGTATATGTAAAGGTAGGCTTTAAAACCCTATTTATAATAGCTGTGAAAGAAATACTTAAAATTCAATATTACTTTATTATCGGCGAATGTAACAATTATTCTCATGTATAATTAAATATCGGTAGACATTCCGAGGTTATTTTATATGATATTTACTTTATGGAGATAAATTGAAATAATTTTAATCGATCTCTCTTCTACTAAATCCCTTAAACAAAAACCAGTAAAATTCTACGTACGCACTATACCCACTACGATTACAAAACTAAGCTTGTAAACAAGATACTTAAGTAATTTTACCATATACATACGTGCTTCTAATTCACTCAATCGCGTCCATAGACCCTGATTATTTATCTTCGTAACTTCTTGGACGCTTTCGTTCTTAACTCTTTACGTTTATTTCTACAATTTCCTTCGTTTCCTTCCTTCTCACACGTGCCACTTCTTTCGCGCTCACTTCATTCCACTGGAGAGACGGCAGGTTACCTCCTTTCACCGAGATCCTCGACTACCCTCTTCTTTTATCCTTTATTCCATTTCCCCCTCTTTAAATTCCACCTCTCCCTCTCTTTCGACTTCAAAAACATAACTGCATGAAAAAATTCGCTCCCGTTATATCACATCTTCAAAGCTTGACCGACAATTTTATTTTTTCCATCATTTAACCCGCCGAGACTCTGAAATTCGTTTCCCCCATCTTTCTCCCTCTTTTCTTCCCTCGCTGTCTACATTCTTTCTCTCGCACTAAAATGTACGGATTCAAAGTACACCTCATTACAGCGTGGTGCAAGTCGTTCCACTTTTTCTCCTCTCCGCCTCCCTCCGTTTCAGTCTTGCGACTTTCTCCCCTCTTCCTATAAATACTGCAAAGGCGTTCCTTTTACGTTAATTTTATGTAAACTATGTCTCCATCAACTGATTATTATATTAGCGTTTTATTGTTCGTAACGGATTATACCTTTCCCAGTTATATGATTTTTTAATGTAAAGAAAGGCGTTATGCATTAACTTCACAGCATGTTATTTTACATGCAAGGCATGTAATGACTGTAATAAATGTTACTATTTTCATTTCAATCAGTAAAAGTGATTTACTAAACCTGAGATAATCTGAACCTTGTTGACTGAGATAAGAATTTTGAAATAAAATTTTAACAGACATTTCACATTCTCTTCCCGTCTCCATAGTTAAAGCCTCTAAACAATTTATTATAATAATACGAGCTCTGGGAGAGAAAATACAATGTTTCCCCAAGAATTCACTGAATTCCTCATATTGAGTTAGCTATAAAATTAATTAAATTCTTTGGTTAACGATTTTTAACTTCCCAAAATTTAAGATATGAATGAGCCTAATTCATCTTTTGAGATACCAAGTTTTTCCAACTTTTGTCGTAAATTCTATTCACTTTATCGTTTTTCTGCAGAAAATTGGGAATTCTCAAAACGTGTAACATAAGGCTTCCTCATAATTCGATTTGAGCTTCGTGGTTTCAGATGTGATATCTTAAAATTCAATTTCAATTTTAGCATAATAACTGGTAAAATATCATATTCTGTTTTTGATACCCTTCATTTTCTCACACAACTACGTTACTTTTCTTCCATTGTCAACCTTAATACGTTCCGAATTAAATTAATATTTAAAATACTTTGTCACTTAATGTATTTAGGGAATCAATAATCCTGAGTGAAAATGACTCAATGATAGCTAAGAACTTTACTCACAAGCATCAATTCAATTAAAATGTACAGAATTGACTAACAAGAAAAATATCAATATATTTAACTATGTATAATTTTTCTATATATAAATTTCAATGAAGGTTAAACGTCAACTCAAAGCATTCATGGTGAATATATTTATGAAATAATAAATTTCATCTTGATAATAACTTCATCTCTGGGGTATATTGACTTCTAATAAAATTCCTTTCAAAAAATGAAAATAAACGTATCACGGTAGTACCATATTGGAATACAGCGATTTCTTCGAATCAAGAAGCGATGAATAAATAAGCGTGCCAAATAATGGCCAGAATCGAGAAAATGAAAACTTCTCCGAAAACTATTATTTGGGACCAAATACATTCCCAAGTTTCTTCCATTCGAGAAGTCTATATATTTTATATTTGCGAGAGAGCCTTTCCTGCATGGAAGGAAATGAAATTTCACGCCTGGAGATGGAAGAAAAAATAAGGCACCGGAAAGAAAAGAAGACCTGAGAGGTAGGGGGGAGCAAAATAGCGAGATTCCGAATAAAAAAATGTATTGGTTTTTATTCTTAGGGTCTCTCTTAAAGAAAAAAAATGGAGGCAAACAAAGCAGTGTTGGATGGTCGACTTATTAGCATTCCAGCCGATATCCGTGAAAATGACTGTAAGAAAGGGCGGCTTCGGAAAGAGGAAAATCAGAGAAAAAGTTTATCCAAGAGATATAATTTTTCGATTAATATATTTCGAGGAATTAATAAGAAAGAGAGTGTCTGAGAAATAGAGAAACTCCGAAAGATGTTTCTCCTCCATAGTCTCTCAAGATGATTGCTTAAATAAATGTATTCTCATAACTTCTTTCATAATCTCTTCTTTGTTTCCGACTTTTTCATATTAATCCCCTTTATTCATTTCTTATCGAGAGAAAAGTGATTAGTTTCTTTCCTTTGACTCCAGAGACGACCAAAAGGCCGAAAAATTAATTTTCGGATTCCAACTGAGGTAATGATTATGATATAAGCATAAGTGGAAAATTAATTAGAGTTAATTTGTACTTCCTATGCTTTAAAAGTGTTTCTGTAGATGGCTTGTTTTATATTAAAAAACGCTTCTTTATTCCTCGTGGTACACTTTGAGTTATTACTCTAGATAAGCAGTTTACTCCTCCGAAACATTGATATAAGAATGTGTGTATAAGGGTTTTACTTTATGTATGTAACGATTATATGCCCGTAATACGTGCTAATCTCGAATTAAATCATTTTGAATGTCTCAGTCTGTCTACTCATGTTATTGCGTACAATTCCAGTATCATTACTTCTTATTTAACAAAAAGCCTCTATTTCAAAGTTTTCTTATATATAGTTAGGGGCTTTCCCCGTTTAATGTGTCTTAAGATCATAATTAATAAATTACTTCAATCATTAAGACAAGTAAACAAGGCTTTAGAGATACGACTGCGTACTTGAAAAACAAATGCTAATGGAAAGATGATGTTTAGCACAGTCGATTTCTCAGAATAAGTCATCGGCGGATAACATTAATCGAGTTCCCACTGAAGAGCTCTACTTTAACCGAGGTCCCGAGTAAGCTGACCAAGCCCAAAATTCAATGCAAACAAGATATTAGAGATATTAGCCGGCTCAAGCAAACTCTCTTCTCCATCGGCGGGTTCTCGACAACTCAGGACTTTTTCCTCGGCAATTTTCCTCAATAATCCACTCCATAGCAAAATGGGATGCGCGGAGATTAATGGCCGAAGATGTTATTCCGGCCTGCAGCCGACGACAATTACCTCGGATGGAAACCACAGGTGTCGCCTCCTAAACACGCTCCTAAATGCCGTTACAAACAAGAGAGATAGAGGCTGGGATTCTTCATCCTAACATATGCACATAAATCATGGGTCCTTGCACCCGTTCCCTCAAACGGAGTTCTCCGGGCACGCTTTATGAACTTCGCTGTCTCTCTTGTAGAGCGGCGCTTTGCGGGAGGCAATGACGAGTACTTCGCATACATACTACAGAAGAGATGCGGACCTGTTCTGCTCGTGGACTACGTGGCCAGGAGGGCATTCTTCAGTCGTCTTTTCCCGCCGAAGGAATGCACTCGACCCCGTTCGCGACATTCTCAAGAGCTCACTCTTACACTCGAAGCAAAGGCGGTTACATACGGCAGTTCCTTGACGACCACTCTAGTTCTCCCTGAAACAGGCGCGAACTTCAGCATTTAAAAGCCGGAGATTCATGGGGTGGAGTAATTAATTTCTTCTTCGGTTAAGATGAAAGAATTATAATCTCGTAAAGTTTGAATTAAAACTTGTGGATAGAATGAGGAGAAGAGCTTCAAAACGTTTTAACCCAGTTGTTCATCAGAAAAAAACATCACCAGAGGAGAGACTAGTTGCCTGCCTCAAGTATTCCTGCGATATTTTTTTCCTGATGAAAGGGTCTCACCCGTAAAGTTTTCATTTTTCACAATTTTATCTCTCGTTATGGCTCGGACGGTGTAAAATAATGCAATGCTTTTAATATCTCAGGCATTTGGTGTAAATAATATATTTTTGAGTCCTGCATTTGTAAATGTTCGATAATTTAGCTATGAGGAATTTATCCTTATTTACACTTGGTAACCTAAATTGACGCATAATTTTATTTATCGATAACAAAAGTATCAATCTTAAAATTAACTTGATGTCCATTTTTCGCATTAAGAAATAGGTGAGCCCTAATTTATATATATACTAGTTAAAGAACAATAAGCATTAAATTCTCCATTTTTCTTGGAGATTTATCCTAAGTGCAATCCTTAAAATGTTCAAAGTCAACTTTACCCATATCCTTAAATATACACATTATTTAAATACAGTGAAATTAAATTTATCATCACTATTTACGGATAATCTTTTTTGTTGACCTTCGTTAGGTTTCACAGAACTGTAATATATAATGATGGGTCAGATCAGAATTCCCTCTGATGCTGAGGACGACCGTGGAACGCTTTTTTAAGGGTCCCTCAACTAATTTTTCGAGCACCCAATATTTTTTTAAAACCTTTAAAGCCTTCAGTTTTCAATAATGCATTATTGATTTGGCTCATTATATATCATAGAGGGGCATTAGATCCTTATTCGCTCATTTTGACGAAGAAAATTAGAAAAATTGCCAATTCTTCCTTAATGGAAAAATAGAGGGAACGATGATTAAGTCAACTGTTTATCCATCTTTTTAGCTTTGATTCTGACCGCTATTTAATATTTCCATTACATTCCCCAAATAATAATTTTAACGATTTATTAGGCTTAATATTGGCAATGATTCATTATGTAACATATTAGGCATATTTTGAGGTAATCCTGCATGGAGTCAGTCTCGATGTAACTGAAGCATCTCAAGCCCTCAATGATGTTGGAAGTTAAAAATAAATTACCACATCATGTCGTTATTAACTTATTATGCCAAACTTAATTCTAACTCTGGTTTTTCCTTTCAAATATAAGGAAAAATTAACACCTTGGGATTGAAGAATATTCTCTTCGATAAAAGAGATTGAATGAGTCCCTATCGTTATTTAGAAAATGACTCTCTCCAAGCAAAAATTTCGTTTGGAAGCAATTGAAAGTAAAATTAAGCTTTCGGCGAAGACAAGAGCAAAATTTAAACAGGCCGTTTAAATTAAATCGTGTTTTGCGGTCGATGGGGCATAGTGAACCGATGTATAGTTGATCGGAGTGTTTTCCCGCTAACGCTATAACTCTGTAAATGCAAAAATACGATAATGCATCGAACTAAAAAGGGAGTTAAAAACAGGCACCCTAACCGAAAACGGCACGGTTCAGCGAAGGAAAAAAGGAGCTTCGGTGTTTTTTTAGGTCGCCTACGTTTAACAGCATGTAAATGTAAAAGCGAGCGCTAGCAAACAAACTGGTTTAGGGGAAGTATCGGTCCGAAATGAGCACGCTCTGATGAGTCTCACGCACAAACCCCAAAAGAATTCCCCGAAAATCACGCACTCCATACATCGGCACACGTGTGTTCATGACAGTCGTCGGGTGCGTTCATTAAACGGAACGGCCATAAACCTGAATGGCGTAAGCAACCCAAAATGGTTTCTCAAACAAAATTTAAAAGAGAAGAGATTCAAAGTCTAATTTGTATACAACTATCAATACGGAATAATTATTTTACGCCCCGAATTGTGAAGGAAAAGTTCGGAAATATAATAAGTGAATACAGTCAAGATATCCACTTAATTGTAGGCAGATAGTCAGGTAATCTAATTTTATGATGCAATGAGTTACAAATCGAATATATGTCTGTGATTGAAATTACTCATAGTAAGACTTTAATCCATACCATCTCTCTTACTTCTGCTTTCCAAAGAACTGGTTCGTATGTTGCCTTGCGTAAACAAATAAAAAAACCGTTATATGGTTTCCAATACGGATGTGAATTTCTAAAACAATATACTAGAGAATTGCCAAAAGTATTTATAAGGAAATATTTTTCATATATATAAAAGGCAGAGAATGTTTTTATGAACAAAATGTCAATAAAATATTAAAGGTTACTCCTTTTCTCGTCTAACCCATTAAGCCGCATTCTCTCGCTAAAGAGTGGTGGAGAGGTTGAGGATACCACCAACCTTCCGGATAATTACTCTATAGAATATGGGTCCAAAAAGTGGTCGAAGGATCTATTTGACATTCTTTAGGGTCGATTATTGCCCGAGGGTAAACTAAGTTTTAGCTGTAAAATTATCAGTATAAATAATAAAACAACTATTTCTTATAGAGATTTGATATTTTCCTGGTGGTTAGTTTGTGTGAATTTTTCTCGGGTTAACACTCAGGTAAGTTCAGGATATTTCGCCAACGTTTCAATGGCTAACTCTGCCATCTTCTTCAGGGCCGCTGAAGGCGCCTTCAGAGCAGCCCTGAAGAAGATGGCAGAGTTATCCACTGAAACTTTGGCGAAATATCCTGAAATTACCTGTGTGTTAACCCGAGAAAAATTCACACACAAATATTTCTTCATCGCAAAAAGTAATATATTTCTCTTTAAACATGAAGATTGTATTTGATCGGAATTATCATATGAGATTTTACTTCAATAAAAAGCACAATTGATAAAATACATTATATTTGAGTCCCTTTGCTTTACTACTCAGGAGTTTTTCTGTGCTGGAACTCAAGGCANATGAAGATTGTATTTGATCGGAATTATCATATGAGATTTTACTTCAATAAAAAGCACAATTGATAAAATACATTATATTTGAGTCCCTTTGCTTTACTACTCAGGAGTTTTTCTGTGCTGGAACTCAAGGCAGAACACTTAACAATTTAAAATATTTACTTACCAAATTCAGAAAGATCACAAACTTCTATATTCTAAAATTGAGATAAAAATATTTCTTGATGCGTCAGCTGGTGCAAGCAGAGTCGTTTGGTCAATTTACAGAACCCCGAAGTAAACCTGTGTTCTCGGAGGATCCCAGGAGGGACTATTCTATTTCATAAAGGAAACACTAAAAATTATAGATTGAAAATTCTATTGATAAATGTAAATGAGTTTCTCTAATTAAAATCTTTAACAAAAAGCGATTCTGAAGAAAACTGAGGTGTGTAGCGAGGTAATAATGCGCTACCAGACAATGCATTACATCTGCACTACTTCTCTATTTTTGTCCAAGTCATAGGAAATACTTGCCTTGGATTCCGAACACTTAAAAAAAAAACGAAATACAAAATTTACTAGAATGCTTTTCAAAGTAAGATGTAGCGGCATGCCGCGCGACTGCCCAATGACATCTCTGTGTGAGAAGTATCTTAGGCTCTCCAATTTCTTCCCTAGAATTTGTTTTACCCTTTCTACATTCCTCCATAATTTACCCTCCAAACCCTTCCCCTTTTTATAGTTATTTCTACATTTTACTTTTTCTCAATCTGCTTCCTCTGTCTTTTCTTTGTTGGTCATCTCGTTTTACGCCTTTTACTTCCACTTCCATTCTCTTTCCTTTCGCGTCTCTATTCCCCCTTTTATTGCCTTCCACTTCCTTTTCCGACATTCATTCTCTTCTGCAACGTGTATTGAAGATTTAATGTTCTATTTTTCCTTTAACTCTTCCTCAAAGGATTGTATCTTAGTTCGAAAACCCACATTTATACACCTATATTAAATGTTTTTGTTCATCGCTTTTCAGCGACTAAAATCCTTTTCAGGCAACCTTGCTTAACTTATTGCTCATAATTTACCTAACTTCTTTTATTACATTTAAATTGCTTGAATAGTTCAGGTAGTATTACAAAAGAACTGTGACGTTGAAAAGAATATCTGTATTGGATTTTTAAAGATCTGCACTAATAGTATCACAAACAAATATAAGAAACTAGAAATCATTTTTTACATATTTATAAATTAGTACTACTTACTATATTGGATTCATTCATTTAATAACATTTAATGTAATTGGGTAATAATAGTATAAAAGTAAATATTATAATTTTAAGTATTTAGTTTGAATATACAGATACATTTAATTTTCGTTTGGAAGAATCAACTTAAATTAAATAGCTTCAAAAATAAGTCACTTCAAATATTTCTTATTTACTAGAAGTCTATAGGATACCTGCTTACATCGATATTGTACATGCGATTACATACTTTATAATTACAATTTATGTATTTCATTCTACATTGTTATGTTATTAAATCCTATACACATTAGTAGTACATTATCAGTAAACCGAATGCTATAAGATTATCGATTGATTCGATAAAGTTTCGGTTTATTCGCCTTCGCTTAAAAGTGTTTTCACATTGTTTGCATATTTCTGCATCGTTTAAGCATTACGTCCTCGAAATAGTTTTGACTGTGTCGAAATTTGTCGTTTCTAATTAATTTAATGATGAAATAAAGATTATCTGAATGCCCTATTATTAGTTGAAAAGCAAAACATCTGTAAATAAGTTATGCAATTTTGGTCATGATGTCCAGAATAATGAGAGACTAAGAGGGCCAAGTTTTGATATTCGTACATCTAATGAACGTGCTTCACAATATTCCTTCTATTTACTTGTAGGCGATGAAGATTTATCTGCTTCACGGTCAACTTTCTTGGACCGTTTCGATATCTTGCGAGCAAGAACGATTAATAATACAAAAAAGTAAACGGAAAAGCCTCTATTTTTCCATTATGAACGTTTCCGTTCTGTATCACAAATCTCTCTCGTTTCTTTTAAAATCTTTCTCGTATTTCCCAATTCTCCTTCCAGTTCCTCTCCGTCCGAGGCCTGGTTCCCTCACAAACCTATGCCGGGCTTTACGAGGACAGACACAATCTCTAACGCGTGACGACCAGGGGCCTCTCCCATAAA
The DNA here is from genome assembly GCA_000376725.2 of Ladona fulva. Classification (NCBI taxonomy): domain Eukaryota; kingdom Metazoa; phylum Arthropoda; class Insecta; order Odonata; family Libellulidae; genus Ladona; species Ladona fulva. The sequence continues at coordinate 3,180,762 of KZ308461.1, read as the reverse complement.
CGACCGGCGTTGAAAAATTAAGGGATTTCGCTGCGGTAAAAAAGGTGGGCGAAAAATGGCATGGAGAGAAAGGGAAAGATAGTGGATTGGTGCGCCGAGAGGGTGGAGAGCATGGCAATTCTCATTAAATGTTACATTTGCAAGTCCCTCACGGTTTTACGGCACCGCCAGAGGGAAAGGCCGCAATGAAAAAATCGAACTGGTTTTCGTAGTGCGTCCGGTCTTTTATTACCTCTTCGAATACGGTCCCTAGTCTACCGTTGCTATGTTTGCGAAAGGTCAAGCAACGTAATTATGAAAATCAGAACATAATGTGTGGCAATATAGTCCTGAGAATTGTGGTTGGATCAGAGAAAAATTATTAAAATATATCCGTGATATAACATACCGAGTTACCGGGCTTTACTTCAGTCCTTTCTAAGCGTCATATTTTGATTTAACGGTGTTTAAATCCAGAACAGTTTTTCATGAATTCTGTGCATTGCAATGCTAAAGAAATAGTCAACTGGTATGTGAGTCACTTTACTCGAAAATTAGATAAATAAAGAGCTATCTTCGTATAAGCTTAAGCTTATACGAAGATAGCTCTTTATTTATCTAATTTTCGAGTAAAGTGACTCACATACCAGTTGACTATTTCTTTAGCATTGCAATGCACAGAATTCATGAAAAACTGTTCTGGATTTAAACACCGTTAAATCAAAATATGACGCTTAGAAAGGACTGAAGTAAAGCCCGGTAACTCGGTATGTTATATCACGGATATATTTTAATAATTTTTCTCTGATCCAACCACAATTCTCAGGACTATATTGCCACACATTATGTTCTGATTTTCATAATTACGTTGCTTGACCTTTCGCAAACATAGCAACGGTAGACTAGGGACCGTATTCGAAGAGGTAATAAAAGACCGGACGCACTACGAAAACCAGTTCGATTTTTTCATTGCGGCCTTTCCCTCTGGCGGTGCCGTAAAACCGTGAGGGACTTGCAAATGTAACATTTAATGAGAATTGCCATGCTCTCCACCCTCTCGGCGCACCAATCCACTATCTTTCCCTTTCTCTCCATGCCATTTTTCGCCCACCTTTTTTACCGCAGCGAAATCCCTTAATTTTTCAACGCCGGTCGTTTATGGGAGAGGCCCCTGGTCGTCACGCGTTAGAGATTGTGTCTGTCCTCGTAAAGCCCGGCATAGGTTTGTGAGGGAACCAGGCCTCGGACGGAGAGGAACTGGAAGGAGAATTGGGAAATACGAGAAAGATTTTAAAAGAAACGAGAGAGATTTGTGATACAGAACGGAAACGTTCATAATGGAAAAATAGAGGCTTTTCCGTTTACTTTTTTGTATTATTAATCGTTCTTGCTCGCAAGATATCGAAACGGTCCAAGAAAGTTGACCGTGAAGCAGATAAATCTTCATCGCCTACAAGTAAATAGAAGGAATATTGTGAAGCACGTTCATTAGATGTACGAATATCAAAACTTGGCCCTCTTAGTCTCTCATTATTCTGGACATCATGACCAAAATTGCATAACTTATTTACAGATGTTTTGCTTTTCAACTAATAATAGGGCATTCAGATAATCTTTATTTCATCATTAAATTAATTAGAAACGACAAATTTCGACACAGTCAAAACTATTTCGAGGACGTAATGCTTAAACGATGCAGAAATATGCAAACAATGTGAAAACACTTTTAAGCGAAGGCGAATAAACCGAAACTTTATCGAATCAATCGATAATCTTATAGCATTCGGTTTACTGATAATGTACTACTAATGTGTATAGGATTTAATAACATAACAATGTAGAATGAAATACATAAATTGTAATTATAAAGTATGTAATCGCATGTACAATATCGATGTAAGCAGGTATCCTATAGACTTCTAGTAAATAAGAAATATTTGAAGTGACTTATTTTTGAAGCTATTTAATTTAAGTTGATTCTTCCAAACGAAAATTAAATGTATCTGTATATTCAAACTAAATACTTAAAATTATAATATTTACTTTTATACTATTATTACCCAATTACATTAAATGTTATTAAATGAATGAATCCAATATAGTAAGTAGTACTAATTTATAAATATGTAAAAAATGATTTCTAGTTTCTTATATTTGTTTGTGATACTATTAGTGCAGATCTTTAAAAATCCAATACAGATATTCTTTTCAACGTCACAGTTCTTTTGTAATACTACCTGAACTATTCAAGCAATTTAAATGTAATAAAAGAAGTTAGGTAAATTATGAGCAATAAGTTAAGCAAGGTTGCCTGAAAAGGATTTTAGTCGCTGAAAAGCGATGAACAAAAACATTTAATATAGGTGTATAAATGTGGGTTTTAATCGAACTAAGATACAATCCTTTGAGGAAGAGTTAAAGGAAAAATAGAACATTAAATCTTCAATACACGTTGCAGAAGAGAATGAATGTCGGAAAAGGAAGTGGAAGGCAATAAAAGGGGGAATAGAGACGCGAAAGGAAAGAGAATGGAAGTGGAAGTAAAAGGCGTAAAACGAGATGACCAACAAAGAAAAGACAGAGGAAGCAGATTGAGAAAAAGTAAAATGTAGAAATAACTATAAAAAGGGGAAGGGTTTGGAGGGTAAATTATGGAGGAATGTAGAAAGGGTAAAACAAATTCTAGGGAAGAAATTGGAGAGCCTAAGATACTTCTCACACAGAGATGTCATTGGGCAGTCGCGCGGCATGCCGCTACATCTTACTTTGAAAAGCATTCTAGTAAATTTTGTATTTCGTTTTTTTTTTAAGTGTTCGGAATCCAAGGCAAGTATTTCCTATGACTTGGACAAAAATAGAGAAGTAGTGCAGATGTAATGCATNATCGAGCAGGAAATTAATAACCATTCCGACGTGGATATGATTAACTCACCGGCCTAACATCAGAAAACCGCTAAAAACCCAAAGGCCTCTCTCGGAATTCCATTTCGCGACGCAATTGTTAATTACAACAAAATCGCATACCCCTTGACTATACGTCTCCAACCTTCACTCAATTTATTCCAGGATTTGCATATTTTTTTCATCTCCCTTTGTCGGATGGTCAAGATATCCCTCGTCGTTTGTGCCAGATTTGGACGGCGGTGTCCAACGAGAGAAGGGAAGGAATTTCCCCTGATAAAAGTGATGCGAGCGGAGGCTGATGTGGTCTAATGTGTTCAAAATGAACGACCCAGTTGAAGCGACCGAAAATAAAGAGGAAAAAATGAAGAGCGGAAAAAGCGTCCCCTGGTTGCGGGAAAAATGGTTTGATATGTTTTTCGAAGAGCGTCATGCGTACGAGCTTATGAAGGCAGGAGATGAGAAATGTTATTTTTACGGCGGTCTGCGGGAAATTACGGTCATTAGCGAGATTGCTTCGATTATCGAGAGTGAATGTTTGCCGTATGATCTATAAACTCACACAGCATACTATTTCACTAGTTCTACACGTCTGCTTGACCTATGCATCACGCTAAATATCACTAGGTCGCTGAAGGACGTTCCTAAATCTTTGGAACCCTTTGGAAATTCTTTTATAATATTAGTTTTGAAATCATAAATTAAAAAGCATATGAAGTGAAAGTAAGGGCAATAATTCGTTTCGTCTTAAGACTTGCGAGCGAGTACAAGAATGGTGATGGGAAGGCGACTAAATCGAACGGATGAGGTACTTTCCGTCTTCGATAACGAGTAAAAACTGTTAGTAGAGACGTATTTTGGAGTTTTTTTATGGAATACGAAGTCTAAAATTTTTCATTTTTCTTTAAGCATATTGCTAAAATTGCTGTATTTAACGATTCTGGAGAACCAGAAATACCTCTGCCCAGGGTAACATAGTCGTTGCTATGGCTTTGTATGTGTACGCATTTAAACACACACACACCTTTCTTTTCTACCTTGCAGGAGACCGTTAAACCTAGCGTAGCCACATCGAGATCGCGACTATCGTCCTGTATCACTAAGAAATTGAAATTTCACCAGCATAGCCTATTTTCTAAACAAGCTTTCTCCTCTTGTGCTAAATCTATCGGATTTCGCCCTTTTCTATCTCCTTTCTCCTGCTGTCTATATCGTTGTTCTGTTTAATTCGCTCTCCCTTTTCCCCAAGTGGGTGTTTCAATCAGTTAATGGAAGCCTTTGGGTTGCATTTCGCATGGAACCGGCGGCAAATGAGAGTGGGCTGGGATGGGGACTGTATGTGTCGCCGTATTTATGTTGTACGAACATTTCTCGCATACCCGAGAGGCCAAGTTAGGATGGTTGTTTGGGTCACCATCGAACGCCATGGTATCCTTCCCTCCACCTCCTCCCTCTCTATAAGCGCGTTTGAGTCTTTTTATTATCTGTCACAAGCGCAGGTATTTAAACTATAGCCCTTTGTAGTTGAAAGTACCAATGCCGCATCGGTTGAATTTATTTGGAAGTATTTCAAACGTCGGAAGTTCAGGACTATTGAGGAAAAATTACCGTATTTATTACCGTACTACCGATATTTATCCATGCTACCGATGATAGTATGGGATGGCATGTCGTTTACTTATTTTGTCAAATGGTGACGCTTAAGTGTAAATAATGGTGAATAAATAATTTGACCTAATTTCAAATAGTTTATATAACCATCTAGAATGTTAAAATTTAAAAAATACAATTTTTATTCCTATGTTTACAATATCCTTACTTAATAACATATGTTCTGCAATTTATAGGGGAGTCATAAATTTCCCGTTCATAAAAATCTTTAGAAAACTTACCACTCAATTTTAAATTTTGATTATAAATGTTAAATATTTTAAAATGAACCTCCTTCCCTATCATTTTATAAAACTTATCCATAATAATCCTAATGCTTAAGATTTTATATCTTCTCGGTGAGTTCAACGTATGTTTGATTCAACTGAATGATTCCCCTATTTTCCTAGAACAAAATAACTCACTACGCTTAAGAGCAGCTATGAGTACTTCAATTAATACATGTATGAAGCCCTATGCACTTAAAAGACTCATTGTGTAGTTACTATCGCCATTTACCTAATTGGTTATATATACAATCCATAATTTTAACATCGTATTTATTTTACGAAAGAAGCTCCTCCACATGGAATCTGAGATTCATTCCCTGTGTTCAATTAAAAAAAATCACTCTGAATGGGAGTAAAATCATCATTTTACCTAAATGATGGACAGAGGAAACGACGAGAATCCGAAGATAAACGTCCTACAAAGAGTCGGCAGAAGTAATCGGTAATGAAACGATTAGTAGCAAATGGCGATGAGAGAGGACATGATAGTAACTGGTCCAGAAATCGGAGGACTGTGTGCGAAGAAGGGGAGTTACTCGTCCCCACACTTCGTCGAGATGTACACGAAAGAGAGATAAAAAATCTACATTCCCATTCGGAAATCGATGTAAATTTTGGTCTTCATATTACTTTTACCTTATTCCTATAATAGCAATTCATCGACGATCGAAAAATGAGTTATATGAAAATGTTGACGGTATCAGAAGATGTTTAAAATGGAAAGAAGAGAAAGGAACATGGAAGGGAAAGAGCAAATAATAGGCATAATGAAAAAGGGAGCATTTTGTTATATGAAGGGCATGTTATGTGAAAGCAGACACAGATTCGAGGAATGGGGGAAATGAGGCCGATTCTGATTGCACTGAGTCACATCGGTTTAGTATCGAGCAGGAAATTAATAACCATTCCGACGTGGATATGATTAACTCACCGGCCTAACATCAGAAAACCGCTAAAAACCCAAAGGCCTCTCTCGGAATTCCATTTCGCGACGCAATTGTTAATTACAACAAAATCGCATACCCCTTGACTATACGTCTCCAACCTTCACTCAATTTATTCCAGGATTTGCATATTTTTTTCATCTCCCTTTGTCGGATGGTCAAGATATCCCTCGTCGTTTGTGCCAGATTTGGACGGCGGTGTCCAACGAGAGAAGGGAAGGAATTTCCCCTGATAAAAGTGATGCGAGCGGAGGCTGATGTGGTCTAATGTGTTCAAAATGAACGACCCAGTTGAAGCGACCGAAAATAAAGAGGAAAAAATGAAGAGCGGAAAAAGCGTCCCCTGGTTGCGGGAAAAATTGTTTGATATGTTTTTCGAAGAGCGTCATGCGTACGAGCTTATGAAGGCAGGAGATGAGAAATGTTATTTTTACGGCGGTCTGCGGGAAATTACGGTCATTAGCGAGATTGCTTCGATTATCGAGAGTGAATGTTTGCCGTATGATCTATAAACTCACACAGCATACTATTTCACTAGTTCTACACGTCTGCTTGACCTATGCATCACGCTAAATATCACTAGGTCGCTGAAGGACGTTCCTATGAAATATGCAATTTGATCCTGCAGCGCTAGTATCTGCGTCATGAATTTAATCACATCTGATGTTAAACGGGAGAAATGATCAAATTCCTCGAATATCATAGATTCATATCCAATGTATACTATAGCTCCAGTTATTAAAAACGTTTATTTGTTGAACTTAAATAGATTGACCAATGACTTTAAAAGGAATTGTCATAAGATGCCTAATTTTTATCCTTTAAATTGACGATTTAAGTCAGGAAAAGGAAGTCAGAAACGTAGTATTCAATAAAAACTCAGCGCTTTTTAATCACATCAATTGGTTATATAAATCGATACCATGAAATTGACAATCTTAATTATTTGTAAATCACGGTTGATAAAGTCATAAATTTCCTTTTAAAATAACTTTAAACAAAAAATATCACCCTTGAATGGAGTGAGTAAAACCAAACGTCGTATGACACACAAGATATTGTATTTTCGATCTCTTCGATTCTATTCTGATATGGACATCTAGGGCAGTCCTTATTTATTAAAATTTGATTTACTCCATCTATGATGGCGTTCTACGAGGTTTAGCAGAGCCATAATAATTGTAAGTTCGTCCTCATTCTTTTTTTATTTCAATTGGTTTTGGCAATTTTTTAGGATTATATTGATTTCGCAATTTGCCAAAAATGGTCGACGAATTCCTGTCGATTTTCGAGACTGATGATTTTTAGGTACTCTTTTCATTGTATGTCTGCGAAGAATATATTGAATTGTAGATGGACTCATTAAAATATCTGTAACAGTAATGAACCTGCCAGCATTTTTCTATTTAAAGAACTACATTCCTGTGTTCTGTGAAGTTGCGCACCGTTAAATATCTATATGAGTTAAATTTATCAAACAAAAAATACACACACGTTATTCATTAATTTATTTATTTGACTGGAAAAATCTAGAACCTTAGCACATTAGGAAAAGGAGAAGAAAAATTACAAGCACGAAGTGATATTGTATGTACAATGCGTCACACGCGCACATGTATCTTTGCGCTCGGAATTCGACAGTCAAAGTGTACTACTGTCGGATTACGGGACGTAGAATAGGGAGGCATCATCTCGCCCTTTTCTTCTCACATCAATTGGCCCATAAAGGTCAAGTGTAGAGCGTTCTCACCGTCTAAGTTCTGGTAATGAAGATCGTTACATGACCTGGACAGGTAATCACCGTCAAAGTGTATGCCACCATCAAAGTTCATGGTTAGAGACTATGTAATTAAGTCCCCAATGAAGTATTTTCCAAGTGGTCCCAATTACTTTTAATGGTATCGACTTCTATGAATTCAAGAATGTCTACAAATATTTCAGTAATATAACTAATTTTTTCTTGAGAACCATGGCCGAATGATAACTTTACCCAGTACGATATAATTGTATTTCTTCGTGCCTTTGAGTGCTTAACATGCTTTAGAGTGATTGCTGAATTACTACACGGCGAACACCGCTGAGAAAATTAGTCAAATGTAATGTAACAAAAATAATCTTTGCTAATGGGCTATTGTAACATACATAACGACCTTCCAAACATCAGATTTTAATTATATAATTCCTCCTACCATCTTCACGAAAAGCAGCTAAAAATCACAAATAAACCAATATTTTCTTGTTGAACCATTCCACAATCAAACGATTCTTCATTTTGAAAGTTAAGCCTTACTTCTCTATCGTCCTAAGAACTGAATGTCTAAAGGCAGGGGCCACCTCATGATCTCCTGCGGATTGGGATATTCCCGGACCTTCCCTCTAATTCCCCGACGTCCTCTAGGGAATGTGATCCCACAGGGATTCCATGTGGTGCTTTCTCTCACCTTGCCTCATCTTGCCGCTCAATTCCATGCGAAGTCCTCTGGTGTCCACTCACCGCCAGCCTGTGTTCACCGAATTCTTCCTTTAGGGTGTCTCTCGCCCTTTTAGATGAGGTCCCTAAGACCATTTCAGATGGACCGGAGGTCATCAGGGACATCCTTAAACAAGGGAAATACAGGCAGCGAAAGGAGGGTTTACTCTCATATGGACACCACTCTTGTCCTTCCCATCTAGTTCCTCGCCCTTATCTCCTGGCTTGTTTTAGGGCGTATTCCTTGTGGTCAGGAGATGTAAATATGAGTAATTTGTTAGCACTACACAGAGAAAGAATCAGAGGCCATATTAGGATTTTATGAATACCTGTGGTTGTTTTTAACACAAGGATGTGATCCGGGTAACAGGTTTTGACGTCATGCTCGCCTTTCACAAAATCCATCAGGGGATCAATTCCCGGTGGGAGCTTATACGTGCGAAATGATCTCAGCTCTCGAAGCACATTTATCAATGATACTGGTACAATGCAAATCGTTTTAGATAATGAACTCATTTATGCTCTATGGAATCATAATAGCTAATCAGATAATTCATCCTTTCGAATACTACTTTGCTTTTACTGGAAATAAAAATTACAGTCGGAAGAACTGGAATACTATTATTATACGCCTTTATTATTCGATATTGTTGTGGGTCGAATCGCGCAACAATGTTTGCGATTTTATTCTAGGTAAATTTCACTCTCTGTTAAGAAAGAGCATCATTATAAATGTCATTTTAGATTCAAGTTCTGATCTCTCTTCTTAGAAGGCACATTAAATTATTAAGACTTAAGGTATTGATTTTAACTGAGTGTCTCTGCCTACTAAGTAACTAGATATTCACTTGAGGATCATACGATTCAATCTTAAGGGCACTGAGTTTTTCAAGTAACAAAGCATGATCAGCACTGTCAAAGTCTTTAGAAAAGTCCATGTAAATTGAATCAGTTATTTACTTTACAGCTTTACTCTTCATACATAGATGGCGAAACATGTCTTCTTACTTTATTGAAAACATCCTTAAACTTTATTACCTTTCAACTGAGACGGTAGCTATTTTCCTTTCTTTCAGTTACGCGGCGTAGAAGTCTGTATGCAAGACTGAAGATATGGGATTTCCTGTAAGATTGTATTGGACCAATGGTTGAAGTTGATTCACATATAGGTACACGTATAATGCGGTTCACAAATTAATTACATTATCTGTTCAATGGTTAAATTATCAAAATAAGTGGCCGCAATCTCTTATTCCAACAGAAGGGTTTGTATTTACGAAAACTGAAAACTGACCAAGGATTACAATTAATAAAACAGTCAGTAAGAACTATAAATCATTTCTACTCCACTGCTTTAGGTATTTTACCTTTAAATTCATTTAAGTCAATTAATTATGAATTCAAAGAATTTACCAATATAATTTCTCTCATTACTTTTTATAGAAAGAAGTGCGTTTTGAAAGGATTCTCCTTAATTAATTTTGAATACATTTGCACAGAGTAATTATCTAGAGGTATTCATCCTCCTACCAAATCGGTATTAATGTAATAAACGTAGAAAAAAGACAAATTTTCCTGGGAAACTTAAAACTGGAGCTCCTATTTTTTATTAAAGTAACAGAAAATTAAAGCAAACAAGACCTCTGCCACAAAAGCACAAGAGGAACACATGAGAGAGTACGTGAGAACTAAAAGGGAAGGAAGAAGGGGTTGGAGTGCGGGCGTGGATAGAGTGGGGACGGAGCGCCTTCGCTAAGGAAACCTTTGGTGCCTAACCGAGGAAGTATGGCCTCAGCACCTCGCGACCACCCACCCTTACTTTCTCGGTAAACGGTCGCGGCAGCCGCTTCTGTCTCCGCGACGTCAAGCGTTAACTTCCGCTAAGAGAGAGCCTCTACATTGAGAGCCTCCATTTTCTCTTTCCCCGTGCTTCTCTTCTCAGAAAAGGCATTCTATCATTTTCATGGTGTCTTATCTCTCTGATGCCCACCATAGGTGAGGAAACAAAAGCAAGAGAAAAGGTTAACGGTCGATGGAATAAGTTCAAGAAGTTTCAACGCTTTCTAGAGCAAAACAATATTCAGGATTTTAAAAGTTGATTAAGTGAAGACGCAGAGACTGGAATAAAATAAGCGGAGGGGAGAAAAGGATGAATGACGTCGAAGAGAAAGTTTTGGGAAATTCGGGAAAAGGAAATATGAGGGATTTAAGGAGGAATGAGGAAGTAAAGAGTATAACATACTATAGGTAGAAGTAAGAAAACGTTTCCAATTATAGCAAGAATATTATCGATCTTACACATTATAATAATTTGGGAGCAAGATCTTGTATAAGTTTGTAAATCTGCTGTGCAATAGAAAAAAATTCATCATTGAATATAATTATATATTGATTCTCCTTCATTCAAACTAAACGTGTGAATATAGTAGATTCGAAGAAGTCTTCAAAATTTAAATTAGCACTGGTGAATAAGAAATATTAAAAACTCGTTACATGACCTGGACAGGTAATCACCGTCAAAGTATATGCCACCATCAAAGTTCATGGTTAGAGACTATGTAATTAAGTCCCCAATGAAGTATTTTCCAAGTGGTCCCAATTACTTTTAATGGTATCGACTTCTATGAANAGTTGAAAACATTCTGCAGTATTTAAGAATATAAATGAAATAAATATTAATTAGTAGTTAATAAGCATAAATTGTTCAGTAATTAACAAAAATATATTACTTATATACGGCAAAGACTGAGGGTAAAATATAGTATGAAAAATTTTAATGCTGCAAGGATGAACGGACGGGAAAATTGACTGACAGAACTCTGAGGTGAAATCCTCCGCTTTCCGGAGATACTTTAATTAATCAAGTAATCGAACCAGAGAATTCTGATATGCCGCTTGCGGACACAAATTCTGGTTTTGCATGTCTGTTTTGAGTTTCTTATGTTTGTTTTTTCTTATGATTGTTCCTAGTTGCACATCTTTACGAGCAGATTCACCTTAACTCTTTCATGAAGTCCTCTATTTATGTAATTGACCTACATCTTAACTCGTTACCTAGTGCTATTTCTCTCAGGAGAAGAGAATATATAATTGACAACTGTAAATTAAACATAGCCAAAGTCCCTTCTTCCTTAAACTCTGTTGATCAGATACGATGAGTTCGTTGACGATGATGAGCAATCATCAATTATCGAAATTAAGAAAACCATTATAATGCAAAAAAAATTTTTGAGACGTAGATAGTTCAGTATTGATAGATGAACTCCATTTTGAATCTTGGGTTTTTAATGGAATATGTATACAATAAAGACTGCCGAAGAGAATAATAGCTGGAAGAGAGAAGGGAGAGGTTATGGTAAAGATGGCAATTTAAAAAGGGGAAGCGGATAAGTGAGATTGGTGAAAGCAACCGTGAGGTTAACTTAGTTTCAAGAAATTTCGAGAGCGCCAGCGAGGCACTTTCCAAAAACTCCCGAATTCGTCAACTATTGCAAAATCTAAGATCTCTGCAAACCAATTTGAGGAGAATGATAAAATTTCAGAAAAAAATGTCGGATGAGGCTGGGAATAAAGGAAATAATTAAGGGACAGACAGAATGAGAGATTGGAGATGAATTTTGGAGGGTAATTGAGTCACTTAACACAAAAAGGGAGAAGCTAGCAACACACAGACGGGCTGTGAATAAAATATAGAAGGAAGGTCTATGTGCTAAGAAGAAAGTAGATGATATTATTGAAAACTGAGTTGCTTTTAAGATCATTGATCTTGGTTTTCTGAAAAGTCCATTTAGTAAGGTAGTTATCAAAGACGCGTCTAGGCTATAATATTCATAATCGGGGATAACAATAAACTGCTACGTTTGATGACCAATAATTATTGTAAGTAAAAAACCATGGTTAATTTATAAAGAAAAGAACGCTACATCACAAGATTTTATATTTTGATGGCGCTGATTCAGAAGTTAGGGTCTGAATAATCTTAACAATAGTATCGTTGTTAATCAGAGGCAGGAAAATTAAAAACTTGCTAAAGAATAGGGAGGTGACATAAATAATTGATTAGCGCTGATTGAAAATTGGATAATGAGTTAAGAAGATGTTAACAGTTTAGAATCAACGGAGCAATATTAAAAATAGAAAGTGATGTCTCGGATTACCAACCTTCAAATAGACATATCAAATAGGTATAAATAGAAACTGAATCGAAAGGCTTACTTCAAGATTTCATGAGGTAAATATTTTAAAAAGAGCTCGGTTTTCAAATAGGGAATGGGTTTCAAAAGAGCGGGACACTGTAATATGATGAAGGAGGAATCAAATCCTTTGTTAGAGAGGGATCGAAAATTTTGAAGTTTTTGTCTTTTGAAACCAGAATAACGAGAAGTTGGAGGCAACGTGAAACGAGCCTTCTTTTTAACCAGTGAATGACAGAGTTCGTTCGTGGGTTTTTAGGTTCATTTCGTTAGTAAGTAAAGTCTTCCATTCACAAAGGGTAAATAGGTAAATGGGATGTTTTGTAGTTGCAAAGAAGTAATGGAAACAAAATTTTGAGGAAACGGGACCTCGGTGAGAGCTCTCGGAGAAGGTCGGATATAATGGGCGAGAGAAAGGAAGGGACGAACGGCAGAATGGAGAGAAACAGTGTGCAAATGGCTCGTATTTGGTCGGAGAATCTAAAGCGACGTGAGAAACGTCTTACGAGCAGAGAGAGAGAGAGCAGAAACGAGAGACGCTCTCTTCTTCGCTTGGGGAGGGGAAATGAAAGGTTGGACGAAGAATGAGTTTTTGAAAATCGCTCACTCTTTTCGCTTCCATTCCATGCGGGAGTGTTTCGCGAGCAGTGGAGGAAAGAAGAGCGCGTCCTTTTCCTCAAAAGGGATCTCAATGCGAGAGAGAAAGGGTGGAGAACGTTCGGAGGCAGAGGTACGATGGGAGTCCCCCGCTAACCAACAGGTGAGCGAAAGGCTGACGGAGAAATTATGCGTGGCTTCGTTAAATTTGCAGGTCATGTCGTGAACAAAAGGTCAAGAGGATGGGTGTTAGAAGGAATGAAGATGCATTTCAGAATTGTTTGTCTTTGTGTTAAAACAATTCCTTCGATAAGAAAGAGCATCTTATATTCCATAGAAGTACTGAATATAGCGAAACAGAAGTTCTTTAAGTAAACAAGAACCTTTTCAGAAGATTTTGAATTAGCATCGTAAGAACCACTAACTAGCTTAGTTGAACATTAAGTTGCTTAGTTGAAACCGAGCCGAAAGAATTAAGGAGACGTACCATCATCAATAAGGAGGGTAGGATTGAGGGAGATAGGATTCGGATTAAAGAATCGTCGGACGGTAGATAAGAAAAAATAGGCGTTGTAATAATCATATTAACATTAAGATTTCTCTTAAGACATTAAATTTACCAAATTCAACTAGAGTGCTGAGAATCTAGATCAAATTGTTTATATCGTACGGGAAACAAAGGAATTCTTAATAATAACCTCGAGATAGGAAACAAACCTAAAACGCTTTAAATAATGAATTTGTTTAATTTTTAATATACATATGTTTCGTGTAGTTAAAAAGTTACGAATAAATTTCTATTTTCACGGTCACTTATTGCGACAACATTCAAGATATTTGTCGTTGTTAACCAAAAGATGCTAGGAAAAATTCTCAACTACTTTAAAG
>KZ308461.1:3055235-3166117 GCA_000376725.2 Ladona fulva | reverse complement strand
TATTATCGCCTTTTATGTTAATAGGTAAATGAATATTTGTCTACATTTACTTCAAATTTTAAATGCACTGAAGGAAAATTTAATTTTTCATTGGGGGAATGTTTCTAGCAAAAAGATCACATTAATTTTCTTTCACTTACTTTTTCTCGGCTAAGTTAGCCTTTTATGCTTTCTTTTTTCAAGATGATGAATGATAAACGGCGCATGAGAGTGTAAAAATGTACAGAAAATAATCTAAAAACCCTATATTTTATCCAAAATATCATCTTTTTCTTTCATTTTTCTCTTTCTTTCACCTTCAGTTCTTCCAAGTTCCAAGATGTGCCTGCCGTCTTTCAGAAAATTTTCTTCGTCTTTCCCGCTGTGGAGTTCTTTTCATTTTCACAACCCCTGCCTGTCCTTCCCTCGATCAACAATTTTGGCTAACCATTTCCCACTGTGCCCGTCTAAGTGAGTAGCCTGACGCTGACACATTGCCCTTTGTTGGCTTCCCACTTCGAGTTAACCGTTGTTAACCGCCTTTGGCCTACATTGGCTTCCCATTTTTATATGAATAATTAATTCTGATACTAAAAGGGTAATTATATAATTCACACTATTTAGCTCAGTATTTTTGTTCTCTCTTCCTTTGCCATTCCATCTTTTCTCACCTTTTATATCCATGCGAGATTCGTCATTTCGAACCGATTGCAATCTTAATCTTCGGCAACTCTTTTCTTAAGGTCATGCACAACTTACCACTCTTAACTATATAACTACAGGATATTGAAATTATTGATTCCAACCAACTGCTTGCAAAAGCCATTTCTCCTGATTAAGGGATTCATTGTATAAATATGCAAATCTTTGTATAATTATTGATCGAGGTTTATCTAGAAGTAAGCAAGCATCTCAACTGATGACCGATTTAAAGTTACGTTAGATTAGGTAGCTTTCAGGAAAATGGTTCAGTTAATGTAACGATCAATAATTTTAATTCTGCAATTATAAATTAGAGTATTACCTTAACCTGAAGGCATGATGTAATACTCCTATTAAATATAATAATATCTTAACGAAAACGAAGAAAGGATGAAATAAATGGAATATTAACAAATGGTATCTATAAGTCATACATTCAAACAATTTCCCATTTTTCAATACTTTTGTCGCGAATTTTGTAAGAGATATACATTTCAGATGAAGAAATAAAAGAAAAAAAGTCCACATTTCAGGTTTGCCAATAGGATAACTTCAATCAGACAAAGAGTCTGCAACTTCCGTAGACTGTATGTAGCAAACAATCGAGCTCCCAGACAAAAATGGTCGGAAAAAGAGAAAACACAAACCGAAAACAAGTTTATATTCCTCGGCGAAGGTGATTGTTAGTGACGGCGGAAAAATAAGAGTAAATCAATTCAAAACAAAGAGAATCCAATGCGCCCAACGAAACCATGTCGCTGTGTGTTTGACGTCCATAACCCCGAGAGGATATCACGATTAAAAAAACAACTAATTGTTTTGTCTCTTTCCGATGGACTCCCGTCGTGGGTTTCATTCTCGCAAAGGCCTTCCGAATTGCGGCGGATGTGCGGAGAGCTCGTGACCGGAAACAGCAGTAAACAGCGCAACCAATAATGAGGTTGGAAGAGTTTGTTGCAATGTGTATACATTATGACCAGAAGCAGGTAAATATTTTCCGTGGAAAATGTTGGAAAGGAAGGTAAAAGGTGAAAAAATAATAATGACAGCAGAACAAAGTGTGTAGCCTCTCTTGCGTAAGGATTACGGGGAAGGCGAGTGAACTCGAAAGGGAAATCCCGGGTTAGCGCCGAGACTTTACGTATGAAATATTCTTTTTTATCAACCGGAGAATGGGTTAAACATTCTCTTTTACCTTTGGGTGTTGTAAACCTTCATGCATTCCTTTTCGCCTCTTGTGTACAATCTACCTTTGCATGCCTCCATCAGGTCAGAGGACGTTGTCCTTCCTTCCTTGCCTGCTCCCTTTCACTTAACCCCCTTTGCGTTTTCTTAATTTATGATTTTAAGATTTAGAATCCCTGTATTTTAGTTTTACATTTCCATTTCTACCATGAATATTACTTCCATAGTTATATTATATATTATATTACGTCGTATAGTTCTCTAAACTGTATTTTAGCTGTTTCTCTTATCATAACTGTAACAGATGAAGTCGTTAAGTTTTTCGGGATCTCATTCATAAATTCAGCTGTCTCACGTCCTCCGCAAAAGTACACTTACATTCATATTTTTCAATAATAGGGCCTAATAAATATAAGCTAGTTCACTTGACAGCAAGTCAAGGCACTGTTTAATCTAAAATTTTAAAAATTCTTATAAATCCTACACCCAAAGAACATCCCAATGGACAAATATTATAACAGGGTATCTTTATAACTTAACTTTGTGAAATTATAATGTGTAAATTATTTCAAATAAATCCAAATTCATATTAATGAAGGTTTCTATACATTATCCTATTCTCTCTAATCATCGTTTATCGCTAATTTTTCTTAATTATTATAAAGAAGCTAAACATATAATGAAAAAATTATATTTCGCGGTATTAAATTGGCTGCGTGCAGATGTAATTTGAACTTGCCCAAAACAGGTGTTTCTTATAATCCCGTATTTCTTATATCCAACCAAAATTCCCCCTTTCGCTTTTTTCTTCTTTTGATTAGAATAAACGTAGGCAAGAGTGGGGAGTCAAATATCATTTCGACTATTATTATATTTTAAATTATCGCTTCAATTCAATTTCAATATTCACGTATTCATTGTGACGTAATACATTCGATATGTGTGGTTTTTGGTTATTACCTTAAATATTATCGCCTTTTATGTTAATAGGTAAATGAATATTTGTCTACATTTACTTCAAATTTTAAATGCACTGAAGGAAAATTTAATTTTTCATTGGGGGAATGTTTCTAGCAAAAAGATCACATTAATTTTCTTTCACTTACTTTTTCTCGGCTAAGTTAGCCTTTTATGCTTTCTTTTTTCAAGATGATGAATGATAAACGGCGCATGAGAGTGTAAAAATGTACAGAAAATAATCTAAAAACCCTATATTTTATCCAAAATATCATCTTTTTCTTTCATTTTTCTCTTTCTTTCACCTTCAGTTCTTCCAAGTTCCAAGATGTGCCTGCCGTCTTTCAGAAAATTTTCTTCGTCTTTCCCGCTGTGGAGTTCTTTTCATTTTCACAACCCCTGCCTGTCCTTCCCTCGATCAACAATTTTGGCTAACCATTTCCCACTGTGCCCGTCTAAGTGAGTAGCCTGACGCTGACACATTGCCCTTTGTTGGCTTCCCACTTCGAGTTAACCGTTGTTAACCGCCTTTGGCCTACATTGGCTTCCCATTTTTATATGAATAATTAATTCTGATACTAAAAGGGTAATTATATAATTCACACTATTTAGCTCAGTATTTTTGTTCTCTCTTCCTTTGCCATTCCATCTTTTCTCACCTTTTATATCCATGCGAGATTCGTCATTTCGAACCGATTGCAATCTTAATCTTCGGCAACTCTTTTCTTAAGGTCATGCACAACTTACCACTCTTAACTATATAACTACAGGATATTGAAATTATTGATTCCAACCAACTGCTTGCAAAAGCCATTTCTCCTGATTAAGGGATTCATTGTATAAATATGCAAATCTTTGTATAATTATTGATCGAGGTTTATCTAGAAGTAAGCAAGCATCTCAACTGATGACCGATTTAAAGTTACGTTAGATTAGGTAGCTTTCAGGAAAATGGTTCAGTTAATGTAACGATCAATAATTTTAATTCTGCAATTATAAATTAGAGTATTACCTTAACCTGAAGGCATGATGTAATACTCCTATTAAATATAATAATATCTTAACGAAAACGAAGAAAGGTTAACGCATGTGAGTGATGAAATAAATGGAATATTAACAAATGGTATCTAAGAGGAGAGAAGAAAACGGAGAGAAAAGTAAAGTAGGAAGCATTAAGTAAGTGGGCGTTGTGCAGCTTCAAAGAATTTGATACAAATCTAAGGAAAGAATTGTAGAGGGGAAGGTACAAAAAGAACCGAGGAACAGATATAAATTGGGGCGACTTGTTACCAAGGAGATATTGGATGGAATTTTTATCGAATATAAGAATATTGAAGTGATATCTGATTCGTATTATACTCCTGATACTACAAAAGAAAAGGTTAAGATTATCTGGAAAATATTATATTTAGATGGAGGGAGAAAAGAGAGCGGTAGTGGGTGGATTTAGAGGTAAGAAATACAAATAATTTTGACTATTTGAAATGAAAACGCTAAGTTCCCCATGCACTACGGGCAACTGAAAATAAATAATGTTTAAAAACCTTAATGCCAGTGAGGGCTTGGTAAATATTTTATGCCAATTGCACCAGAACAATATTGACTGGATTCAGTAATTCTCTAAGTACTACAATTTTAATGGCAAATTTGATTAAAACTATTTCAAATTATTACTATAAACATTTGTCTTTTGCTACAAATGATAAATTCATAGAAATCGAGCTGTTCTATTGGCAGGAAGGATTGGTTTATGATTTTCTGTAATATTTTGCTGACTAAGACAGAAATGCATAATTTCTAAATCTCAATCGATGAACCGAGGATGATTTATCCGCAGTTAAATCAACCATCATGTATATATACGAATATTAAGGTTTTATTATTATTATTTAGTTTTTTGCTAGGGGGAGTACGGACAGTAAGTTGTATAGTTTTATAGTCAATAATAGGAGAAAAACTATTTAATCTAGATTGAATTTTTGTAGAATACTACGTCTAAAATGTATTTGTGGCATTCCTTAAAATATATCCTAATGTAACATTGTGGGAAGTAAAAACAAAAACCAGGCTTCGCCTGTGTGAGCGATAAGGCAGTTAGGAAAAAGAAAGCAGTTAGGAGAACAAATCGAGATAAAAAGGGATTTCTGGGAAGGTAAAGCACATATATTTCAGAGCTTTGCCATATTTTGACCTCGAGTAAACGTGTCGTGGTATGCGTAGGCACTCAAAAGTTTTTTCGGTTCAGCGGCGTAACCCTGAGGGGTTTGCTGCGGAAGCTCAGCGAATTTGTGGGTCAGGTTTGAAACTAAATATTATTCAACAAAAATTCTAACTCTAAAATCTTCTCAAGGACCTATTTATCTTTTAAGTATTACATTTTCCTGCAGCTTTACTGGACTACTGTTCTTGGTATGAGTAAGAATTCTAGAAAAATTCACTCCGAGAATTTTACCTTCCAAATGACACGGCAGAGCCGAAACATCGCGGAAACATCAGATCTAATATTCTCATGCCTCCACCTCATTTCTCAAATTTTAATTTTGTAAATTCTTCAGTTATTAACTACATTATAATATTTATCATTACTAATGCAATTAATGCAAATATCCTGCATATGACCTTACTCATTCAACTATTACATTTTTAGCTGGTCCGTCTTTTCTGCTTCTCTTTATTGATAAATAAACAATATGAAGTACATAGGTTACTAATCATGGCTGAACAAAGGAAAATAAGTCAACAAATACATAAGAAAGAAATTATTACTGAAATGAAAAACTGGAATTAAGGAAATCTATAAGACTTTGGAAATTACACATATTTAGATGAGCAAATAAAGATTACCCCAACATAAAAACAGACAGAAGAGTTTTGTCTATGATACGTAAATGATTGTTGGGTTGCTAAAGGTGAGAAAGGTGCTTATATACTCTAATTGTTCAATTCAGTCGTACTGTGGGATCAGTTTGTAATTATTCAATCTTCAGAACATCTATGCCTATCACGCTAAGCTCTCCAGCGCAGGTTTTTGCCGGATGTGTGTTAGGAATATCAATTCCAGAGTAAAACCAACAAAGAAAGCATCTCACGTTTATAGGAAGTTGCGAGACGATAAATAACCGACTCAGAAAAAAATCTATATCCTTATTCTCTTGGTTCCATAAAATATAAACTACTCTTAGATCCATTCACTTCTATTAGGAACGGGATGTAGAGGGGGAAAGACATTCCTCTCACCATCGTGGCCAGGAACTCTCTTCTTTCTCCCACCTTCTCCACTTCCTCACTCTTGGGTGCCATCTATGAATAATTCAGTGGACCACCGCAGCACGCGTCCCTCTGTTCCCTGCAGTACCGACTCCCCAGAGAGTTGCGACCCTAAATCTCCGGCGCCGGTGGTTTGGTTTGGGGACGAAGTCGCCGGAGAGATGGACGGTGGTGTGGGAGATCCCTCCTCCCTAATATCCTCATCGGCTGAGGTGTATTGGAGGTGAGCGACGAAAGGAACGGATGGTAGAGGAGTGGAAAAGGCTTTTAAAGATGAAGTCGGCGTACGCAAGAGGATTAAAAGTTTTTATTTTTAAGAAAAGAAAAATTGGGTATCGGGGATTAGCTTTTAAGATCTGTAAAACACCTACGGATTGAGAAAGTCTGTTCTTTAAAGGCTGACTTAACGTCATTTCGCAATATATAAATTTTCACTAATTTGATACATTTTTGAAATGGCGCACTGTGGGAATAGTGTCAGCGAAAGCTGATTAATTCCACGGAAGGATGATCATCTACGATGAATAACACAGAACAATACCCTTATAAAATCGATTGACTAAGCACTTCTACAGCTGCTAAATATTTTCGTAGATTTTGAGAAACATTCTGAAATATGAAATAAATGAGTTTTTATAGTCCAAATACGACTAAAACTGCCTTTAAAACTGATTTTATAAGGGTATTCTTCTGTGTTATTCATCGTAGATGATCATCCTTCCATGGAATTAATCAGCTTTCGCTGACACTATTCCCACAGTGTAGCGCCATTTCAAAAATTTATCAAATTAGTGAAAATTTATATATTGCGAAATGACGTTAAGAAGTCAGCCTTTAAAGAACAGTCTTTCTCAATCCGTAGGTGTTTTACAGATCTTAAGATATATAATGACATTTGAAATAGTTTTTGTATGTAAAAGTGATCAATAGGCCGAAAACAATTGTCCTAGAGATGTTAAGTAATGAAAAATCTCTACTTAGGTGTAACTGGGTGAGATTTTTCGTTGATTGTGTTGATCACGATGATTGTTTGAGTTGAATATCATACTTATTACATATTAATTTGCAGATTACAATGGCCGTATTCTGTTATCGTAATTATTTAAATAAATTAATCATACCCAAAAATTATAGGCAGCTTTTGAGTTTAAAACCATGTCTTTCAACCAAAATCTACTTTCTCTACTTTCAGATAACTATTATAACACTCATTTTCCGTTAAAAATATAATTAAAAGATTCATTAGTGGGAAAAAGAAGACAAAATGAAGAAATGTTAATTATAACTTTTCATTTAAATAGATTGGTTTTTCTACACCATAAATGCCTTCAATAGATATTTTTGTTGAAAATTATACCCATTTTTGTGTAATACTCAAAGACTAAATTTCTTATAACCCTGATTTTATTTTTATACCTGAAAATTGAAGCTGAAATTTTCATTGCAAGCACATCTACACTGCACTCAAAACTTTCGTTTATCTTCCTAATAATGAACGACTGAAAATTCAAATTCCTTAACGACAATGCCCCTTTAAAATACCATTTCTAACTCTTCGGTGCGGATTGAGAAAAGTATAGGTGTGTTTCAATCTTCACAGTTCAAAAGCATTGTTCTCATTTACTTGGTCAAAACTTTTCATTATCGTCCACATCTTAGGTATGGATGATTATTAACGATTATTGAACCATTAAACTCCGCTCTTTTATTTCGATACCACTTGCGCGGACATTCACGGAAGTCTTTCACCGGATTGAAGGCTAGAAGAATTTCGGTATTCGAGTTAAGACATGAGATGCACATTTTTGGAAGAACCATTATCTCGTGACAACTTAGATAACCCCAAGCATATTCGAGCATGCAGAGACAGTACCTTTTTCTCGCTAGCCTCTTGACCTCCATTTCACGGGGAAGACAAGGTCTTCTCCATTTGCATAAATCATACCCTACCATAACGCCCCTGGTGGAGCTGTGTATTTTTTAGGTAAACAATATCATGAATTATCTTACGCATTCGTATTCATAAGTAAATAGAAATCATATTAAAAGATATGAAACAGAAATATAAAAGATGCAAAATGGAAATAATCCGGATGAAATATATGTCTTTATATAGACGCTTCTCCGGATATATATATATATATATAAACCCAACCCCAAGCCCAAACCCAACCCAAACCCAAACCCAACCCAACCCCAACCCAACCCAGCTTTTGCGCATAATTTGGAGGCATACTTTCAAAGACTTTTCTTGGACTTTTTATATACTTGGTAGCGTTGCCTAGTTTCGTAATTTAATGATCAAATCAAATGTTTGAATATTATTTCATTATCTTTTTATGCCTTTCTTTATTATCATTTTTTTCCCATTTACTATTTACCACAATGAGTGTTTTAGTGTCTTCAGTTTGTATGTTTGTAGCAGTAGTATTGTTAAAGGTCAGTTCGCACGTAGGCCCCTACCGGAAATCGAACCCAGGACCGCTTTCGCCGAAGTCGAACGCGTATTCCACTTGATATAATTAATACTCAGTTAAGGGAATTAAAACATTATGTTAAATGCTGTGGCTGTGCACATTAATGTTAACAAGGCTATCCTCATCAACTACTTACTGCGAAAAGGAAGTTTTCAAGAGTGTAGCGAAGTAGGTAGTTGTTTAGAAAATTCTGGAAGATGGGAAACTTTGCCATATTTAAATAAATCAATGATATGTTGTTATTTAAATGCTAATTGATCGTTTAATTAACAGTATCATGACAAACAATCGAAACAGCAGGAAGATTGTTCACATCGCAGAGATAGCCGCTCGAACGATCGCGGCCCGCGCCGTGAACGGCGTTACCTCCGAANAATTAAACCTTAATAACTTTAGGAAAGATTCCAAAATGCACAAAAGGCAATTCTGAATCTTTTGAAAGTTAAGGAATTTCTAAATTTTACTTTCAATTTTAAATTAATTCAACTACTTTATAGAAATTCAAGAATTATGAACAACAATCACATAGTGTTAAAAATAAAATACGATTTTACACTTATATGTTATCTGTGAGTTAGTAAGAAATAAACAAACAACTGAAGGTATACAAAGTCAAAAATGAAATCATTAAAATGTTCCTTATCGAACGGAAATTAAGATTTTTCTTTACAGGGAAAACGTTTGTCTGCGATTACATTTCCTCTGTTTTGTTATCTGACCGTATTCATTCATCATGAAATAAATAAATATGATGTGAATTTTCCTATCTCGACTTTTAATTTCACGAAACGAATATTTTATCACTAAACGAAATATTGAATCCCAATATTTCATCATAAACGAAATTTCGATCAACAACTTGGGGAAAACATTTTCCGCGACGCTCTCTCAGGTGATACTGCCAATTTCGAACAATCAATACTCTTTCAAACATCGATAGGACTTTCAAAGTGTTACATGCAGAACTCAGCTTATTAAAAAGTCAAAGCTTTCAAACTCCCTAAGGCGCGAAAACGGTTTGAAACTAAATATTATTATATTGAAGATTCCAATTAAAGAATAAGCCACACGGATAAAAGCCTACTTCGCAATTTTTTCCTCAACAATTTCATTCCAGTTTCTTTCTTACGGCCATTCTTAGTATATGATATTGGAAAGTAAAGTTTGTCACTTTTAGATGTGAAGTACCTGAGGATGTGGATAAAATTAAAGATTTTTATAAATTACGAATTAATAATTTCATCTTGCTTTTTGTTAGGTATTAATAGTGTTCCATAGGAGTTGATAACCTAATTTGTTACTACAAAACGTTTAAATGCACATGGTGTAAAACGTCAGTTCTGTAGTGAATATGCTGATGTCATACTATATACACCCAATAAAAGATTTCCAAATTCCTTGCTCATCATCGTATCTTTTATGAATGTAACAAAATTTAGTTTTAATTTTAAGTGACGCCTGTCTGTGTAACGGATTGAGAGGAAAGGTTTTCTTAAAAATTTTGTAACTGTAGATTGAACGCCGTAGTTTGGAGGAGCCTTAAGTGGTAGACACTGTTAATTTCATCGTATTCAATTTATCTTAATAAAATTGAACCATCTTATCGAACTTTTATCGATAAAATTGCGGTAAGATTAACAATAGTTACAAAAATTTGAAACTGTTTCTAATATAACGCTATTAGAGATACAGTTGGTTTTGGACATTTCAAAACTATTTAATATGTTAAAAATGAAATGCGAGAGAGTATGAGCATTAATATATGCGCATTAGAAGGGAAGAATAGAAAGAAGTCCCGCTTATCCTACCTTTTCGGAATCATTCCAAGAAGTAAAAAACAACTATATAGCAAACTGCATAGGAAATAGAACAAACAACCGTGTAAAACTAAGAAAGGTATGTCTAAGTATAAAGTAGTTCTTAAATTTAGGATGACTAGATAAGGGTCGCTATGGGCATGTTTTTAATGGTGCCTCGGCGACCCCTTTCTGAGTCTAAGCTTATCACGCATCATCGCCAAGGGAGAATGGTAGAGAGTACATGGAGAGAAGTCGTTGCAGGAATGCGCGAGAAAGAGACTAAATCCCAATGGAAATAAAAGCGTTGGGAGAGAGAAAAGTGATGAGGACAGAGGATGTGGCCCGAGTAGAGTAGTGCATTGGGAAAATAGAGCTGAGTCATTATGCAAATAAAAATCTTTCACCTTTTTTCGTAAACGTCGGATATACCTAACCGCTGATTTTAATTCACAACTCTTTCACTAAAGAGCATCATCCAAGTTTAATAGTCCATATTTTAAGGTTTCATGCCTGGATTTCTTAATATAAATTGATATTTATTGATTTTTTCCTCGATTTTATGGCAAAAATATGGACATATATGCATACGTTCCTATTTCTGGCAAAAATTAGACTTAGTAGTACCGATTTACCATTAACTCGTTACTAAGTAATCGAATAAGACGATGGAAGATCATTATTAAATAAAAAATCACATCCAAATATAAAAAAATGCAAAATAGAATAAAGGATAACTATAACATATAAAATTACCATTTAAATGTAAATAATATACACATATGATCAAATAAGGAGTAGGAAAAGAAAGAATTACTCGTACTTTGTTACATTAAAAAAGGGAACATTAGAAGAACAGCCTCAAAAAGAAGGACGTAGGATTGGACAGAAAAGTGCATCGATATATGAAACACTATTCAAATAATAAGATTTATAAAATATTACAGTAAATTAAATATACCTTAAAGAAATAATGCATGGTATCAAAAATGCGTACAACTCTTCTATTAAGTCATGTGAAATTTTGTCAAAACGAATTGACGTATTACAAAATCATAATATACTTATTTGCATATCTAAAGAAAAGAAAGATATAAATTAAATAATGATCCAGTGTTTAATGTATATATGATTATTTATTTCTATATTATTTTCGAATGGTGATAGTGTGAGAAAAATCATGAAACAATTAATCTGTAATTTTTTAACGAAAAGCATTAGCTTTCATGAATGGTATACTATAAATTTGGTTCTTTAAATATAGAAAAGGTACGTTTCTTTTATCCACGAATGCGATAAACTCATAAGATAAATATAGAATTAAACCTTAATAACTTTAGGAAAGATTCCAAAATGCACAAAAGGCAATTCTGAATCTTTTGAAAGTTAAGGAATTTCTAAATTTTACTTTCAATTTTAAATTAATTCAACTACTTTATAGAAATTCAAGAATTATGAACAACAATCACATAGTGTTAAAAATAAAATACGATTTTACACTTATATGTTATCTGTGAGTTAGTAAGAAATAAACAAACAACTGAAGGTATACAAAGTCAAAAATGAAATCATTAAAATGTTCCTTATCGAACGGAAATTAAGATTTTTCTTTACAGGGAAAACGTTTGTCTGCGATTACATTTCCTCTGTTTTGTTATCTGACCGTATTCATTCATCATGAAATAAATAAATATGATATGAATTTTCCTATCTCGACTTTTAATTTCACGAAACGAATATTTCATCACTAAACGAAATATTGAATCCCAATATTTCATCATAAACGAAATTTCGATCAACAACTTGGGGAAAACATTTTCCGCGACGCTCTCTCAGGTGATACTGCCAATTTCGAACAATCAATACTCTTTCAAACATCGATAGGACTTTCAAAGTGTTACATGCAGAACTCAGCTTATTAAAAAGTCAAAGCTTTCAAACTCCCTAAGGCGCGAAAACACGTCATTCCTTTCCACCGCCTTCCCGCAATCGTAATTATTCGCAATTTGAGCTACGCCCGGATGAAAAAAACGCGGGATGTCATTTGAAATTTAAATTGAATCAATTTACTTCCCACTTCCTTCACCTCGAGGAGGAAAATTTGATAAATTTTCCTCTCCGTCCCCAGAGCGCTCGCCATTCCTGCCCATCACAGTAGGGGAACTTCTTGTTGACTTTTGATCTTTGTTCATTTAATTCTGGCTCCAAATGCGCGGAGGAACGTACAAACACGTCTCTCTCTTTCTAACATGGAGGGAGGGACCGGGAAAAATGAAAACAAAAAAGTAATGTATGCATCCAAGGACCCAATCCGCATACTTGATCAGGAGCGGAAAATTCTTTTCAACAAGTTGTCCTACTCCCTCGCGACTAACTCTACCCGTGGCGACTCCTTCCGAATACACTTGCACGTGTGGTGCAGAATCCCATACGCGTCGTTTTTTGTTCCCCAAGTCGATCTCATCTCGTTGTGCGCGATGATTACCGCCTTGCACTTGTGGAAGGGTTACACGGCGCGCGCAGACAACGTGGCAGAGGAGAGAATGGGTTTTCGGTGGAGAACACAGAGACGAGGCTGAAAAAGCAGCGAAAATGGTGGACGAAAATGGACGGAGACCGTGAGGGAATGAGTTTTCAGCGTAATCTTTCGGACGGAACGTGTTCTAGCGTTTCCCGAAAAAGATACGGTGAGCTTCCACCCTTGTGACCCGCAGTTCTCTTTTTTCACCTTTCCATCACTATAACCAAATACGTCATCAATGCGAATGGATTAAAGTCAAGGAGGTCATCAATGCGAATGGATTAAAGTCAAGGAGGTCATCAATGCGAATGGATTAATTTCAATTATTTCTTGTTCAACCGGATCAAAGCGTTGATTCTACGAGTATGTGCTAATAAAATGTATTATATATTCAATTTCATCAATATGGGACTCATTTTAATTTTGATGATTTTTGTCACAAGTTACACCACTCACCTTAAACCTACATGCACCTGAGTGAATATTTATTCTATTATTCTTAACTTTTTAATGGCTGCAAGCTGATCATTGCTTCTAACTCTATAATTAAAAGTTACGGAAATATTTTCATCTTAAAAGAAAGATTAAAATCAGCATGAATGTGATATTTTTTTAACTTTCTTTAAGCTTTTCCATAACTTTTTTAACGTGTATGTACGATAAATTAGGAACCTTCTAATGAGTTTTCTTTGGATCGGGAGGACCTTGCTGACAACCGCTTTGTTAGACATTTGTAACTACATTTCTATGATTTTTGTAACTTCTTGTGGTAAGCTAATTATTTATTTATTTATTACGGGCAGTGCCCATTAACCACTATCACAATACATGAAAAATACATTCAAAAGAAACACATGCTAAGGAGAAAAAATAATCATATACATTGCATAGAAATCAAGTCCTTTTTATCCGTAAATAAAGTTGTTGTAAATTGTCAAGTGTACATATCAACAGCCCTTTAGTACTATCCTTTTTGCGTCTTCACCTTCATTGTGCGCGTAATGAATGATTGTTGATGATCGCTTCCATAGTAAGCTAATTATAGAACTAAATTATTGATATTATACTGCACACTATCGATGCATTGATTAGTAGAAAAAAATATGAGATACAAGCTAAAACAGATAACGCTTCGTAATTTCTACGGCAGATTTTTATTTACTATTTCGTCAATGAGTTGATATCTTCAGGAGACCGGGAAAAAAAACTGCTGTGGAAATTACGAATTGTTCTTGATTTTAAGATTTATGTGAAATTCAATAATAATAAACTACTACCTTAATTTCAGCTTTTCCTCTCTGAAGTATTTGAGGTTTTGCATTCCATTATATAAATTAACATATCATATGAATAACCTTATATAAAAGCTGGGTATTTCAGCCGTACGGCTTCCTTGCTTTGTGAATAACCTTCCCGTCCTCCATATCATATGATATTAATATGCGGATCCAATTTAATTAAAATATATTATAACATTTCATGTATCATCCGTAAAAATGCCTGATTTTCACAATACGGGATACCGCAGTATTCTGAGTTTGAAGGGATGGATAGCTTTGGAATCGCTCTTTGTTTTCCTTTTGATAAAATTTTCAAAACAATGTTAACAATAAATCACTGAATTAAAGCGGACATGTATCATCTTATTTCGATAGTAATATCATTTTCCAATGATGTTATTAAAAATCCGAAAAAACGTGCTTTACCACAAAGGCGATGGTATCATTCTAGTAAAGTACGTTCTTTCCATTTTCTAATGAATTGCAGAAAAGTGATTACTATCGATCTCATCAGACGAGTCTTTAATTACTTCAAAATTAAAATTACTTTTATCAGAATGGGTTATTATTAATTCCTTTTTGTATTGGAATTCACGCTCACGTATCGTTTGTATTCGCCAAAATGTTTCATTATTACATAACAAAATATTTCTTCGAAAACCATAAAATTTATTTTCTTGAATATCACATCGTTGATAATAACCTCTCGTTCGAATATGAGTGATGTATTGAAAGAGTATTCTAACTACTAGACCAAAAATCTGAAACTTTGTCGTTTTCCCATACCTTTTTACAGAATTTTTACCTCGCATTCTATCATTTACCTTCTTCTCAGTCACCCAATACAAATACTTTGAAGTCAATTTTTCGATTTTTAATAGCGCAGTCATACCTAAATGCCTAAGTAAGTACATTTAAATACGGGGAAAGTAAACGAAATGAAGCAGCGGAAATGTTTCGGAGGGAAGACGTGGAAAAAGTGAGTAAAGCGAGGCAAGTCTTGCACATTCTTTTTGGAAAAGGTAGACGTCTCCTTGCAGTCTCATCTCTTCGTCCTCCACATAACCTCCACCTCACCCCTCCAACCAAACTCATCCCCATCGTTGTAATAACACCGCTGCAGCACCAGATGCGAAAGGAATTTAGTGAACGGATCAAAGCACGTATTCCCAAGCATGCAAATTCATTTTGAGTGAGCTTTCTCCACGTTTCTCTTTCATGTATCCGGTAAAAAGGCGGGTTTCCTGGAGTGAAGGGTGGGAGAATGGGATTGTTTTTTAGGGGTTGAATGGGGTGGAGACGAACATTGGAAGCGTCCGAAGTTCGAGGGGCCAATTTTCCAGTCTGCCTCTCAGTGACACTCTCCAATGCCTCCCATTCTTTCTGCTTCTCACCCTTCCTCGCCCGTTTGTGTTACTTTTTCAACCCTTTTCTCAGTCCCTTACCCTACTCACACTCCCTGCGTCTTCTCTTGTACATAAATATATTTATCTTCCTGGGATCCTTTTGTTTCGTTTTCATTTGTCCAACGGAATTGTCTCGGTTGACCCTTCTCACACTGTCCTACTCATAGCTTCTCTCTTTCCCTTTTCTCATTCCATCCGCTTTATTATGAAGTTATTATCTCCCTGTGAGGCATAAGCGCTTTCGTAGCAATATATGAGGTATACTCTGAAGATGTTGAAATATACAATCAATTATAATAGTAAATGAACCGACTTAAATTACTGAATGATATGGAATGAAACAGAGGGCATCGATATCTCGTTTGTCTTCAGATCGACGTTATAATTTGTAATTGGAAAACAATTCAGCGCATTTCATTATGTTGTATGTCAAAAGGAAGAAATCACAATAAATGCGGAAATGGGTTGATTTCAACAGTTATGCTGCCAACAAGGATCCAACAAATTTGAGTTAAAGAAAAAGACAAACAGAATAAATTGTATTTTCAGCCATGTCGAACCAGGTTTAAATAAATTTGACTTTAGTTTTTAAAAGAAATTAAAAAACATTCATTACTGATCGTTGAAAAATGGAGAGGATTATTGAAGAAATACACGAGTGTATATCGGAAGGTTTTTGATCTTATTTTGTTCCCTTTTATGTACTTAATATGTTATCTTTAAAGAAAATTAGTTTTAATTGATGCACTAAATTAATTTCGGTTTCAACAGTACATACTAGAACTTTCCAAATCCTAGATATTAGGAAGGCAATTGTATTTAGACATAACTTTTTTCCTCTTACTTGCAAAACTTTTGAAAAATACCAAAAAAATATTCACGGGAATATCCAGTTCTCACCTTTACTAAATCAACTATACGTAAAATGTATATAATCGCCTGAATGTGCGTTTTCGTTGGATTTTTATGGTAAATAAAAAACGAATGAATAAATAGTTTTTCATTGTTACAACTATTACATCCAATGACATGAAAATCTGCATGGATCCACAACAATCCAACGAAATTAAAACTAAAGAAAAATGAATTATAAATTATCAAGATGGGAATTCAACTTTTACATTAACACATTTTATTTAATTTTTTGGAATTCGGCATCAATATTCTCTTCGTAATTACTTTATGCCCAGAATTTAAATTATTTTCTTAATATAGGTATAATTATATTAATTTCTTCTCAAAAATTAATAATTACAACGAAAAATATTGCACATAAAAATCAAAAAATACGCTTAAAACATTAATGCTACGAGATGGATGACCATAATTAATTTTTGGTAAAATATGTCGATGTTCGGAAATGATTCGGATGTCTAACTGCAAATTGAGCGCGATATTTTATATTATTTAGGATCAAATATTTGCAGAGAAGAAATATTATTAAAGTTCATCGTTGTTTCCCATTGAATGTCTGTTCACTTTTGAAACATCTAATCTAATGATTTATATTTCTGTTTGTGAATTGTTGATAGGATATTTTAATAGTGATAAGATGAAGAATTTTTATAGCAATAATAAGAATTCATACAAAACATCGAAATTTTGTTATTCCAAAACTCTTTTGTCTACAAATTAAATAAAACCCTTAGGAGAAGAAGTATGGATATTTCCATTTCTTGCATTCTTTACTTTAAAACTAAACATGCGTTCTTTCTTTCTATGTCCACTCTACTTTCAACTACACCGTCTTTATCGATAGAACATACACGAATGAGACCCCATCCTGGTTCCCTTACTCCTTTTTAGTTTATTAAGTCATTTCCTTCTCGAGAAATAACTCTCTTTAAATACTTGAAGGATGAGGAAAATCCGGCATTACCTCTTTATATTGTTCTTCACTATTGAGGAGAAAGTTCGTTCTCATTACTGCAAACTTCACTGATGTTGATTTTTCACTTCATACTTAAATTCCCTAAAAGAAGTGGACATAAGAAAGAATCATCGGGATTCGAACTCGAGTCTTTCGCTTCATGTGCGAATATTATCCTCATCGAGGTATCTAGTCAGAACATCTCTCCAAACCGTTTCGGGGACTTTGTAAACAGAGGTTGATTGGTTTGTCACACTGAACAACGTCGTCCACGACCTCAAAGAGGCACCGACCACACAAAGTGATGGAGGAGGAAACCACTTAAAGGATAGCGCACAAGGTTGGGGATAAGGATGCTACTGCACGAAAAGTGGTGCGGCTAGGAATATTCTCGAGGAAAAACTTACATAAAATAATTCTTATGGTACCGGGATTCGAACCCAGGCCTTTCGATTTCCGGACAAATAATGTGGGAGTTGTAGACGATGCTGCTTCGGCAGACGAGCTATTCGTCCTTGTCTAGAAAGTTCCAAACGGGATGAATAAATGTTTTGGCAAGATAGCTCAATCGGCAGAGCATTTGGCCTGGAAGCGGAAGACTAGGGCTCGAGTCCCGCTCCTGTCAGTCTTTTTTTCGTATCCGTTTCTCCTCGGGATTATTTCTGCCCCAGCTTTCGTGCAATACTATTCTTATCCCCTTCCTTGTGAATCGTTCGTCAACTACCGCAAAAAGAAAAAAGGGAATATCTTCTTTGTTACAGAGATCTCTATATATACTCCTTATGTTACCATTGCTCCGAGCACACTACAGGAGTAAATGATTTCCTTTTCCTCTCCACAACACGCAATCCTCAAGCACGTTACTATTTCCCTCATCGCCGATCGACGGGGATGTCTGCGGGGTTACATTCACAAAAAAATAGAGAATCCGGGGGCGGTTGTGAACGGAAACTCGGTCAATGCAAGCCAACCATTGACGCCACTAGGGAAACATGCATATGAGAGAGATGAAGAGGAAGGATGAAAAACAGAGGAGAGTACCTCTCGAAAAAGAAAAATGGAATTTTTCTCCGCGATAACGACCACTGGTGTCTCCTCGTATCGTTCATCGCTAGAACGAAGTACGCTTTATTTTTATACCTCAACATATCTATCGTCTGGTTTCAGGATTTTGCCAAAACCGAATTGATCCGAATTTATATTATTTTTCTGTGATAAATCCAAGAGAGGTGCAAATACTTGTAGACTCAAGTAAAATTAATGGACAATTTGGGTACAGCAGGAATATTTATGATATAATGGTTATTTATGTTTCTCTAAACAAAGGATAAACTGAGAAACTTACATTTTTAAGGTAATATCTTCTACTTTCATTGATATTGAATCCGAAATTACTATATCTAAAATATTTGTATGCTGCTTTCACTCTTACATTACTTCCTATTGCTCTCTAACTCAATATAGAATAGGGCGAGGAACTAACAATCTAAAGACGTTGCTTTTGTGGAACCTTCGAAACGCATCAATATCATACGAATTGCTAACATTTCGTGATTTCTGAAACTAAATATGTCAATTTCACTCGCCCTCTGCTGCGATATTATATTGCTAGCGATAGGATGGAAATGATACTATTTAATAAAACCTCTTTCCGAGTGAATTCTGCTTCAAAATATTTATTACTTTATAATATTTTCATGTCATCGCAGAAGGAAATAGCTTAATAACATCGATACATTATATAGAATATAAATAAGTTATAGAAGTTAGAGAGTGATTCAAAACTTATATTTGCAATGCATTTGTTATTTCACACACTTCTTAGTAAATATCTTACGCAACGTATACGTTGGTGTACCATTCTAACTCCATTATTATCAAACTAGCATTTAGCTGCAAAATGTTAGATAGTGTAATAGGTAACACTCAGCGAATTAGAGATATGACTACAACAGGATACTCCTCAAGCGCATTGATAGGCATATTCCCTGGAGCCATTTAATCTTCCGTTTCCTTATTAGTAGATTATTTCACACAAGGTAGTAGACTGCTGTCTTCAATATATTGGGACCTGCTCCGTGTTACCTAATGTTCAGTCATCTACTGCTTAAAGATGCTCATTATATAATCTCATGGTTTACCGAAATCTTTCTGGATTGCGTGCAGTATTGATTTTCAACGTATCATTTCGCATCCCTTAGATACACCAGAAATTAAGCTTAATTTTATCTTTTTTCATGTTTTAGGGTTTTGTGCTTCACAGGAAGGGACTGTTAGTTTTTTTTTGCGTTAATACATCGACATTTTTCATCATTATCCCTCAAGTAGTTTTCACATGAATAATGTTTAAATTAAGCACTTATGTTGTTGATGAGGATTTGATAATCAAATTAGAACGCAGCCTCATCAACCGTTCAATAAATATAATCTTATCAATTATAAAATCTTGATAAGTATCTCGCTTACATCGTATCAGTAGCAGATTATAGCATATGAGATTAAATTTACTTATGCTTGTATTTTTCTCTCTTAACATTTATTTTCTTTTCCTTAAGATGTATTCATGAAGTATTGCAATGATTCCGTGAATGAAAACCTACATCTACATAAATACCCTGCAAGCCGCCTTTCGGCGTGTGGCAGGGGCTAAACCCAAATATAGGATTATGACGTTATTTCGAGTTTTCCGCTAATCAAACTTGGCATAAAAATGTTTTTGAGTACGTTCGCGGATTAACTCAAGTGGATGAAATCCAGAGACGAGCTTAGCAAAATGCTTCCTTGCCCATACTTTCTTACTATTAAAGAGCATTTGCAGTTTCTTGGCTGGAATTACACGTACTTCATATGTAACTTATCGGATAGAGTATTTCGGCGACCAAATGATTAGGCTATTTACCCGAATTATTTTCATTGACCGATGAATCTTTTACACACTTTGAGGATACTCAAATTTATATGAAAGATATATCAGAAGAACTGAGAACTGTTTAGACTGTCAAACAGAAAAGAGGTATTTAAGTCTCCATACTCTACAGTTTAATCAGCGTGACTTCTTCTCCAAGTAGGAGATGAGCCTCGTTACCTTCCACTGTCTCCATCCTCGCCTGTCCTTCCGTCTGATCTTCAGCTTGAGTTCGTCAGACGATCTTGCTTTCATCGCCTCCCACGAAGGCGGGACATGCTACCCAATAGTCTGCCACACGTCTACCCCTGTCACTCACTCCCACGCCTTTGCATTTGATGGTAAGGAGGTAACCCCCTGCCGCCAAACACCCCTTGAACGCCATAGAATCGCAGCGATATAACATGGAGCATTTTTTACCCGAAGACCCTGCTCACGCCTCCTCTTCCTGCACTTGGTAGAAATGCACTCCCGTAATTGAGACCCTCGCCTGTGCGACATTACGGCGGTTTGCGTGTACTTGTCGGATGTGTCGGAGGAGGGGAATAGAGATAGAGACCGGGAGAGGTCGGAGGGCATGGCGTTTGAAGCATGCCGTTAAATGGGGCGGGTCCATAACGGAGACTGTTCATTCGAAACGTGATAGGAGGGTCCCAATAACTCGGCACAGGGAGTTCCCTATCTCGCAGTGAATTCCGGTTGGGAACCGAATTCCTAAAGCGCTGCAGGGAACGCGGGGATTCCAGAGAGAGAGGATCGCGGATAGCTATGTCGTTTGATAAAGCGCGTCCTCGTCGCGGCGAATCTCGATCGATTGGGGACGCGAAAAATATGAGGAAAAAGTGGTTCGATGCGGTAGTGGGGGAAAATACTTGCGTGGGATGAAAAAAATGGGTGTTTGATGTTCGCGGCGTTGTGTTAAAATTGCGGGAAAATAGAAGCCACGGAGCGAAGGAAGTGCGGAATGTGTTTGGATGGTTGTTGGACTGACGCGGAGGAAGCCGCGGCTGGAAAGAGGCCGTTGCGGCGGTACATAATATTGATAGGCGTGTAACGACATCTTCGTCATATGTATACATATGTATCTGTACACAGCAACCCATCGCGGAAACGTTTTTAATGAGGAAAAGTGAGATTCTGTTACTGATTCTGTTCTGTTGTTATTCAAATGTAGATTCCAAGGCTAAGATGATTAAAAAAGGAAGGAATCACCCGAGAAAAAGCACACTTTTCCACTTTTTTTCTCTTTCTATTTTCTGTTTTATTTTCTCATTTTTTATTACTTGCTATTAAAATGTATTGTATTGTATATAGTCTTTGTATGTATTTACTGTGTTTTCGAGGTTTTTTTCATCCCCTTTCTTTGTGGGTGTTTTCCCGCAATATGGGGTTTTTCTTTGTCAACCTTCAGTTGCAAGGATTTTTCTCTCACTGCACTCTGTATTTAATTTGTAATTATATTTTGTACCTATGATGATGACATATGAGGTTCGGTGGAAGAAAGGCCCACATGGGCCAAAACCTTGCCAATAAAGGGTATATCTAATTATCCCTCCTCTTCAATGTCGCTATTTATCATGAACATTGGAGGATATTGTTTATTGTATATCTGAAATGAGTAAATTAAGTTAATTATAAAAGTAAATACACCCTCCTAATTGGTTAACTTGTTGATAGAGCAAACCATTAAATTTTTCACAATCCAAACATTTTTGTGATTAACTTTACTTATGGGTTTGGTAGTGACGATTGTCAGGTTCTCGCAAGATACAATTTCGCTACTTGACCT
This sequence comes from Ladona fulva, assembly GCA_000376725.2. Taxonomy (NCBI): domain Eukaryota; kingdom Metazoa; phylum Arthropoda; class Insecta; order Odonata; family Libellulidae; genus Ladona; species Ladona fulva. The sequence continues at coordinate 3,143,983 of KZ308461.1, read as the reverse complement.
CACAACTTCAGTCATTCAGCTGGAGTTTTTAGGAAAATAAAATTTCCGAGCAGCGAAATTAGTGCGATTGATCATGGACTTTACGGTATGAAGAGGTGATTGAACGACCTTAATTTAGGATACTTTTATGGATAACTTTTCAGAATCATTTATCGCATTCGCGCAACTGTGTACGATTATAAAAAAGTTAAAATTTCTTTGATTTAAAAATAACTGTTCCATGAAATAGAATGGGGGAGAATTAACTGCAATATGTTTGTAATATTCTATCTAATAACACATTTCAGGGTTTTGATAATGCAGAAAAAGGCAAGTTATTTCCCATCGGACTGTTGCTCATCATCAAAATATTTTTTAGAACTCGAGGTGCTTAAGTTTAACGTTTAACGGTTTTTAACAGTCTAACGTTTTTTCAATGTTTTACCCCCTCATGACTTATCAAATTCCATAATTAGCTGAAATTATCCTGTGAGAATTTACGAGTAATTAGTTCTTAATTTTTTATTGGAAAAAAGTAGTTATCAAATTTTTGCAGTTACATTGTTTGTTTACAAATTTGCCATCATTGATTGGTTTGTATACGTTCAGTAGGGTAAGAATCAAATCTAAATTAAATAAAATGAAACGGACTTCGTATTTTCCACACGATTTATTACACGACCGGTTTCGGCCATCCAGTCATCATCAACTCAAGGAAATACTAAGGGACATTTATACTCAGTACACAGTTTTGAAGGTAGGGTAAGGAGGTGTTGGTGTGTGCTGAGTATAAATGTCCCTTAGTATTTCCTTGAGTGTACCTGATGATGGCTGGATGGCCGAAACCGGTCGTGTAATAAAGTTTGTGGAAAATACGAAATCGGTTTGATTTTATTTAATAATGGCGTTCCACCAAGTAAGGTCTGATCATATTGATAATAAATCATATCCAAAATAATGTAATTTTAACGTAAAAATATTTATCAGCAGAACGTTAATTGAAATGGTAATTTAAATTCTTTAACGCTTCTGTTTCGGAAAATAAAGGAATTCGGACTTCTCCGATGGGATATAAATAATTTTATAACTAGCAAATGTTTTAAAGAGAATGACGATAAGGATGAATTCCGTAACAAGCGCGATCTATCGAAAATTAGCTAATTTAACATTAAAATAATGTAATACTTGAAATTTCCATTTATTTGTCGGTTCATAATATTTAAATTACTTTATTAGAATCATAAACTAACTCACGTTTAATGCTTGCATGCGCTATTAATCTCCAGATGAAAATTAATTTGCAAACTTAAATAAACCGTATTTTACAAAAGTTTGTCAGCCACATTAAGACACCGAGTATTATAACCATAATTTGTATTTCATTGTTTCCAATTTGATGGTTTTTGGAGTTTACTTTCAACTTATCTTCCAGACTAAATAATTTAAAGAAAGATAATTTCTGGAAAATTTTCCTACTAGAAATTAAAATCACTTCTGTCTTAGGTTATGGATAACTTATAATCTGACGGACAGTAATATGCCTCATATTTAATATTTACCTGGAAAGAGGAAATAATATTTTCCTTTGCAAGATTTGTTTGCAGAAAATCTGGACATTTGAATTTTATGGCTTTCGCTCTTTTTTTTGAATAAAATTGGGATTCTTAAAACTTTTTATGGCGAGAAATTATAATACATTTTCCTCGGAAAAAAATGTCTTACGTTTACGTAGAAGCCATGCTCTATTTTTCTCAGAAAGTGATTAATACTCGAATTAAAACATCAGAAAGGAAATATATTTAACGAGATTCAGCGATTCCTTCCCTTCTCTACATTTTCCTTAGAAACAGCTTTTCATAAGGCAAAGAATACTGAGAAACATCCTCTATGTTGTTGTGATTTCATATTTTACCGGTAGATCATAAGGTATAAATTTATCACACTACTGCTGGGAATACTGAATATTGGCCAGGTCTCGTAAAGAAATAGTTTCTGTTCATTGAATTCAAATAAATATAAAGAATTGGAAATATAAGTGAAATTATAAACTATAAAAGCATGTAGAGTATCAATGAAGGAGTTTAACCTTTAATGTACAGATATAACTCAAACATTTTATTGAATATGTAACTTCTATTAACAGTTTCTTCTAAAATAAGTTCCAATACTAACAATCAAGTTGACAGGGAACCTACTGTGTAGGAGTTTAGAAACTTTTCAAAGTCAGCATCTCCCTCGTGAAAATTGTTATTAACTCATATTTGTCTCAGATAATCTATAGAAAAGATAAACATCTCCATCATCGACGAGAGTACGAGCGCTAATTGGTATCAGCGTAATCAGGTAGCTAATTAAAATTGAAGCATCGCAAACTTATATCGGACGTCGGTTATATTTTTTCGATTGCTCTACCCACTTACGAGGATAATTTGCAGTCGTAATTTCCGGCCGAAATGAATACCTTTTTTCCGAATACGGAGCACTTGAAAAGCTCTTCATATTTCAACGACCCTTTTGGAAACGACGGACCAAAAATAACGTTAATTTCGGAAATTAACCGCCCCTCGATATGCGGGTAACGAAACGGGATAATCCCCCATCATCGCCATAGTTAACAGGAATTGAAACAAACGGGCGCAAAACCGCGTGCGATTTTTCATCCGTCTCCTTCTCTCTCTTCCCTTGCGATGACGTAACAGATTTTAAACACCGAATCGATCTGTGAGCCGCCCTCTCGCGAGTAACAAAGGAGTCTCTCTGTGGGGGAGCGATCGATTGGGTGCCGCTGTTTGCAAACCCTTTTATGCTTCCGAATCGGCCTTACTCAACGCCCCACGAATCCATTTCAGTCAAGTTGTTTGGCGAGGCGGGGAATAACCGATCGAAGCACGGTGAAGCAATTAGCGCTCTCACATGCGGTGGCCTTAAGGGGAAGGTTACGAATCGAATACCTTTTTTTCCAATCTCTCTTTGTCCCCCGCTCACTCTTAACCCACTCTCCTATAGCTCACTTTTCGTCGCTTTCCCCTCTATTGCGTTGCCTTAGTGCCTCATACCAAATCCCAGTCCTCTTCAAATCTTGACTGTTAACCCTCTCCGTGGCATTACTCTATTCACCTAATTTCCCCTTCTATCTCTTGACTTCACTCCCTGAAGGACTTCCGGAGACCACGTTGACCGCAAAATCCGCTGAGACAGCGGAGATGCAGTCTTTGTATCCTTCCCCAATCCTGCGAGGACTGGACGGGGTAAGGGTTAATACAATGAGCGTTACTGCGTACTGGTCAGTGAACCTTCGAGCGTTCGCAAATTATTTTCTATTGAACCTGTCGTGTTTGATGCAGCATTGTTTTAGTACGCCATATGCCTTCGATGAAATATTTTCGAAAGATTTTGCAGAGTTTTCTAATAAATAAAATTTATTAGAAAACTCAAGAGACCGTTGGAAGAAATTTGATACTGTTTTCAGCAACTCAAAATAGTGGTTATCTGATACCAATTTATCTTCTGTTTTTTAAAATTTTATCTATAAATTTTAGTTTTTGTATTTATTCTCGTATATAATTTTATTAGTTACATTCATTCTATATATTGTATTAATTTCTCCAGCTTGCTGGACCCATTGAATGTTAAAGTCATTTATTTCAAAATGTACCGATGTATTTTTGTTTCTAACGTAAGTAATCATTTGTGGAAATTCATCTCCCTGTGATAGCTAATAGATTGAGTTTAGGAATGATTTCTACCAATTAGTAAAAGAAATTATTAATACATTTATTTCATACATTCTACATTCATCACTAGATATCACTCTGGAGAGCGATTGAGGCTTTTGATTTAAAGCATATTATTATTCAAAGTATTTCATGTTACATAATTGAAGAAAAAGTGCTCAAGCTGCAAAAACTTCTTATCTTAATGAAGTTCCTTGTATTACATACGTAGAAGTTGCTGTAAATAGCAGAAGTATTACAACTCGTAACATGAATTGCCTTTAGAGCCAATGATTGTGATGAAAGCTCAACAAAAAAATTATGCAACAAATAAATTGATAACTTGACATAAAATAACACATCTAAAAGAGAATGAGTTTATTGTAATTTATCTTTTAAAAGGTAATTTATCTGAATCTTAACATTTTCGGCATTGGCTTATGCAAATATTTTGTCCGTACCATAACCACTGCAATGTTGCTGAAGTCGTCTTTGCAGTTAGAAGTGGCACTCTTTCTTCGTTGAGATAAAATACTTTGACTCTTGCAAGAAACGAATTAAACACTTATAAAAGATAATCTATTCACGACATTGCTCTTCATACGATCTGCCTAATTATTCGGAAGGCCATCTTGAATTTTATCGAAGAATTCAGTGAATGTTGGGAAGGATATTAACTTACTCTAGAGATAGGATGTAAAATTGAGTACGACGAGTAAAAGTATCTCAGTTTAACCCATGAGTAACTTCTAATGATCTCAACGCGGAAAAGACCGCTACTGTGATCAAGAATGAAGGTTATCGAATTTCTTTTCTTACAGAAAACAGCAATTTATTCCCCCCGTAATCCCATTCTGCTCGGAGAGACACACAGTGTTGAAAAGGGATGGCCATGTACCGATAAGAGCGCCAGGAAAGGGAAAAGGAAGTTACGCTTTGTTATGTTTTTTTATAATCTCCCACGGTAAACAAGGGCGTCTCCATGCATGGGAAGGATTTCCGTCGTAGGATGGGATGCTACACACGGTTCTATTCTCCAAGAGGGTGGGGAAGAGAACTGGGATATATGTATGAGAAGGTGGGGAGCGGAAGGGGTTAACCTCCGTATCCGAAGGGTTTTTGTTTACTTTGAACGCCGGTTTGTCGCCTGATCAGCATTCAGGCTTCCGTTAGCGTCGATGAGGTGTCCTTTTCGGGGAATGGGAAAGTTGGCTGGAAAAATTGGATAAAGTGGATCTCCGCTTTCTCTTACCTATTGCCCTCTCCTCCGAAGCCTGTTAAAGAGGCTTTGCTTTTCATCGATTTCATTCAGGAGACCTTCTCCTTCGCCCAAAGTTAATTATTTTCTCACTCCCTTGTCTACGTTTGGGTTCAGCCGTTCCAAGATTGAGTGAATGTGCACGAGATAACTAGGAGAGTTGCTCTTTTGTTTGTTTTGCGAACACGCTCTTATTTGATCGGCAAACCGCCCTCTAGCATATCCTCTTATTCCTGACTTAATTGCTTAGGCTTTCGTACACTTAAGTTAGGCTGTTTTGCCACGTGCATAAAATGAAAGAATGTTGGTGCCTTATGTGAACTCCTGGAAGTAAACGTTTGCGCTCCTCGACAATGTTTCATTACTTTAAAATAGCTTCATTCCAGAGCCTTCGATAGATCTTAGGAAGATGTAATATCATTAAAAAACATAAGTAGCAATTGAAGCTTATCTGTTGTTTAAAGTTAATTTTAAAGTACCAGATAAAATTTAAAGACAAAATGATTACTAAGAATCATTATTCCTGCACCTGATAGGGTATAGTTATACCCTATATATAGGGTATATTATACACTAGCATACCAATGGTTAGTTTAAGCTGGTATACACTAGTGTAACCGTGGTTTCTTAGGTCTTATTAAAAGTCCGTAGAAAAATGGAAGTTCAAGCTCTCCTCATTGTGTTTATGACTGTCTTATCTATAATAGGTGGCATTCTATAGCTATAAGAGGTGGTATTTCCTTAAACTGAGGTCGTTTTCTGGACGCATTTTACACCGATTTTACGTAAGAGCATACGTCTTAATAGCATTACAATATTTATTATGCTCAATTGAATAAGGTTTTAGCAGTTAAGAGCAAAAAATTATGGCAATGAAGTGATGGCTGTACTTGAGATAGATTTTCACGCAACGCTGTGAATCAAGTGATAAAACAATTCATTTTGAGAGATTACATATGTATTGACTTCCTAAAGAATTGGTTTTCATAACGCAATCGTTATTTTTTACCGACATTCTCACGAAATCTGGCATTTATTCTCATCAAATTCGTGTACAATTTTACTTCGAAACGTATTTGACTCCGTGAGATTACGTACAAAGAAACCGTATCAATATAAATGCTTTAGGTATTAATCAAAGTTTACGAATTTAGTTTTCTTCCGGATATCTTGTTTTTTTGAATGCAGCACCTCTTGCTATATATTACATGTTGTCATTTTAAATGTTTCTGGAATGAGAGTAGATTTTTGATAAACCTTTCGTTATGGACACGTAAACTAAATCATAAAGCCACTGTATTAACACGAAACTCTCGTGACCATAATTAAATCCATTAAAAATATTTATTCCCCACATTCTGAACAGAGACTTATCGTGCTATCTACGAGAGAAAAATAAAATGTAAACCATTTTCCTCGCTATTAAGCTCCACGCACACACTGAGGACTTACAAAAGCTGAGAGGCCTCTGTCGCCACGAATCTCGGTGATTTATCACGGAAACATAAGGTGTTCAAGCTCAAATATTTCAAAAAGCATACAGATATATTCAATGGGTCTTAGATCCCAAAGTTACGATCTAGTTCTAAATGTAATTTGAGATATGGGAAAGTACTTTAGTCGGAATTGTACTTTAGATTGTTCTATTCAGCGTAACTAAAATATTAATATGCAATATATACAATGAAGTCTTTCGCAGTCTTTGCAATCTTTGAAGAAGTCGTCATGAATATGCAGTATAATTCGTGGATAAGAAAGATTGGAAGATTTTGTCACTATTTCTCCAAGACTGCACTTAACCATGGGTATTTGCAGTTCTCAAGCATAAGGGTCGGTTTATTACTGAAAGTGCTTACATGATAGACTCATTGGTGCCTGCATTGAAATTTCTGTTTTATGGAAATAACAGTTTAGATGACGATACTTTTGTGAAAGATGATTAATAATATATGAGTTGAATAGATGAGTCAGCTAATTAATTACGTCGCGAATTTCAACCAAGTTTCAAACCAACCGAGGACTGGACAAAAACTAGAAAGAACATGTTCTTTTATTATAAAAATATAACGGAGGAACAAATGTATGTCATATTATAGTGAATTACGGACGTGAATTATTATATCATCGACCGAGTTGTTTGATAAGAATTATTTAATGACGTAGCGACGCGTCTTTCATTTAAGTTTCATGCTTTCCTCGTATGGAAGTTTACAAATTGCTTGACTTATACAAACAGCGCTGATTACATCCCATACATCTGTTTAGTCCTTGGATTGTCGACGTTTTCATTAAGAGCTATGTACTAAGAGACTTAGTAGAACCACTATATGAAGTAATGGAATTTTAAAATAAAATTAAACGGTAATTTGATTAATTGTTAATCAACTTTGATAAATTCAAAGAAAATAGACTACATTATAATAAAAGATACATCATAAGCAAGAAATATTAGTAAGGATCCATGAGCATTAAAGTAGGGGTTCGATCAAAGTAATTGAGGTTACTTACATAATTGAGATTATTGATTTAGAAAATAAATCAAATTTTCGTTCGTATAATTAATATTTCCAAGCGTGACTTTATGGAACTTAACACGCATTTTAAAAGAAAGAGTACTTAGAAATTTCCACAGTAGGTTTTTATTCGGTTAGTTTCGTTGATGCTTTGAAATTTTTAGGTCGAGACTTTTATTGGACTGAAACTAGTCTGTGGAAAAAAATGAAACCTTTTGTGTAAATTACTAAGTATTCTTTCTTTCAAGACGTTGCCTTTGTACTTTATGCCGGTTTTTGACTGGGAGCTAAAATGCAAAAACTTGTTGTACGCATATACATAAAAAGTAAATCTTCGAAAGAGACGTGTGATACATTCACTAATGAGCATTGTATTGAGACTTATCTATACATACTAAAACTAAATTACTGAATTGAATTCGGATCACCCTTCTTTATTAGTACTTCATAAGAAATATTCATGAATGAAAAAGCCAATAATTACAAGTTCTATCCTGGCTTCCGGCATTTTTACTTATCATTTGACGATATTTGATATGAAATTTTATCGATTGTTTACTTATGCCAATATGATTTTATACACACGAAAATTAGGTAGTAAATACACTCTTTTATTAGAAAATCTGAAATAAAAAGAAATCACCATGTACATCCTCTGCATACCACCATGTACAATCGGTATTTGATAAATAAAAATATCTAAAGTAAATTCAAGGTATATAGAAACATTATAGGTAGTGGAAACTATTTCAGAAGTTGTAGCTTCACTTTTGGGTTGTCTACCATTATAGAATGAGGAACGAACAAGCTCAATATGATCCAGGCGCCTTCATTATAAAGTTATTATCAACATTGTCACGCATTTATAAAGCTTATAACATTATAATATTCCTTATTTTCAGATTTCAAAATAACTACGATTATCTGGTCAAGAGTCACAAAAACTCCAAAAGCCATCAAAAATCAGCGAGAAACCCAATGCGCAATTCACTTCCTAAGAGAGCATCATCAGGGGCAGAAAGTGACTAGTGACGTTGTGACTCTTGCTCACTTTTTGCAATCAGCGGTGTGTCTCACTTGACGATTATCTGTATAGACTTTGATCTATTGAATTCTGAAAATAACTATCACAGTTATACATCTAACTCCTTCATTTAAGTCGAATTTGTTGTCACCTACGGGGAAATTTTCTTTCACAGTTCATATCAAAGTATAATGCTTCACTAAAAAAGAGCAGGAAAAGCATTTTGAGAACGCTTAAAATTATGGTACTTGAAGAACTATTTCCCCTCCATTTTAAATTCAAACGTAGTAATTAAAGCAAATGGAAAGTACGTAAATAAAACTCTAATATCTATTGCTTCATGAAAATTTTACTCGGACGAGTGAATCAAAAGTCCCTTTAAAGTTCCACCCCTTACTTTAGGGAAACCATTTAATGCACCACGCGGCAAACGTCTCAAGTTGCCAACAAACGCGGAAATCGGACGAAAGGGAGAAATCAATCTATCGATTTTTCATTGTCCCGTCTTAAGACCGGATCCCAGCCATTCACCTTGCACGTGCCAATTGCAGCCTTTTAGGGACATCCGAAACCGGAAGTGTAGAGGAAACGGAAAAGAGAGAGCGGTGGTTCCGCGGGAGTTGAACCTGCGGCAGGAAATGAGACCATGTGAATGGCATGCGAGGAAGGAGAGAGAGATATTGGAAGAAAATATAGGCTTTAAGGGATGTGACGCGAAATGACGGGCTTTGCGAAATGTCTCAGGCCCTTTTGGGTCCTCACGGGAAGGGGTGAGTGTGTGCACAAAAAGGAAGAGGGGGCCTTATGTTCTCCACCACTGAAAACAAGGAATGGCATGTCTTAAGAGTAACATCACTGCGGCCATATAAAGGCTGAGAAAAAGAAGAAAGTGAGAGAAGGCGCAAACTTGTATTAGAAGAGAGGTGATAAAGTTATGAATGTGAGAGCGTGCAGTGGTAATGAAAAGTACGGTGCGAAAGAAGAAGAGGATAGGCGAAGTGCCAACGAAGGAAGATGTTTTCGGTTGGAAGAGTTGTATAGTAATGCTTTTGGATGGAGTTTTTTCTCTTATTCCTCGTAAATAAAGCGCCTAAAACTCGTCGTAACTGGTAAAACTTTTTCCTGAAGTTTTTTAATTGAAAAATTTTCCAGTTATGTGTACTCGGACAAAATTTTCTAGCATGATTTTTCGTTTGATAAAGTTACTAGAACAGTATATGATATATTGATACTCCAATAAGAGGTTAATATCAGACTGATGAAGAAAATTTTAATATTTGGATATATATTCGAGTTTTTTTTGGTCCAAAATTTAACAAGACGTATTTAAGGTAGAAACGAAGGAGAAATATTTCTGTTGATTAGAGCTGATATCGATATTTTAAAATAAAAATAAATCACACTAACATTTAGAAGACAAGAATAAGAAATTAAGGAAAATTGATAACAGGGAGACTAGGATTCTTAACTATGTAATCGCATTACGCTGTGATGTTTCTAAAAGTCGATTTTTACATTTATCTGAAAAATGCATTCTATTTCAGTTAGATTTAATTCCAGGGAAAGACTCATCAATTAAAAGCTTATCGATGATCTGGTAATTGGATATTGGGCCAGATGAGGAAGTGTGCAAACATCCTCAAACTACAGAAACTCGCTATTCTAAAAAATAAACGCGACTAAAAATTCTAAAACAGTACGCAGCAATGCCACCAATTTCACTCTGCTTTATGTGCGAATTCGGTGATTTTTGGAAACTAGTTTACAAAGAGGAAATGCGGAAATGGAATTTCTTCGGAAGTCGATGAGGAAAAATAGTTGGGGAAGGCGGGGAATATATGTTAACGGATCGAAATTAAAAGAGTGATGACCCCTCAGAGGAACGTCGCAAGAGAGGGTGATAAATATGAATTGGCAAGAGGAAAATGGAAAGGAGACGATGTGGAAAGGGAAAGTGAGACGGATGAGCTAAGAAAGGACATAAAAATAAGACTTTGACTGGTGGATGTGAGGGGAGGGATGCGTTGGCGTCGGAGACATAAAAGAGAAGAAGAAACGAGGAGGAAGCATCAGCAGGAAGAGACGTCGTATGTGCTTTCGCCGCGTACAAGATCCGGGGGCTTCGAGTGCGACAGAAAATAAAACAGCGGGAGACGACTTTATCCGCCTCCTCTCGCATCTCCTGCTCTTCCTCCTCCTTTATTAGCCCCCTTTTTTCTTTCTTTCCTCCAGACTTTTCTCTATTTAACAGTAATTCTCGAGCCGCTGTCGTGTAAGGCTTAAGAACAGCGTTTTTGAAAAAAGAATTATCCAGAGAAGGTGAGAGTGGGAAGAACGAAAGAAAAAAAAAGTTTTATTTGTAGTGTTGGAAATAAGTTTCAAAATAAAATATTTAAAACGGAGAAAGAAGAATCTCCAAAGAAATATAAATGTATTTATGAAGAAGAATAAAGATATGAGGTAGTGAAAAAACCTGCCCTGAAATGTTTGCAATGGGAAAGTTAACTAGATACAGTTCATCCTTATTTGTTATCTAAATAGAGGAAGTGCTTACTATCCAAGGGAAAAGTAGCTATACTTAGGTCATTAATCATATATATAAAAAGCAAATGTCTGTCAGTCCGTCCGTCCGTCCGTCTGACCGTCCCCCTATCTGTCTCAAAAACGGCTTGCCCTAGCGATCTGAAACAAACTGTATTGTGTTTCTACGATGCTGAAACCCTCAGGAAAACTATTTTTATCTCGGTAGAGGCCCGGGTTCGAACCCAGGAGCACAAAATATGTTTCTATAAGAGTTGTACGAAGATTACGTTTTCATGACTTGCAGAGGTTGTTCCTTTTACAAAATTAAATAAGAAACAATGGTCCTACGAAATTGAGACGAGTGTCACAAGAAAGAAAAATAATCATAGAATCTTATTTTAGTCATGAATCATTCATATAATTTCGAAATTGCGAGAACTTAGATAAAATACACGGAAAATTCGTATTTTTGTTTGGGAAATAAACAACCCATCCCTTTGACGACCAAAGGAAAAGGAATCGTTGAACATTGATTTCATGAGTTTTCCCATATAAATGCACGGCGATAATCAGTTAGTATACTTTTCCATAAGAAATGCACGTAAAATAGGTTTTCGTTACCTGTAGAGGTTGTTTATCTTACAGAATTAAATCAGGAACAATTGTCCTACGAAATTGAGGCAAGTGTCTAAAGAAAGGAAAATGATCATAAAATCTTATTTTAGTCGTGAATCATTCATATAATTTCAAAATGCGAGAACTTTGATAAAATACACGAAAAATTTTTCGAAAATAAACAACCAATTCCTTTGACGACCAAAGCCATTAGTTATCTCATACAAATACACGAGGATAATCAGTTCGTATACTTTTCCATGAGAAATGTACGTAAAATAGGTTTTCGTTACATGTAGAGGTTGTTTCTTTTAAGAAATTAAATTAGAAACAGTGGTCCTACGAAATCAAGAAAAGAGTCAAAAGATAGGAAAATGGTCATAGATTCTTATTTTAGTCGTGAAATATTGACATAGACCCAAATTTTCGAGGATTTTGATTAAGTTCCGTCTATGGTTGACGGGGGCGTCTACTAGTCAAATATAAAACAAGATTGGGGATTTGAGTATTGCTATAGGAGTATTTAGGCATCATTTTGTAAGTAAATTAGTATTTATGACAATAATTAAAATTCAGCACACGTATCTTAAATTATTTTCCACGAAACCAAGGATTGGAAAATAAATAATAAAATATATAAATATAAATTGATTTATAGAATAGTAAAAACCAAGATTTGTTATTGTTATTGAAGTTCACGTTCATGTAAAAGAAATTTGCTACATACGTCAGCTCTCTGACAAAAAATGAATGAAATGACATTGGTAGTATTTTCAAGGAAAGTATATCGCATAACGATTAGTAACCTCTTCTTTCTTTGTGTTCTGTCGATTCTTTTTCCATAAGGAGGAAATTAACAGATAAACTATTATAACGAGTGTATCATTTTATTATTAACCCTATCACTTAATATTTGTTAACCCATTTACCATCCGGAAAATTCCCGGTGAAGTACTTAGATGGAATGTGATTGAATAGTGGACCTATAAATGATATGAGGAAAAAAGAAGATACTCATTTTCTTATTTTCGTTAAAGTCCTACAAAAGAGGGAGAACGAGAACATACAGAAAATGTAAGGATTCGGAAGGAAGAGGTGAAGGATTACAAAAGTGGTAAGGGATATAATGTTTGAGGAGAGGGACTAAGAGTTCGGAAGGCGAAGAGACTTTTTTCTCGAATGACGCTTCAGGTGGATATGTCGCAGAATTGGTCAAAAGGCTTTGAAAATGTTGCCTGGAAAAATGGAGGAACAGAAATAGCGGAAAAGATCGGAAGAGTGAGGTAAAGGAAATGCTCCGGCGAAATTCGCACCCTCGCGAAGGCAATCATCGGCGGAGCGGAACCGCACACTTCTATTTATTTTTAGAGCGCCACAAATGTAATAAGTATCGCGGAATCGCTGGAGATCGATAAGATCGCGATGGAGAAACGTAGACATTGGTCCCGAAAAGTTTCAAATGCTGAACCCAATGTGAAAAAGTTTGGAGGACACAAAAAGCGATGCGATAGCTTCCTCTGTAATAGAATGAAAAAATTCAGCGGAACAATCTGAATTATTTCACTGTATTTTTATCTTGCTTTAAGCTCTTGTGGATGTTACAATTCCAGAAATTGCTCTAACTAATATAATTCTATAGCATTTACAATACCATAAAATCACGGAAATTAAAAAAATGGCAAACGGAGGCAAAAAATGAAAACTGACGGTTTTGAAACATAATAATGCGTAAAGTGCCGAGTATTAAACGTCAAGAACGATTATATTTCTAGATTCTTTAGTATAATACATCACATTATCTTTTAATCTTGCAAATTAAACAACCATTAATTATTTTGTCAGACTTTTTTTCAAAATAAAAGGTAGTACAACTCTATTTTATGTATTCTTAGTCATAAGAGAATACGTCCAAAAATGAGAAGAAGAAGGCGAGGGTATTTATAGATTACCTGTGGAAACATTATTCTCTTGTGCATAGGGTAAACTACTTGCCTCGCCATCGTTATATAACCTGGTTTTATCCCCTTTGATGACACGTAACTATCTAAATGTAACGAAGTTACGAGTCAAGTACATAATTCATAAAAGTATTTTCACAGAATCGTGCATGAAGATTTATTTTCGGATGCAGATATGTATCATTTTTCATATCATAAAAACACATTCATCTTAAGCAGTTCTTCCAACTCTACAGTAATGAATTCAACACTTCTAAAGAGTAGAGGCAGAGATGAAATATGCGCCCAGACAATGTTTATTTTTCATGTCATACTTCTCATCTCCCTCATTTCTTCCTGAATATAAGAGAGTTTTTCCTTCTCTATCCTCCCAAATTTAATACTCAAAGTTTCACCATCAAATCTCAACTTTATTTCCCAAAATGAAAGTATTTCCTCCGCGAACAAGGAAAGAGAAAAAACAAATGAAAACACTGGGTGCTTGTCCCCTATATTTACAACAGGAATGCTACAACTTTTGCGCTACTTGGAAAAAATAACGGAACGGCATCTCCGCTATCCTTTTTATAAGGGCCCTATCACCACTCCCTATCAGCCCACCCAACATCCATCGAGCCGCTTTTTCTCCCACACAATCCCCGCAGCCACTTCAATCTTTTGCCAAATCCTCCCGCCATTTTTCCTTTCCCTTGTTTCCGCGCCCTCACCACATCTCCCTTCTCACAAATCCCTCTCCATTCTAATTTCATTCCATAGCAACCCATATTTGGAGCCGCACTGTCCCTCACCTCTCCCGTCTCAAACCGCAATGCCGAGTATTTTACGATTCTTTGAGTACAATCTTCTTTGTAGCCTTGTAAACAGACGCAGTGGGCGAAATAAGTCCGCTAATGCGAGTCTTTACGCTTACAGCACTTTCTTTTGGAGTCCATCCAGAAAGTTATCCAAGTCTCTGCTAAAAAAATATATTAATTATGCGCGATATCTGACTAAAATGATACTGCAGTGTTCCAGAAAATATGCGAACGCAGCATGATCATAAGATCACTATTCCACAACTTACCAAACATCTTCATCAATTCGCGATGTATTGTAGATGACCAGATATTCCATACTGCATACACCATTATTGTATATTGTACTTTCTGAACCGAATTCTCATATCGCTGCAGATTCTCAGGTTTTTTGGCTTTTTCCGTTGATACTGAGTGGGTGAGTATTTCAAAGTATCCAGTGAGGATCAAAATCAGAAGTAAATCAATTTTTGAAATTTTGCAGAGGGAAAAGTTGACGGTTAAATTAAATACTACATCGACTGCGATGTTGCGATTTTCCGGGAATTTTTCAAGAGATGTGGTACCAAATATGTGTTACAACAGTGATAAAGAATTTCATAAATATGAAGAGAGTAGTCATTAAACCGTTTTTGAGAATTTTGATCTCAATTTCATTAAAAATGTAACCTAATTTTCAATTCTTTAAACATACTGACAGATAGTTGATTATTAAAGTCTTATTTGATTATTAAAGCCTTTAATCAGGGAAATATCTGGAAACATAATACTTAAATCAAACCATACCCTGATTTTTGTGATATCATAGTCACGAATCAGTAAAATACAATAAATGTCTATAAAGCTTATTTGTGTCTTACTCCTGTTTACTCACAAAAAAATAGCAAAAGAACATAATATCTTGAATTTACCCTTAAATTCACAAAAAGTCAACTTTGAATTTATATTTACGGAAATTAAACACTATTATATATTACTATAATATAACCTAAAAGAAAAAAATGAAATTCCGGTTTAACCAGTAATAGAGGTAGGATAGTATAGAGTCATTGATGTTTACCAAAGCTCAATGAATATGAGTGAAGGCAAGTATTTCTGGAAATATCATGAGAAGCCGTAATTTACCGCCCTGTTTTTTCATGTAAATTTGTAATGAATTTGCGGTATTCCGTCAATGAATTATTGATGATCGGTCGCTGTGGATAACACCTTTCTCCCTCTTCTCCAAGGACATTAATACCTACCAATGCTTACGTACTTAATTTGTAACAAATATATTGTGCCGATTCTTTCATTAAGGAAACATAAAATTTGATATATAATTTTAATGTATTTTTGAGAGTTCAAATACTGAAAAATGTTTGCACTAACTGAAAAAAACAGTGCTTTCATTCCGCTTTAATAGAATCTGTACATTGTGAAAAATATCTTTCTCAATCTACCACCAGTCTCTACTTCCACTTCATAGAGTATTGAGGAAAAGAATTTCTAGAAAAGTTTTACTTAGATCATGGTAATATCTGAGCGTGATGGTGATTTATAGAAGTGTTTGCGTATGACAGATATAGGTATTGACTTTACGAGGTTAATGAAAATTTTGAAGAAAATTAATTTAAAGCCTTAAATTTCTCTTTTTCACATTTCGGAGTCTTTTCGGGGAAGAATCGCTCTATATTTAGAATACGATTGTACTTTTATCATTCAATTAACAAACGTCTACTTACATAATAAAATAATAGATCATATTTTAAGTAAATAGTAAATAATACCCTCCGTTGAGACTAATCATTAGTTTTAATTTTAATCCTAATATTGGCATATCCTTCTAACTATTTCAGTTTCCTTTTACCTCCTGGTAACGATTATATTAACTGTTAATTTTAATTGTTATTAATTATTAATAATTGTTATTATTGATTATTAACTGTTATTCGATTCAGCCGTTTCCGGTCATTGAAAGGAGCATTAATTGCAGAGATGAAGAGACTGGGTGATATATTCCTCGAAAAAATTCTCAACGAGTCATTGAGAAACAGTTCACTCTTTGTCTGAAATTCGCGTAATTAGACGCCAATTGGTGCGTCCAGAAAGGAGTTAAATCACTCCAGCTGCCACAGCTTGAACCTGTTTTCCAGAACATCCATAATCTCGTGTTCCCCTCGCCTCCGAACAATCCCATTCGTGTTTCAAGCTGTGCCTCTTATACATCTCAGCATCTGACTCATCCCTTACCGACCGTTGGCCCCTTATTCGCCACCCTCCCATACACACAATATCTCCCCCAGCCTTTAAGAGAATTCCTCCCATCAAAACACCCACATCCTTCATTCCTTTACCCTCCCCTCTTCAAATCCCCTCCCTATATCCGGCCTTCACTGAGAGAAAAGAAGAGTTGGACTCCCCCTTCGTCTCTTTCTCTCCTCTTCCACGAGACTAAATGCATAAATAACACACACAAACACTGCGTGATCCTCTTCAAGAATGGAGTCTGAATGGAGTACGGGGAAACAAAGTTCTGCGAGCTTTTCCTCCTTTTTTCCGGGGGAACTCCGCAATGCCTAATTTGCCTCAATTTCAAGCTCCCTCTCTTTCTCAAGAAATCCCAAGGGGGGAGAGCGAGAGAGGTAACAGATTTGTTACGTAGTTTTTTTGCTCTGAAATAACCATTTACATTTTTGAAGCGCGCACTTTGATAGCGGATAAATGCCGTCGGGAACGTCGAGCCATAATTATTGTCTGAATAATGAGTCTCCTTTTGGAAACCAAACAATGAATGGATTCATATGAGTGCTTGTTTTCAAATTATATTCCTTTAAATGAATGAGAACGAAATACATTCCATGTTTTGAAAAACAATCATCCCGAATAGAAAAATCCTGTTTTTATTTTATCATTTCAATACTTAAGAAAAATTATATCGATATTTGAAGGCGTAACTTCGTAGAAAGACATTGCAGATTGAAAAGAAACATCGTAGTTTTCCACAGGCACTTTAATTGGCGACCGTTTTCGTAATTTTCATTCTCCCTTAAGAAAGAGGGTTTTATTTAGAGTTGAAAAGTTTAAATTTTAAGGAGGCACAACTATTCATAAATAAATTTATTGTTACTCTTTATATGGGTAAGAATATGGTAATAGCTGATAGATTAAGAAAGAACATGAGTTACAAGAATCCTTAGTTTGGTTTGAAGTTCACTAAAAATTAAGTTAAAAGAGTTTTGAATTATTTGAGAAGGAAATAAGTCATATCCTCGACATAGTCACATCCTATGGCTGATAAATTGACCGAAAACTTTAATAGAAAGAGAGATTTCAGGGAAAACTATACAGGAGATCGTGACTTTAATACCTAAAGCGAACCATAGAAGACATTGACTGCTGAGCCTAAGAGGTAATGAACCGAAAGGCAGAGGATGTGTTGAGGTTTGTGATAACTGCTGATTTGCCTGTCTGCTGTCAGAGTTCAAAACAGCAATAAAGAGATCAACTAATGAGCAACGAAGGACATCAGTATAATGTTAGCTAGGAGACCTCTCGAAAAAGAAATAGTAGACCCTTCATTGAATACTATAATATGTTTATACAGATACGAGGCTTGTTATTAAATCCATTTCTGAGAATCTTACTTAAATTGACGAATGGAAATAAACACCATTATTCGAATTATTTGCGGAAAACTCAACCACACATCCAATAGTATGAAATACATCTCTCTGATATCGAAGATTAAATACATTATCTTGCAATGAAACCATAAGTCAAAGGAACGCAAGAATAATCATTATTTGAGAGTAATTTTTACATTTATTTTAAGGTTCTTTAGGTGATGCAAGCATAAAGGAGGCTTATGTTTTCAGAGGTTTAAAAATTAACAGCTCTATGAGAGTTAATTGTAAAGTCATCGCAATAGTCGTTTGAGGAATTAAATACCGTCTAATGTTTGAAATGTTTCTTTAATTCTAAAAGTGCATAAAGAGTGGATATTTAAGAAGATCAAATTTTCGAAAGGGTCTCAAAGAGTTCAAATAGAAACAAATTACCTTTATGGGAAGGGCTGGTCATTGTGTAATAGAGAAGGAAATTTGAGGAATTCCCTTTTCCCAAATCCGATGTCACCAAATTCCCGCCTTTCTGCCGCATTTCCTTCATTACATTAGCATTCAAATCGAACAGCCCAGAACCGAACGTTCATCGGCGCCTTCCGACGCGACTAAGGACCGTCCTATTTAGCAAACAAAAAACCGTACTTACCTTAATGAAGCGATCTGACGTTGGCCCAAATAGCTCTCACAAAAAGCGAAATGTGATAAGTCTCTCGCTTTTCATTTCGGTATAAAGGAAAAAATACGAATGGGAAGAGAATGGAAGCGAGAAATGGAGAAGACGAGAGAATAAAAGCTTTGAAATATTTGTAACGGAATCCTTCCCAAACAGACGCGGAGTGGCGTAAAGAGAAGATATGGAAGCAATCGCATCTCGAGAGAGTTGTAAAGATAAAGTAAAGTAAGTAAAATTGGAAATAGTTAAAGATAATTTGCATAACGTACACTTAAACTACCTCTTCTAGTAGCTAAATCTGTGACATCTTTTTATTAACTTTTCTATTCATATCATACTTTACTTGAGATAAAAGTGGAAATTAATACGATATGAACTCGTAGGGATTATTGAACACTTGCAATAGAACAAAAGTGTCTCGAAAAGCGATAATTCTGCATGCTTAATAATTTTCATAGTTGTTATTTTTTTTCCTAATGTAGTGAGACTTTTTTCTGTTAGAAACATACTATGATTATTTTTCCACATATATTGGCAATCACAATATTGAAATAAATACGTCCAGTAATCCCTGTTCCCTGATAATCCAAATTGAAAAGTTATTTTTTATGCAGCGTTAATTTATCAATTAACACAACAATATCAGAATAATACTGCGATGAGTAATGGATTATTTATGCTTATGATTTTTATAAGAATTTAGATTAATCGTCATGAATTATGTATAACATAACAGTAAAATAACCAATATTTGCACCATTGAATCTCTTTTAGCTTCAAGATGGCATAGTTAAGGTAACACTTTTTAAGGAAATCTATCGTATATACTTGATAATTAATCAATAATTAGCATCTGTTTAATTTTTTTTGAACGAGTGCATGCAAAATGTATGCGATAACGTCAAACTGTTTTAGATTCTGAACAATAAACAATTTATTCGCAGAATGTATTTTATGTACTCTGTTTTTGCACACATCTATCCATCTATCAATCAAAGTTGCAAATACGATTACCTCGTCATAGAATGTATACAAATGATGCATTTGCTAAAATGTTTTAGCGAATTTGATTAAGTTTATAAAGGACGCCTTCATAAACTTAATCAAATTTCCAAAGCTAATGCGAATACCCAACAATTTAAGTAATAGTGAACCTTTCACTTTCGTCCTCAAATTTATGTGAGAAGTAATGAATACCTCCGCTATTTTCTAAAACTTCTCGTATCATAACCTCCCTCGCTGTCAACTATTTCAATCATTCTGCGCAAATTGCCCATAAATTTACTTTAAATAAACGGGAGAAAGGAAAATAAGGCATGCCGAACTGAAATAGCTGAAAATGATGTAAATCGAAGTGGTTGAGAGAAGAGGAGATGGTAAGTCAAGAAAGAAGCGGTGAAGCAAAGAAACGCATTGGAGAGGACGAGACGCAAAGTAAAAAAAGGTTCGATAGAAGAAAAGAATATGAAGATGGAGGGAGTGAGAATTGCAAATGATGCCCAAGAAAGTGCGGAGGCGAGTGAGTTGGGGTCTGTAGTATGTGAAGGAGCTAATAAAGGTACTTGGAAAAAAGATGGGAGAGCTAAAGGGAGAAGGGGGATCAAGGGAATGGGGGAAGCGTATGGACAAGGAGAAAAGAAGGATATGGATGATATCAGAGGGCAAAGAGGAGCAGGAAGGGGCGAAAGATGGAGTTCTCCAGTTCAGAGGAAAGGAGATGCATTTGCATCTTTTGGATTTGGGAACGAGGAGAGAAAAGCTGAATGACGGAGGTAACGCGAAAAATGAAGGTAATATACGGTGTAAAAATCAAACAGATAATGTAATCAGAAGGAGTTATTACTAGAATAAAGGAGAACGATTCATATTTGTAAAAGGGGAATAGAATAAAGTATAATGATAAGGAAAGACACGCATGGCAAAAATATTCTTTGAATGACAACAAAGATAGAAAAGAATGGAAAATATCAAAATCCTCTCTAAACTGAACGCAGTGTATACATAGGAGAAATTTCTTTCTCTAAGAAGACAAATTAAGAACCTGCTGATACTAAGTTAAATGGATTGTCATCATTATTATTACTTGACCCTTCATTGGTATGGTTAGGTTTCAATCTCTTCCTCCTGTCATAATTTTTCATATCTACAATACGGTAAAATATATATCGACTCAAATAGTCAACTGATATCAGCATGTTCAAAATTTGAATATGTATCTAAAAATAAGATGGGAAGGCAGGAATATTGAGAAATACCCGAGTAATGAATTTTAAACTCACAAAAGTATGGATTAAAAATCGTAGAGTAGAATGTAGAGAAGGAATGAGGTGGAGAGGTGAAAAGGAAGAGAAGACGGAGCGAACGTATAAATACGGATCTCCTCTTTGCAGTGCCGCATTTGCATAATTCCTATACCTCTGCCGAACTCCGTAGAGGTGAGTGGAGAGATTCCGATGCCCTTCCAAATCGCACTGCTGGGAAGAGGCCTACCCCTCCCTAATGTCCACCCAACCGCCTCCAGCTATCTCTCGCCCTTACTGCAGTTCCCATCTCTTCACTGCTCCACAATCACGATCGCGTACCCTCAAAAAATCCTATCCCTACAATTCAGGAGTGCATATCGCGGATTATTTTTTTTTCCTAAAGAATAGGAATTCTCACTCTGCTCAATTCCTTATCGTCGAATTCGCTGTCCGTCCTTCGTTTGCTGTTAGTCTATCTCGGATGTTTCTCGGGGCGGCTGGTGCTGAATTTTTAGGGAGTCCTGCATTAAACGAGGAACTGCCGAGTGAGCCGTTTGGTACTTTAAAAGACTAGGTGAAACGTAGTAGATTAGCAAAATAGAATGTCCTCTCATCAGATTAGCATGGACATGAATTTACTTCTGGCTTGAATGTGTTTGCTGGTAAATAAAAAGAGAAAGAGGAAAGCAAAGCTCTTCTTACGATTATCCTAAACGCAGCAGTCACTGAGAGACCATTCTTCATGATCTTGAATTTTTATGATCTACATTAACAGAAAACCGGAGATCATGTACAAAAACAATTTGGCGTCATTTTAATATGCATAAATTTGTACCTTAATGTGCATGCGTATTATTTGCTCTAAATCTAAAGAACTGGAAACTAAACCGGCTTCAAGATAAATGTAATACCCTGAAGATATTACAATTCTATAATCCTCCATATCGTCAAAGGTTAAACATCCCGTACTTAAAATAGCCCCTTTAACAGATATATACGTCGATATATTACTCACTGCCAGCAGGGCTTACATTTTTATTGTAAACTGTCGAAAATATCGCATTAGGCCAGGAGAACTTCTGCAAGGAAAAATTATACATTACGATGAATTATATATCGCGTAACCTGAAGTTATTTGAATTGAAATACTTATGGACAATTATGAAATTGCAATAGACATCTACGTGGAATTTATCAACAGTAAACCTTACTCCTGAAGTTATTCATTCAAAAGTTTAATTTTATATTATTAAAATGCTGAAATTTACGGAATTGGGTTGTAATAAACACTCTACGAGTACCCCGAGGAAGTTTGATTTTATTTTCATAATGAGTAAGAAACACTGAAGATATCAAAATTTTAGGCGTCTTTTATTTTCTTTCGAAATTGTCGTATCTAGAGTTTCTGCGGGTTTCAATGAAACAACATTTTTTAAGGTAAAATAACTCCCTTGAGTTTTTCATTCTTTCCTATCATTTCAATTCCGCCTCTTCCATCTAATCCAACCTCATTTTCCTATCAGCTGCCCATCCCTAATACTTTTTATACCCTCAACAAGCCCTTCTCGCCCTCCGCAGATCGCAAAGCCAACCATACCTTATTTCCATCCCTTCCTTCAGCCCTCTCAATCTCCTCCACCCATTAAATTTCTCCTGTTATCCACCAACCCTGGAAGACATATCTCCTCTCCTTGAAATAAAATAACCTTCTCGGTCTCCCTTTCGTCACTCTAACCACTTTTCTTCTTTAATAGGCTCTCTTAAAGCCCTCGATGGAAAATCCCTCCGATAATTCTCTTCTCGATAGTAAATAAGAAGAAGAATATCTGAATATCTATGGGGACTCCTTTAAATGATATTTGCGAGAAAATAATAGATTTTTTCGGGTGAGAATCATGAATTCTAAAGGAGTGAGATCCCCTTTTTTGGCAGTTAATAAGGATTGAAGCCGACAATTATTCTATCTATAAATAAGGATGTCGGTCGAATTTCCATTTTATATATTTTACTTTATAAAGTTAACAATGCTTCATCACAGATAATGTTCTCTTGCCTTTGAATCATGAATGGATACTTCCAAAAGTTTCCTAGCTGATTGCCATATCATCCCAAAATATCTGCCTCTGACACCAAGTTCTTTTAACATTGAAACTGTGAGTTCCTGCAACCTCATCTTGATGAATGGAGTATTTCTGTTTTATCACTCTGTACAGCGAAATGCATCATTTATTTACTTTTGTCTCAATGTTGTACATGGTTTTGATAACATGAAAACTACTAAGGAATGCGTAATTATGAATGCTTGCTATCATTTGGCCATTATTTTTTCGGTGCAATTAAATGAGTTACTCATCGGGACATAGAGTAGCAAAAAGGTGGCCAAGTTTTCACAGTTCATGTCGATAATTTACTGTTTGTTTGACATGCCCCTCTCAAATTACAATTATACGCCGTAAACTAAAATATAAATTGAAAACTTTAATTCATTTATTCAGCAATAATATATTTTATTTTTGTGAATATGTGTATTTGTAGATATATATGTGAGTTGTGTAAGAAATTAATTTTCCTATGGATTCATTACGCCTCAGAAAATCGTCCACTTTTGACGGAGGCGCCAGAGGTTGGTCATCCCTAGTGCAGTGCTTAAGTAGACTTTTTCCTCTGATAGCATTCAGGCTCCGTGAAGTGATCAAGGACTAACTCACTCACTCCTCATCTTGCCTAGTTGCTTTCTTTCCTCTCCATATCTTCTGCAAGCTAATGGTGGAGCGGTTAAAGACCAAACAAACTGATATGACCGCAGAGCCGGCCTTCTCTATTAAGGGGCCTAGGTGCAAGAAACCATTTGGGGCCCTAAAGTTTTTGTAAAGTAAACAATATCAAAGACGAATATATATTACTAATGCATGTGATTAAGCACGATAGGAGTATTGTTAGGTTTTCATGTGCAAGAGTACATTACGATATTTTAGTTCTTGATCATGTTGGGGCCCCCTCAATCGCGGAGCCCCGGTGCATAGTATCCGCCGCACCCCCCAGATGGCTGGCCCTGCATGACTGATAACTGCATATGAAGACAATTGCGATGGAAATTTCCCCCAATCCTCCTCTCCCTTTCATGCTCTCATTTCTTCACAAAATTAGCCATTTCATAATAACCCAACGATACATTCATGCTTAAGGTATGAGTATTTCAAACTCATTTCTAACGCTTGCTCTTTCCTATCCAATCCAATCATCACTTAAGCCTCTATAAAAATAATTTTATCTTCTGAACCTATTTAATCTACTCCTTGTATAGTTTACGCATATACGTATTTTAAAATCTCCAATAATGTTTAGTGTATAGATTGGAAACTTGGATTTGGCATTTGATCCCAGGTTGCTGTAGACCTAGATTGGGCTTTAATTTGTCCCGATCCAATGAAATCGCAAGAGGAAATTCCGGGTGCCGAATGCTCTGATTTATTCAGATGTGCACTCTGATTCCTTGGCGACTTACCGCCTTCTCCCTCCAACTCCTCTATCGCCCCTCTTTTCCCATTCACTCCTCGCCGTTCGGGAATTGGAATTCGGTAGCCTCGTTCTACGCCCCTTCCTTTACCTCTCCGCACCGCACCAATGCAGAAACAGGCACCTTGATTTTCATTTACATGAATCGGAGCCGCACCCAAAAACGGGGACGTATGAGGGCATTGTCAAGTACTGGGGCAGACACCAAATCTCTCTTTTACCCCTGCCTTCTACTCTATACTCTGCTTCCCCCCTATCTATTTCTCCGTGCACTTCACGCCGAATTTTTATCTTCCCTTTCCTGGCAACTCCGTCAGTTCGGCTAGACTGGTATGTTTTTTGCTCGAATCTCCTGGGCTATTCATTCACGTTCGATGTGATTGCATACTTTCCTCTCTCCCCGATTCCGGCACACAATCCCAGTTGCGTCCAATTACTCGTTTCAATATAACTCCATCGATTTTGCAGGTTTTT
Source organism: Ladona fulva (assembly GCA_000376725.2). NCBI lineage: Eukaryota > Metazoa > Arthropoda > Insecta > Odonata > Libellulidae > Ladona > Ladona fulva. The sequence goes on along the minus strand of KZ308461.1, from coordinate 3,119,095 downwards.
TCCCTCTAATTAGTGCCCCACGGAAGTTTCGGGGTCGAAGTTCTCACGCGTGTGTACCTTATATGTCTACGTGGAATTTACCGAAGTAACGTCTTTATCAATATTCCAACTCACGGATTTGTTCTAAAATATACTTAGGATATATCTCCTTTTAAGAACAAGATCTTTCTTTGAAATGAATATTCTTAATTCCCATTTATTCCCTGGTATTTTCTATTTTCAACTTTACATCTGCTTAGTTAGCAAGGTACTCTTCTTTTTATTTTTCCCTAAGTAATACTTCTTCCGTTGCCACTCATCATAAGCCTGTGACTCTTATTCCCTTGTCTTATCTACGATTAGGCTTTAATATCTATATCACAAACTCTACCACTTATATTTGGGCTTGAACTATAAATATGTAATGTTAAAACTTTTGTAGAGTTTATCTATAATACCTTCTGATCACTTGTCTAAGACAACCTGTAGTTATGTAAAAAATATATTCATTGACTTTTCTACCTTATTTATGAATTTAAGTTAATACTCAGTAAAAGAAACATTATCTGTTGTGATTGGGATGTATGGAATGCCATATGTTCATAATTCTTTCACCGCAGCATTACTAGAATTCTTACAAAGCAGCGCCCACCAGATATTGATCACCATGAGGAAAGAACATACATTTACTTAATGATATATATAAGAGTTAAAATTCTAACAACCGTATTCATATTTAATTTACTTCAGTGGTTACGAAGAGTGACTAACAATAAGTAAAAAGTGAATGCGGCTGTAAGATTCCCTTATCTAAAGTATATGGGATCCAAAATACGAAGGCTGAAACCCCGTCGTTAAATTGTAAAGCTTTTGCAAGATTTTTCTAGACTTCCACGCTATTATCTTTATAACTATTGCGTCACGTCTTCTCATTAACAGGTTGGATCTCGGAAACCCGATATAACTTCAGTAGTGATAGTGTAGGTCACTAAATTGGGTTTTCTGTACGTTCATAAAATAATAGGTGATGAAATATATAGCATTGGAATAAAATATATGTAGAAAGAAGGTATTGAAATAGAAGGAGAAAAAAAGAAGACTGTATTAAAAGAACTCTTTGTCAATTTGATAGAGGCGAGAGACATTAATGCAACTTACTACGGTTATTTGAAGAAACAAATTAATTGCTTTTCATCATTTTCATTGATTTGGCTTAGAAACAATACGGGCGTCTTATTTAAACTAATTTTGGTCTTACTCTATGGAAATATCATATAATGCAGAAACATATAAAGAAGTCCTTTCTACAGCTGAAACCTTACAGAAGCTACTAACATTTTAACACTCTTTAATTTCATTATCAGCCAGCCCTAATTAATGAGTTTTAATCTTAAAACTTTTCTTCCATAATGGAATGAATGGAATGAGAATGGAAAATATCAAAATCCAATTCCCAGTTCTTAAATTACTACTTTTATGTTTGAAATACTCATACCTTGAGGATGAATTTATCGCTGGGTTATTATAAAATAGTTAATTCTGTGATCAAATGAAAGCATAAAAGTCAAAATAGACTCCATCAGAATGTTAAACATCTCATGAAAAGTGATTAAGGTATTTTACTTTTATAAATATCTTCTAAGCATGAGTGCCAGTTCTACAGGTAGCAGGGGAAAAAGCCGTAAGTCAACTACGACAGCATCAATCATGCAAAATATGAAATAATGCTACATTCAATTGTTATTTTCCAATTAATAGATGTAAAGACAGAAGGAAACTGTTGCAATGATACATGCCCCTAAAGACAATCGGCGGTAAATACGTCCCAACTTCCGTATAAGTGGTTAGAAAATTAGTAAACAAAGAAAATGCACTGGGACGTAGTAATCTTTGCAGTTGAAATGAAAAATAAACTGGAAATATATTGGATGAAAGTAGAATTATGATTAGAATAGGTCGCCGAAAATACCAACACTGAAGGATCTTTTCATATCTTGACGAGTCAAACCTTAAAAAACGCACGAATGGTAGATGCATTGCATTTGATGCAATGGTAGTTAGGAAAATAAGAATGTTTGTTTTGATAAGTCGTTCGAGAGGATCGTTTCGTATTCTGAAGGCAATTGAGCTTGCTCGTCTCATAAGGTAATAATGCGATTGGTATGTACCTATGTAAAGTAGCGGTGATTAATTTTGAGTGTGTGTTTATCTTCGCGATCAGGAAACCAAAAGCATGAAAACTTTCCCATTATGCCTTCATGTATTTATTCAAACCTTAGGCAGAGGATCGGCTATAAATTGGTCCGACAATTAAGGTAATTGCCTCGTTAGTTTGCAGGACAGATAAGAAATGAACATAAAATGACCGCGTGGAAATCTGGGAGGTATTAAATCATGTTCATATGTAGGCCGAAAAATTCTTCTCTTGACTTTTAAAAAATAATGCAATGGGAATGCGTCCAATTTTAATTCAATGTGGCCGAGTATAATCTTCTCTTTTATTGCGCCATCAAAAACTAGCCATTTTTTGTTAGCCTGTTCCTGCCCGCCAGATTACCCGTAAAACAGGCAGCCCGCCGCTCACATTGTCCCGCGGGTCCTATACCTCTTAGGATATGTTGATTTGTGGTGCATTCGAAACAAGATAGGAGTAAACCCACGTTGTTATTCACTGCATCCCCATTCTTGATCATTATTACATTTTCGCTTCGCAAACATTAAAATATCACTTTACGGATTTTAAAAGTATATTTACTAAATTTAGTTGATATTATTTCTTGTATCGTAAGAGTATAAATGATGTAACAAATTTTATATTGACGATGATATATCTTAAAATTAAGATCAAAGAATGGGAATCATGTTAAGTCATAGTTTTAAACGTTACAATTGACTAAGATATCAGATAAATTTCCTTTCAAAAATACTGTGTGATAATTTACCTTTTTTGCGAGTTTTGTAAATTTATTCGGACTTAAAAATAAAATACTACTACGAGTTTTACAATCTTCTAAACCCACGCACAGCTTTCACAAAGGTCCCTCATAATTATCCTGCAAAAGTAGCTTTCTCTAATTTTCATTTTAAATTACTTTCTCTTCCAGTGAAATAAATCCTAAACTAACAAACTCGTTCAATTTAATTCAACTTTGAAATAATAATGAAAATTTAATTTATTTTTAAGCAATTTTATTTTAATGAAGAACGTTACGGTACATACTTGTACCTTGCTGAAGTTAAATGAGCGCTCAAGTGTAAAGGCCACGAAAATTAGCTGCTCGGCCTTTTCGCACTTACCCTAAGCCATATGCAAAGGCAACTTTCACCTCACGAAGGCCCAATATGAAATACAGCTCCCGTCTCTCACCATTCAAGAACACACTACTGGCCCCGCAGGCATAGAGTAACGCTGACTTTCTTCTATGTGATCCCCTTCCTCTTATTCCACAGAGCATTCGCTGAGCAGGTAAGAAGGGGTAGGCGATTTGGAAATCGTGCTCCAGAGGAGCCCCGGAGCCTTAAAAAACGCTTAAGAGCCATCCCAAGGCATTTCCCTCGATTCGCTCCATCCATTTGTGGCGGCGGTGAAAATCCTTCTCCCATCGACGGACATTTTTCTCCGAATTCCGGAAGGGTCCCGAAGATAGATATGGATAGATAAAAGTGAGAACGTGGACATATGAGAGAAGTCATGAAAGCTGCCCTTTGGCAGAGGGAATCGGAATTGCCTCGCGTTTGCGAAGACCCCCTCCCCGAGGGTCACGAGTGAAGCGGCGTATCCTTTCCCTTTTCCGGAGACTGAGGGCCGCACCTTTCAGTCGCCGCTGACACCCGTCTCTGGATGGTCGCTTATTTGAAACGTGATCAAATTTCTAAAGAGAGTGAGAAAAGAGTCACCCTTTTGGGTGTGGCGCTGAATGGATCGGATCTTCCGATTCTTCCGCTGCTAGACCACATATTGAACAAGGAACATGGCGATTTCACCGATGAGGAATGAGGAGAGGGTATTTTTTACGAACGAATTGACTCCACGAGGTTAGGAACTTACCACGGTTTGTAGCTACTCTAGATTTTATAGGTCAACAGAATTCATAAAGTTATCACGATGAGGAGTCATCCACCAAGAGTTTCATTAAAACTTTCATAATCGCTGGTTTATAAGTCTTTAGAGAGTAAAATACTTGTTTCCTTTGAAGAAAACGTTTCGTTATTAATGGTCGGAATCTCTCATCGGAAAGCAAATAGGAAATATATGAAGAATTAAACTAACTAAAAAGCGTTGATTATACTCACATCCAGAAGAAAATTTACATAGCATATTTTTATGCTGAAGTTACTCTACTTGATTGTAGTTCGATTTATTGATTAAATACTGGTAGACCATGAAAAATAATAAGCAACTCTTCATTAAAAACCTGTATCATTTTCGTCATGAAGCACTTGTCATGAGAAGGGAATACTTGAATACTCTCTGAGATAGCTTCTTCGTGAACCTCTTGAAATGGTTACTTCGCTGCCTCACCACTTGACTTGAATCAGGATACAACCGTCAAGCTCTTCTATTCAATGCACTGATAAAATGAGTTATATTGAGAATAAACCTTGCAAGTGACTACTTAACTACTTTATGCGCTTTTATTTATCCTAATTTACTTGAATAGTAGTCAACATTTTCTATATTTAAGAAAAGATTTTTTTAAATATTGTCGGAAAATAGCGTCATTTAACTTTTCCTGCTCCCTCAGGAATTCTGGATTGGAAACTGGCGCTCTTAAATCCTCATTTATGGACGTGAATTCATTTTAGAAATACTGGTATAGGAAAAAATCATTGGTCCAAACTTATTAAGAAGCAATGAGTATACAGGCAGACTAACTAATATCATTTCCTTCGGAATGAATGCGAGAGTTGTAGATAGAGTGGTATACAGTTCCAAGGAGTAATTCAAATTAAGACGAAGGACAATCCTAAAGATGGTTCTATCGCGAACGCCATTAATATAGCACTTGACTACATTGATTAATTTCGCTCGAAGAAGTGGAATGCAGTATTTAATGAATAAATCTAATAAGAGATAGATTTTGAATGTTACAAATGAGATTAGAAGAGTCTTCCTAGAATAAATTCAATTTATTTACGTTTCAAAATCTCGATATACTGTATAAACAATATCGAAGGAAAATTGAAGAGGATCATGATTTTTATAAATCACTATCAAGCAAGTTTTCTATCTAGTTTGCTACATTTTTCGGTAAAATTCAATGCTTACAATTACTTTTAGTTTTTTTATGATGACTATGCAATTTTTCTGAAGATAGAATATAATAATTTTTTAATTCAATCATTCAATTTACTTTCTATATGAAATACGAGTATTTCAACTAGAAAGTGGCATTATCTGAGTACCAACCGTTCTATTTAGAAGGCTGCATGACATCCTAGAAAAAAGCAAAAAACCAATGAATTACATCGCATTTGGTAGATTATGGTGCTGAAATCATATACATCTACAATATTTCATCTGCCAATCTCCTCCTAAAAGTGCTATAGTTAAACATTTAATAAGTATATTTTTTTAATATAAATGTGTTCGCAAAATTAGCTCCTATCTTAAGAAAGCAATTAATTACTTTCATCTCACAAGGCTTAATAGAAGTCGAGGGATTATAAGTAAAGCTAAGTAGGGCCAAGATTTTCCTCATTCTTTGCAAAACACTTGGAAACTTTTCCTTGGGACAGTTCCTTTTTCTCTAAGTGAAAGTCGAAGAAACAGCCCAAAGAAAAGGAAAAGAAAACACGAGAGCAGTGGCCCGAGGCGACAGACCTCTCGTATACACTTTTTCTTCTTCAATTCCTTTAACTCAACGCCCAAAATTCTCGCCATTTCGGGAGAATGAGACTCGCAAATAAAAACTTCATCCTCGTATCGGATTTTTCGCGACCTCACTTTTTTCACGAAGTCATCTCCTCGCAGTGATCCCTATGAAAGGCCGTCAACGAGGAGTGGAATGACCATCAGCTTCCAAACTGAAATTCCCCATCCTGCGTCTCTTCGAAGCTGTAAGTATCCTAATTTAACGACCCCTCTTTTTTCTTCTCATACTTTACGCCACTTCCCCCCTCTCTCTCACTCACTCTCTCGCCATTCTCTTCTGCCCTTTTCTTTCCTTCCATCCTTTCTTTCTCCTCATAAAAGCGTCTTCCACTTGAACCTGAAGAACGGCGCTAATGACTCCTTCCGGCCTATTGAGTTTCTTTCCCCTGTTCCTCACTGTTCCCTTGGGCCTCACGCGCTCATCCACACTCTCTCCCGGCAAAGGTACGCTACAAGTGACTGAGGGAGATTTTTCCTTTCCGTCTTATTCTCACCTTCGCCCAGGCTTTCCGTTCGGTAGAAAGGCCAAGAGAAAGTTAACGAACGACGCAGAGAGGATGAGTTCTAGAGAATTACAAGGAAAAAGGATGAAGCTGTGTATGTGTTTGTTTGAGTGAGTAACAAGGTAAATTAAGGAAGAGGCTGCTTAAGCCGAGGAAGAGCTGGTTAAGACGGGACTTAATCAGGGTATCATAACATGAAATGTGATTGTGGAATATTTTCCGTGGGAAGTTTATAAAGGAATATGCAGTAGGTGGAGTTTCAATCAGAATACTCTTGTTTAATTCCCGGGCACATTTTTTGAATGAGAAAAATATGAAGAAACACTTTGTTAAAGTAATTTTTACTGGAATGTGAAATTGATTGGGCGCAAGCTTCTTGCCACATCTGCTAATTAGTTCGCTTCTATGAGATTTTATTAAATATCTTTAGCTTTAATTTTCACTTTCAACGTAACTTAAATGAGATATATCAGTACCGTAACCGTATGAGATCAGTACCGTAACCGAATGCAAATATTTAGGTGTCAAGCTAACTGAGAATCTAAAATGGAGAGGGCAGGTCGAGGATATAGTCGCGAAGGCTTACAGGAATCTTCATTTTGTAATGAGAAGCCTAAAGCGGAGTGGGAAAGGTGTCAGGGAAAGAGCGTTCAAATCACTGGTCAGGCCGATTATAGAATATGCAACGAGTGTATGGGATCCCCACGAAGTAGGCCTTATTAAGAAACTCGAAGGTGTACAAAGGAAGGCAGCTAGATATGTAGTCGGCAAACACANATTCTACTACTTACAAACTAGTCTAACTTGGCCTTGGCCAATATCCTACGTTTTATACTGAAAAACTAGATTGTTTCTTATGGATTTTTGGATTTTAGATCACTGGAACCAATAAACGAGAGAAAATTACGGAGCATCCTCAACAATAAGACTTTGAGTCTAGATGGCATTTCATAGATTCTTCACTGTCCAAAGGAAGAAGAAATGAAAAAGTTCCAAAGGGGAATGAGGTATAAAAGTCCGGCGGAGGTCCAGAAAGTGCGCAAGAGCAAATCTTAGCGAAGAGAAAAAGGGAGGAAGAGATATCGAATGAAGAAGGTGAGGTATGTGAGAGTGTTCCGAGGCAGAGACCGTTGAATGAACCCCCTCGAACCTTTAAAGAAAATAAAAACCACCACCTTTAACACCGTGCCAAGAAGTCTATCCGATTTATCCAATCCCACAACTTCCTGCCTCCTCCCCTAAACACCGCTCGACCCTTAGATCAGAGTCTCTCTCTCTCTCTTCTTCACCGTCTTACTTCTTTTCCCATCTCCCTGCATTAGCTGGGCTTTCCTTTCCCAATCCCCTCTCCCTTTTCTTCCGCTTGGTTCGTTCCCATTTCCCCGTCCGAACCCTTTTCCCTCACCCCCTAACACTCTAACTTTCTTAACGCATGGACCACGTCCGGCCGCATACTCCTAGGAAACTGCCATCGCTTGGGGTCACTCCATTGGAATTTCATTGTTTATGGACCCAAACGGATTGGCTTTACTGCTTTCCATTCTTCAGCAGGAAAAGACGCAAAGCGGAGGAAGGGAAGGGGCCAAACTGCCTGGTCAAGTGTAAATTTAAATAAATAAATATAATATTTTGAGCCGGCATTCATTCAGATTTTAGTGTATATATATATATACTATAGCGACACTTGGTGGAAAGCTACATTACTGACGCATACGCAGAAACCTCTACGTACTATATTCCCTGTTGGTTATCTTCTTGCTTCCAAGAGAATTTAATGTAAACTATACATACATTTGGCTTGTTAAACTGTTTTGCCAATACTACATAGCAAAGGAGAATTGGACGCTTCTACGCGCTTATTCTGATGAATTAAATTAGAGGAATTCTAAAATTTTACTCATAGGGTCAGGTCACACACTACTCCAGAACAGGTGGTCTATAACTCTTTCGTTTATCCTAAACAATTGTTTTCTACGGAATATATTATTATTATTATTACATATGTTACAGATGGACTAATAATCTGGTGGTAACTTACTATTCTACATTAATTACAATACTACAATACACAATTATGCAGAAGAATATACTATGCCAATTTCAACAACACTGCATTTCCACCCACCACAGAACAAAAATCATCAAGCTACACAATACTAATATAATGCGTGCATACATTTTCAGGTTATAAAAATATGCCATCACTACAAATACATCTCCCTGCTACAAACATACATCGCAACATATCCGTCACCCAGCCCAAAAATACACACATTTAAATTCAAATACACAAACTGTTCGTTTTAAGAACTGCTTGTGATTTTAAGGGAAGAGCTCAAAGACTAATGCAAGCAAATTATTCCATTCCTTAACAGCGCGATTTAAAAACGAGAATTTACTTATATTTGTTTGTTGCTTAATTAATTTTACTTTAGGCTTATGGTCACTCCTACCCAAAAATTCTGCATTTTAACCTACGTTGATAAATCCTTGTACGGCATAAATCCCGCATATATATACTTAAAAAAATAAGCCTAGCCTTTTCTTCATTCTCCTCTCTTCTAAAATTTCCCAACCTAATTCTTTTAGCATCTGTGTTACGCTATCGAGCTTTTCATGTCTGCCTAAAACGAATCTTGCTGCCTTTCTCCGTACCTTTTCAATTTTCCGTATAAGGCCTATCTCGTGAGGATCTCATAATCATTTCCCGTATTCTAATATTGGCCTGACAAAAATGTGTACGCAGTCTCTTTAATCTTCTTATTTGAACTCCTAAGCGTACGTATTATTAAGTTTAAGATTTTATTAGCTTTCAAAATATTAGTGATTATTTTGAAAATATTTCTTTACGGATTGGCCAGAAAAGTTTCTACCCGAACTGAGTGAGTAAAATATAAATGATATAACATCAATACCATGTTGACTAGTAAAGCGATGTCAAATACAATGTACACATAAAATTATTTAAATTAAGATGTAAAAAACCCAGAAAGAATAGCCATTTAAGATGAAACAGCTAGAAGTGATATCTAAGCCTGTAGGTTGTGATAACTCTTTATATACGTTAGTTGCGCGTACTTCAATAAACAAAATCATAATAATGCTGTATTTTTTTATTGGGAAGATCTTCCAGTAATCACTTCACTATAATTTACTCGAATATTGATGCATTTATGACAATGAAATTAATTTATTTTCCTTAGGATAACATCATGAACATGAAAGACAAAAATTCAAGATCCCTCCGAAATTCAATACGCAGAGAGTTTGCATCAGTCTCTTTGAGCTCTGCCATCATAATTTTAGCAGTATTGAATTTAATAAACAGAATAAAATGCCTACCTATGTCTAAAAATGAACACCTATGTCTGATGAATAAATCAAATTGTGAAGCTATTGATTCAGAGATTATTTCTAGATTTATAAAGTTACCTTGGGATATAGAAATCCAACATAAAATTCTCTTAAAAAGAGTGAAGTTATTAGATGTTTTTCATGAAAATATCAAGAAAAAGAGAGATTATTTTAACTTTTAAAGAATGTGTATACACCAGAAAAATTGCAATGCTCAAATGTCTCAGAAAAATTAAAGAGAAAAATGTAAGAAACTACGAGCAAGGATTATAAATCGATATTGCGATCTATCCGAAGTTTACACTGTGCATATTCAATGTCGCTACTAGTATTCTACTACTTACAAACTAGTCTAACTTGGCCTTGGCCAATATCCTACGTTTTATACTGAAAAACTAGATTGTTTCTTATGGATTTTTGGATTTTAGATCACTGGAACCAATAAACGAGAGAAAATTACGGAGCATCCTCAACAATAAGACTTTGAGTCTAGATGGCATTTCATAGATTCTTCACTGTCCAGAGGAAGAAGAAATAAAAAAGTTCCAAAGGGGAATGAGGTATAAAAGTCCGGCGGAGGTCCAGAAAGTGCGCAAGAGCAAATCTTAGCGAAGAGAAAAAGGGAGGAAGAGATATCGAATGAAGAAGGTGAGGTATGTGAGAGTGTTCCGAGGCAGAGACCGTTGAATGAACCCCCTCGAACCTTTAAAGAAAATAAAAACCACCACCTTTAACACCGTGCCAAGAAGTCTATCCGATTTATCCAATCCCACAACTTCCTGCCTCCTCCCCTAAACACCGCTCGACCCTTAGATCAGAGTCTCTCTCTCTCTCTTCTTCACCGTCTTACTTCTTTTCCCATCTCCCTGCATTAGCTGGGCTTTCCTTTCCCAATCCCCTCTCCCTTTTCTTCCGCTTGGTTCGTTCCCATTTCCCCGTCCGAACCCTTTTCCCTCACCCCCTAACACTCTAACTTTCTTAACGCATGGACCACGTCCGGCCGCATACTCCTAGGAAACTGCCATCGCTTGGGGTCACTCCATTGGAATTTCATTGTTTATGGACCCAAACGGATTGGCTTTACTGCTTTCCATTCTTCAGCAGGAAAAGACGCAAAGCGGAGGAAGGGAAGGGGCCAAACTGCCTGGTCACCGGTGGAATGGGTCGGATTGAAAAGAGGGTTAGGAGGCATTGATGCGGAGAAGAAATGGATCACGAGGTGGATTCTGTACCGCGGCTTAAATAAAAAGTCAATAATTAACTTTTGAATTCGATAATTAATGCAATACATTGATCTTCAAAAATATCATTATAAAGTGGATTTCTAATCGTCTCTCAGAGTCACACAACAGACCTTTCAATCGAAGCGGAAGAGCAAGTCAAAAGAAAATATACTGATATCGAAAATAAATATCGATAGTAATATAAATATAACGATAGTAAATGGGAATACTTTGGTTTTTCATCAATGAAAGGCCTCTTGAGCTAGGAGATATTTCAACGTAATATCAAGACAACGTAGGCCAATGAGTAAATTCCCTAGTTTAAATTGTTTAAATTATTTAAAAGAAATATAATAGGTTATTCTTTAAATTACAATTTCAGAATATGAAATATCGATAGACATACCAGTACATAAAGAAAACATGCGTGACCATTCTACTAATTTGAACGTCAACTGAACGGTTTACAATCGATTCATAGTTAGTAAAAATTAATTGAAAGACAAGCGAGATGACATGAACATTGTCACTACTACGGAATTGAAATTAACGTCTTAAAGTTTTTGATTTTTCAGAATGGCTTTATAGAATGGTCTCTATGGCTTTCTCCAAACTCAGTATACAGAGAATAAGACGGAAGACAATGGACCGGTAAAGACAATGTGACGCAGATTAACATCTATATAAAGGTCAAAGAAGGGGCAAGTAATCTTTGTGTGCACAGATTTACTCGAAACTGTCAGGTTATGTATCTTGCTATAAAAAATGGAAATATGTTCCACCATTCAACTCAATAGGCATTTGTTATTGCAAAATTTGCATTTAAAAACCTTAGGCAACCTTTTCTCCCGCACACAGATGTAGAAAAATCTGAGGGTCCCGCAGCTAAAGGTTTAAAAACCTTAGGCAACCTCGCCACACACGTTCATTACCACACAGCTTGTAAATTGTGTAGGGGATAGGACGCTCTCAAGTTCCTTATAGAAAGCATGACCGTAAGTGGTTGTTAGTAAAAAAGTATAAATCCTTATGGTTTCAAATATTTGCGGTATTTCAATAAGAGGACATTTATAAGCATGAAAGGGATAGGAAAAGGGAAAAAACTTCGTTGGTGAGTAATACGAAAAGTTACATCTCTAGTAAAAGGAAGACGTTTAAAATATATTATTTTAATTGAGGAAGGTATGTGACACATAGCCAAATTCCTGTTAGGGATGTGAAAAAAGGTGTTGATATCTAAACACCCGGTGTTCAGTCAAAACTCTTGTGACTTTTCCATCCAACCATCACTTGCTCTTTGCCTCTTTATTTCCTAATGCTGCTTCTCTTTCTCACCCCTCTTCCGCCTCACTCTCCTCTCCCTCTGATGGAAGAGTGGAAAGATGTGAAGGAAGTCCGCGCGGAATTTAATGGTATGAAAGAAGATTGGTAATGGTAAAGTTATTGTAATGACAGCACTGAACGCCCCTTTAATGGATTATCCTTGCGAAAATGCGTGGTTCAGGATTGGGAGGGGAGTTCGGAATGTTTTTGTCAGAAATAAATCCTTTCTTAATGCGTTTGAGATTGTTTACGAGGTATTAAGGAGATCCAGTCGGTAAGCATTCGTGGGAGTAGCATGCTCTTTATGTGTTTCGAATTCTTTCCCAGTTGGCTCTACATTAATAAAAAAATTTTTTTAAGAGCATTAACACATCCCAGTACGTTTCTGCATTAATACACAAGCAAAGGGTATGAAGCTGAATTTTTTTGACACCAGAATATTAACTTTTTCTTTGGGGAAACTAATTTTTACTTAAATAAAGATTTAACACTTCCTGAGTTCATTTTAATTTTCTTTTTTGAAAATTCATGGATGAACAATGCAATCAATTTAATCGTTTTAAATGTATTTTAAATATATTACGAATTCCGATTTAATAATATAATGACATCGCAGTCATATTAAATGTATCTTAGTCAATTAATATTTATTGTGCCGAATTAATAGAATATTTCATCGATTCATAAACAGAGAAAATGTATAAGATAAAAAATGTGCCCGAATAACCTTTAAAATGGTCTTAAAACTCTAAAAACTCACGCAGAACAACCATTGTGTGTTTCCTTCTCCCCATTTACGTTTATATCCTCATGTCTCCATCCAATTATATCCCTCCCTTATCAACCGTTGAAATCTCGGGAGGGCAGCCGCTATAACTTTCTCGAAATATGTCACTGGTGACTTGCAGACGTCTTGGAGGGCACTGCGCCGCCATCAAGGAGATTATGGCACAAGTAACCTCCATTCTGAACCATTGAGGAGTTCGCCGCTAAGGCTCTCCTCTCCTATCCCTCCAGTTTCTCCTCAACTCTTCCTACTCTACTACCTCCGTAATTGCGGAGGTTAAAGCAGCTGGGTCATGAAGGACGTTCCAAACACTCGCCGAAGTTTGACTTCGGTTTCCTCTCGTACGGTATCTAAGCAGTGAGACTTAGGAGAGTTCTAGAGACATTTCGGCCGCATTATCCGCGTCGCTATGAGATTCTGGGTATTTTATAACGGGAAGTTTGTCTTCGAATCAAGGAAGGTATTAAAATGGGGTAAAATGTACTTCGTCGTTACTTCGAATTATGAAGATCGACTTGGAGTTTCCAAGAGTTGTAAGGATATCTAATGAAGACTTTAGAAATATGGAATATACTTTAGAACGTAACATTTCAGCTTCCTACCTTGGGTTGGTCATTTATCAAACGATTCGTGTTGAACATGCCCTTGATCGGTAAAGTTTTCAAGCAACTGACGTTTGCCAAGAAATTTTACTGAACTCGTGCATATGGAAAGGACATCTGCACTTTTATTACCTATGAAGATAACACTGAAAAAATATACTAAACACTATTTCCAGAAGATTATCATTCTAAATCATGCGCAATCCAACAATGATTTTCCTTAAAAAATAAACCCAATCGCGAAATAAAAGAACCATTAGATGGAACAAATGGATGTTTACCCTGAGAAAAAGGAAAATAAAAGTAAAAGCCCTCCCATCGCAAAGAAATCCATAAAACCATCATAAAACAACCTGCACGACGAGTATTTTTGTCTTCCATTTTTCGACTTTTATTCCTATTCCCAAGGCATAAATCACTCTCGCAAAAAACAAGAAAAAATTGTTATTGTTGCAGGCGATTTCCAGCCAAGAAACGACGCAAGAAGGAGCTAGCGCACGCCTTGAAAAAATAAGCAGGAGGCAGATTTTTTTATTTCTTCCGCTAGGATGATTTATTATTCAACGATATACGCCGATAACGCGTCGTTATTTGCAAAAGGCAGTTGGTTCGACTCGTTCAGGAAGTTTGAAAAGGGAATCTTATCTTTTCCGCTGCCTTTCTCGGCTCTCTACCGCCACAAAGGCTTACGAACACTTGGCGGTGAATTCCCTTCCGACATACGCGGCGGGTGTTGGTGGTTATGCAGATAAGTGCCACGGCCATCGTGCGATTCGTCACTCAGAAGTATCGAGGAAGCGCTGTTACATTCCGAGGGTCAGATAGAAGTTAGCTTCCTCTTGCTGCGGATGGAGGAAACCTCGTGGGGGAGATTAAAAATGAGTTATGGCCGATTTCGGATTGAGTGAATAGGAATGGCGCATACATCCCGGTACTTATCCGAAGGTTAATTACGCAGTTCTCCCTACTCCTCGAGGAGTACCGAATAGACCTTCGCTAGTTTACTGAACTCTGATATGCTTACGGAGATGACAGAAGAGAAATCAGGATTCTACGTACGAAACTTAGAATTCTAATCAAATAACTTTCCCACTTTACGAATAATTTGGCAAAAAATGAGAAGTAAATTTTAACTTTTATCTTAATAATTTAAAGATTCAGTAGATGAATATGAAATTATTATCAAGTATAAAAAAATTATAGCATTTGTTTTTGATAAAATTGCTCGTAATTTTCGTAAATATACTTCGCTTCCCATCTAAACAAATAAAGACGCTATTGATACCTTAAACTGTGCTTCCCAACCCATTGACTTCCACGGCACACTTAAGCACATATTTAACATATGCGGATCGCTATATCAAATTAGTTACATTCAGCATGCTTTTAAACCAGAAGAAAAGAAATGAGTGTGATAATAAAGCGTCTGAGTTTTATCACCATAATTTCCTATTTACAGACAGTATATCTCTGAAGAAAGGAAAAATCAGAGTTATTTAAAGAATACTCTAACCCTTGACATTTTGCGACAAACCAAGAGCTCACGACACACTGGCTGGAAATCAGTGCCTTAAAAGGCCTGTAGATTGGGAAAAATACATCCGTTTTATATCCGAACGAGTAACATTCTGATGTTTTATCGTTAAAATCTATTCAAACTATGAAGTTTCGAAAAATGTTTCTATAACGATTTTTTATAAATTTATTTTTTAGCGCTTTAGCTGAAACTCCTGTGTTCACTGGGTTATTTTACTATCAGTCATAAAAATAGTTATCGAGAGCAATTCCGTCTCAATTTGAGCAGCTTAGGCACTAACATCGTCTGGATGAAGAATCGACTAATTTGAGAGATATTTAAAGCCTTGGAATGAAAAATTGTCCCATTATGTGCAATTGAAATACTTAACAAAATAGGTCTAATGGTAAATATATTGTTGAAAATGTTCATTTCCAAAGGTTTCCATTTTATTATAATCGATTTATATAAAAATATAAAATATAATATGTTCAGTCTTAAGGTACTCTTGATAATTTTATTCAGAGTAGCTTAAATAAGTAATCGTAACTACTTTATGCATTAAAACGTAACAGACAAAGGGTTACTATTGAATCCATAAATAAAGGCAAAGAGGTTTTTCGAATCTCCTAGTAGGAAAGTAGTTTAGGAAGAACACAGAGGAAGTATTTCAAAATTTGTCGAGATGATTGCATAGCAGCAATTCATTAAAAAAACATTAATCTTGAAGCATTTATGCTTCTCATCATCCCATGTGATTATATGCTGGGAAAAAAACGGCTTAAACATATTCAATCACCTTTAACCCAGGAAGTTTCCATGAAATCTAATAATATTACGTTTATTTATCATTTTCCGTTTTTAAATTTCGTGGTTTTCTCCAAAAGTTAAAATACCCTCCATTCACCACTACCATGTACTTTAATGTATATCTCGGTTAATGATAAATATATCGGCACTTAGCATTTTTCACAGGAAGAAACTTCTGGAGAAATCGAGATTTTTCTTTTAAATCAACATTTATTCTTAAAAAGTCATACTTTCGCACTTTATTCAACCTTATAATAATCTGCTCGACGTGCATTTCAAAAGAAATTTCCATTCCAATGAATGAAAGGTGAGTGAGGAAATTTTAATCCGGATAAGATAACACTTAAAGTGCACATTAACGATAAAATTATATCCAGAATAGACAACACTAATCGCTTACACCTTGGTGTTAGAGTCATTCGATCCGTTGATTGCATCGAAGTGATAAATAGAATTTGGTATTTTAATATACTAATTATAGTGGTTCCTTGGATGATTTTAAATGTAATTTTGTTTTCCAGAAAAGTACTCATATACTCAGTTAGAGGAAAGCCATCATCATTTGTTTTTTTTCCAATAATTAGAGTATAAAATTCTATGCACACCAATGCACTCAAACGTAACTGTTTTTCGCCTTACTCTTGGTGTTTTCTATGGCATAAAACGTTCACTACGTTTCGATACGCTCCCTTCAATATTGACGAAACTTGACAGGTAATGCTTATTATTCGGCTTGACGAATACTGCTAATCTCTGTCAAACTGATACGCGTGTCAGCTTAACTTTAAAAGCTTTATTATCCTCACGGATGAAAGCGCCTGTCCTGCAGCACTTTGACATTTCTCTCTGAGTTGCGGGAGACAATTTGAGAGAGATGAGATAAAAAAGTGTAAGATAGAAATTAGTTGCTATGTATCCAATTACATAGTAAGTAAATCGTATGTAAGCACACGTGTCATAAAAATAACATAAATCTATATCTTTATTTTCCTCACATGTCTATGATTTCACGATAAGCTTAAAAACTGACGATGAGCACTTAACCAAATAATAAAATAATCGAATGTCATTTTAAAGGTGAAAAGTTATTAATTTTAAGGAAACAAGAAATAACAACGTGCTGAGAGAATATTAAATTGTAGATTGAAAAAGGGTTTCCCTTGACTATGATAATTGTAGAAACCCTACGAAAAAACACGTTGGAGTAATGATTTTGCTTAATTTTTGCACTAACCAAGCAAATCCAGGCGAGAATTATCCCAGCATTTTCCACCTCTGAGTGCTGAAGTGCCAAAATCTATGGATAAATGGCCATAATAGAAGAAGAGGGCGAGCCGGAATCGCAACGTTTGCCTTTAATTTAATTTTCCCTTCGCCTGCATTTCCGGAAAATCCCGTAGAAGTTCGCCGTCTAGAGATTTTTCCCAGAGGAATGTAACATCTTTAATGGACCGATAAAATGAACTTTCCTGAGACATAGCGCCATCGTCATGGGATATATATGTCCTCCCTTGCCCACTTGCTGTAGTAACGGAGTTTGTTTGCTATGCAGATGGCAATATAAGGGCTTCGGAAGTTTGCGCATGGAAGGGGTCCGATAGCCCGCTCTCCGTGTCAAGGAATAACAATGAGGCGTTCCGTAAGCGTGGGCGTGGGAAGGCGGTGCACTGCCGACGAGAATCCTTCCCCCACGAAAAGTTGATATTCCGGTGATTCACCGCATCCCGACAAGGTACGAAATTGCCTACCTAGTTAACACAAAGAGTTACAACCTCGGATAATATTTTGTTTTATATAAAAAAATAAAGTGAACTCTATCAGAAAAAATTTCGCTGAAGAAGGAAAGAAATGTCTCCGCGGTAAACTGTTCGTAGGCAGAACTCACGCAGTCGCTCCAGAAAACAAAACTGGTAAAATATGCGTCTTATGCTCGAATTTATGAAAATCCGGTGGAAAAGTTTAGTTAATGTACGACATTTGTAGACTAATCCCCCACCCCTTTCCACTGGAGAAAAAATCGAAGAGCTAAAATTATAAAAGCGCAGTATACTGACGGAATATGCAAAATACTGAGGGCATTTTTTGTGTGAATGGAGAATATAGCAGCAATGTTTGAGATACGAATCCGCTTCATATAAATACGTAGATATGTAGTGGATATCTTCGAATATATACGTCGATACGCATCATTGGTAAAATAATGCAGATTCAAAATTTTCCTTTGTCCTTCCGAAGGCCTGAAATATGACATCATCAGGGAAAAACAGTAATAAATCTATTGTATATATATATATCTAAGCTTAGATAAAATCCTTACCAATATACACTTGAAAAATCCTACTTTATTTACAAACTTATTAGCAAAATATAATAAATGTTTTGGACTCTACAACATGTTTAAAACAAAGGAACTTGGAAATAAAAACTATTTTAACAGGGGAATCATTTTTAGCCCCGGCATAAAATTCAAACTGATGCAAAACAAGGAAAAGTGGGTCCAGTCAATGCAAATCATATTGGGAAGAGATATTTCTCCCTTTACTTAAAATCAGGGAGAAATATATAACGCAATTCATGACGTCAAAGAAGGATTCTCTCTCAGGTCTAGCTGGATTTAATAATTGCAGTCGTGACGTCAAGAAGCTAGGTTATTTAAGGGAATAAGGATAAGAATCAGTAACTGACCATACTGGATTACCTGCTCCAGTATGGTTAGTTACTTATCTTTGAAATCCCCAATTTATGTTATCAAGAAATCGTTGATTAAATTTATGTTGAAAGCCAATATTTTTATCTCAGTTAAAACATATTTTAAGAAGAATAAATATATTAAACATATTTTACAAAGTTATCTTCTTTTGATCTCAAAATGGGAAAAAATGCCCTTTCATCATTAAGATGGATTAAACCTATTTTAGCCTTATCATTCTCACTAGTAGAATTGTCAGATGAAAATGGTAATGATCACTTTAAAATATGGAACACTACAATAAATTTTAATTCCAATTTTAAGGAACAAATGATCTTTCTGTTGCTAACCATAGTAAGGAAAACGGCTCCCACCAGGATCGAACTTGGGACTGTTTATATCATATGACCGAACGTGCAAACAACTAGACTAACCTCTCCAAGTCACATCAATGAAATTTCAAATAATTTGGCTTTGGTAGCTATTTCACTGTTGGCAATTATTTTATTTACTGCAACTGAGCAACGAAGATGCTCGTACTTTCCTTCCTAGGGTGCATGATGATATGTACCGTTATACCAATCTATCTCAATCAAAATCAAGGCAATGTTTGAAGCTGGATATGAAGCAGTAAAAATATTAAAAATTTAAAATGAATGATTTCTCTCTTCCATCACAATCTTGCTGGCAATTTCTCCCGTCCCTGAGGTCGAATTTGTAGGATTCTATCCCGTCGGCCGCCTTCATTATCTTCATTGTCGAGATTATATTTTTTTTGCGTCGCCGCCGTCAATTCGCTTTTTTTTACGCGCATAGCGAAGCACTAGTCTCAAGACACTTCCTCATCCTCTCGAATTCTCAAGGCGTCGCCGAGGACTTGAATAGTACTGCAGAGAGAGTCTGCGAGAGAGTTCTGTCTGGGTGATGAATGAAGAGGAAAGGGCAAATTAAGTTTAGATTGGCAAGGGCGGTTTTCATTCTCATATAGTGAGGGAGGCATTGCCACCGGAAAAGAGGGAGACACAGAATAATAATCCAATTATTAGAGGAATATTAAGAGTAATAAATCCCTTATTTCATTTAGTCCGAATAAGACCACGCCTAGAAAGAGTGTGCAATGTTTAGTGAATGTTTCATCATTAAAGGTCACAATTACATTGAACATTTGTAACGTTACCTGAAGCTTTGAATGTTGCTAATGAATAAAAAATTAATATAATATAAAGATTATTTCATATCATATCATCATCTTTATAAAGTTTTACATATATATTTGTTTACGAAAAGTCGAAATATGACGTCCTTACGTGCGTACATTTAAATGTATTTCGACGAGCATATTTGATTGTATAGAAAATCATGGCGTTTCCCGACGGAGAAGATGCAGGAATTCTAACCAAAGAAGAATGTCTGCAAATTTTATTGTTTCTTATTCTCAGTAATATTATAAATGATAAAACTAAAATTGCACTACTACATTGCAAAACTAAATCTAATTTACTAAATAAATGGGAACTAATGAATTGATTTTGAGTAAGCAATTGAGTAAGGAAATCACTGATATTGATTAAGGAAATCACCGATAAAGATAGAAGGTGAAATTTGGAGGAATTTGAGAAAATTCATAACGGAAATTAAGGAAATCGTCTACAATATCGGAACCTCATTTATAATAATTATAGGAATAGGTGACACATATTATTTTTCTGTTTAAAGGATGAAAGACGAGTATTTTTCGAGGGAAGGATTACCTTCTGGAATATGATAACGATTATTTCAGAGAAAGGTAGTTAGGAAAAGCTTTATAGACTCAGAGAAAAGAAGAAGGGAAAAGAAAAGAATAGGAAACAAGCAGTTAAAAGAGAATTTGAGGAAGACTGGGAGAAGTACTTCATGCGAAGCATCTCGTATCAAAGAGGATGAGCATATGTTTGTCTATATGCATATATATTTAGGGCACTCTACTCCTACATCTGGGCGTTTATGAGTATGCAGATAGCTTGCCATTTTGGAGTGGTCGGAAGTGGAGGGTTCAGTTAAGTGGAAGAGAGAGAGTTTAAGAAGAGCTGGGGGATTTAAGTAGAGAGGGGCGGGGGATAGGAGATTGGGTATGCTGGAAGAAGCGTTTTTTCCCCGTGTATCCCCATCGACGTGTCCCTTCCGAAATATTCTAAACAGCCACAGTCACCGCTTCCCTTCGTCACGAGGACACTCGATTTTTCTTCGCGGCGTTTGATTAACAGGAACTTCCTTCATTTTCTTACCCACACCCGACAGTGAATGCAAAAGGGGGGACGAAAGGATGCTTAGGAAACACACCGGTTGCCTTTCCCGAATGATTCTTTTTTCTTACTGTCTCAGGCGTTTTACTCCCTCAGCGGGCGGGCGAAAGGGAGAGACAAATGAAGCGCGTGGATGCGAAAGCTAATTTCCAAGCGGCTAAAACCCGCCAGAATGTTTTTCCCTCTTGATGTCTAGCAATATGTCATGCGTTCCCAGAGCACTCTCTCTCCTTGTCTCACGGCAACGAACTCTATGATGGGAACAAGGAGACGGTCTCTGCTTACCACCACTTTTCCCACGTCTGCTCGATTATAACTTCAAATTTCCTTTCTTGGAAATAAGCTCTCTCGAGCCCTGGCCTCACATAATTCAGTCTGAGTTCAGTTGTTATGCTTACGCACGGAATTTGTAGCGAGGAGAAGCTGAGACTTGTTCGACGAGAATTAAGTTAAATGTGAGGGAAGTAAATCTTTAAACATTTAGTAAAAAAGGGAAGCCATGTTAACAAGGACTACGATGTCTGTCTTCCTGATTTTTTAACCTTGATGACTAGCTATCTCCTTCTAATTTTGCAAGGGAGCTTTGCTGGTTTTAATGGTTGAATTTTCCGAAGAATTATTTGGAGAAGCGTATCACAAATCGCTCATTTTAAGTTGGTAATTTCCTTCATCTTCTAGGACAAATATATACAGTAAGGATAGTTAAACAGGCATATTTACAAACATTTTGGTAATACTGTGATGCTTAGAGGTTGTGTTATATAGTCTATGGTGGAATGAAACACCCTTATGTTAGATAAGTACCGAATTTGACGACTGCTGAAAAATTTTTAGACCAAAACTGATTTGAACTTGAACTTTGAATTCTATACTATTAGATCTCAGTTTCCTGGGAAGGAAAAGATGCAAAACAAGATTGGGAGTGAGGTATCTTTCTTTTGCTTTCTCAATGAGTCAGTTTATTTTAAGAGGAAATTGTCCGTGTAAGCGCAGTACTCTCCCTAATGACACACTGGATACAGTGACAGTGACTGAAATGAATGCCATGATTTTTTGAGGCAGATTCAGTTTTACCTAACAGGTTTAATTCACCCTTTTTCCGTCTGAGTGTGACCATTAGTCGCCTAAAACGATACATTTTGATTTAAAAAAAGCCTGTGTGATAGAAGAGAGTATCGATTTCTCGCTATTGGACTTATGTAATATCTCGGCCTATTAAGCTGATTTAAAATTTGGTAATTATTGAATCAATTTCTCTTCATAACATACTTTAAAGGATGGGGATGTGTGCAGTTCACAAATGGTGGAAAAGGTAGAATTTTTCTAAAATACGAGGGAAACTATTTCTTAGAAACTACAGAGACAGCACTTTTGAACACGGAGCATCTATTTGGGATTATAAACCTTTTAATTACCATTTATCTTCAAATAACATGGTATATTTTCGTGATAACAGTGCTAAAGACATTATAACTTTCTTGGACACATTTCCCATAAGCTAATACACATTGCAAGTTACTAAGTAATTCACAAGGAAATTCCTCTCGTAGAATTGCTTTAGATTGCATAACAGTATATTAAAATAACTATTCTTATTCGTTTCTTTAGGTTAAATATACACTGGAAGAAAGCCGTTTCGATTAAACTTTCGAACATAATGAATTATAATATGACCACCAATTGGCCTATTGACGCTCTGATCGTGCTGAGGAATAGCCTTTAAGTTTAATTTAGCTCCCGTCACAGGATTCCAGAGACAACTGTTCTTCCGAATAAAGGCAAATTCCAATTAAACTACACTTCGTCAGAGAAAATCAACTTCAGAGCCAAGCGCGTGCTTTGATCATTCTCATCATCCGAACGAGGCAATTTTCTACATATTATTTCATTATGCCATGGCCATGTTTAATTCAGGGAGCGCTTTGTTTTTGTACCCTACCTCTTCTCGCCAAAAACTTGGTTATTGAATATGCGAAGGTCGGAATAGTTCACCACGACATGAGAGGAGAGGAGTGAAAAAGATACAAACACATCCAAGTTTGCCTAGCTTAACGAGTCAAAAGCACGTTCTACTCCCCGTGGAGCAAGGCGATCAAGGAGCCTTAATAAGAACTGCCCGTAAAAAATACCCAACCGCTAATCAGGCGAAAGTTCGTTATTTGCTTATGTTGCTTCTCCCTTTTCGAGGGAGTCACGTGCCAGCGACCGAGAGCCGCTCATACTACGCTCCCGACACCTTTCTCTATTGCTCTTCTTCACAACGTGATGAACGTGATTTTTTCATTTATTCTTTATTTTCCTTACTTGCATGCGTTCGAGTTCTTTTTATTCCTCGGCATAAAACCTTACAAGCTCTTTGATTTTAATTTCGAAAAACCAATAACACTTTTTTTAAATTTTCTGCCGGCGGTAAATTGCGCGTTTTTCCGATCGTTTTTAATTTCGTGTTTTTAATTTAGAATGGAGGGAGGGTTTCGGGATGAAGCCTTTCCGAGGGCTCAAAGTCCTAACTTTATCGCCGCCATATATTCGTTACGTATCAGAATAAGAGGACCAATATTTCGAACAACAGGCGTCAGGTGTCCCTCTTCAGATTCATTACACCGAGTATGACAGGATTTATGTAAATTATACTCGCACTCCAGCTACTTCAGGTTACATTGATACTTTTATGAGATCAAAATCACTGCTCACGTGGTAGGTCACGGCTTATTTGAATCAAGCTCTAAAAAATCCTTCACTCATAACTTAAGTCACGAACTCGCTGCCGATGAAAAAACATGAGAGCATTGATTTTTAGTTTCAATAAAATTAGATACATGCACGATGAGAGTCATAAGGAGACCTCAGAAATGCCTTTACACTCCAGCAAACTGTAAATAGCTACGTTGCTCTAAATTTTCGGAGCATAACCCAATTGAGTTCACTCAGTTTCCGAGTCAATTGCAGCCACGGACATGAGACATTCAGTTCATACCTCACATGTCGTTGGTGGGGAAAACAGAGGCATAGAACCGCATCATAATATCACGAACAAGGAAGTATAAATTAAAGCAGAAGGATTTCCATGTTTCAGCTTGGCCATGCTACATGTATTTCAGTAGCTCATTGAAGCATTTGTTGACTAAAAGCCAAACATTTCCATCGGTATTCTTTAAAATGTATGCAATGTACTATAAACTAAAATAATTTTTTTGCAAGTAATTGATTTTTAGCATAAAATTAAAAAAACCCATTTGATATTTTAAAACCAAGATATTTTATTTAATATTGATATTTTCACAAAATAATACACCCGATACATTTCATAAACATTTTTTTATGCTCACATAACTGGATAGGAAATAGTTCAACGGATTAACGAATATGAAAATTAATGTGGATATTCGAACAGACATATTAAAACGTCATTAACACCTGTTTTCTTTCATGAAGTTATAAAACACATAAATAATAAAAAGAATCGAAATAATAATAACGATAAAAATCCTTACAAAGACTTCTTTTCCATCCAACCCACCTTAATATTTTGTACAGTTATTAATTTTTAAGTGATATTTGAGAACAATGAGAAGAAATGTGAATATAAAATTCCTAGTAGATCTTTAATGGAGAATTATGCACTGCTGGAAAACACCCACTATGGAGGTAAGAAACATTCACGCAAACCAACCGATAATAACAGCTAAACTATTTGAAAGGGCTTCGCAAGAGAAAATAAATAGGATCTAAAGAAATAGGACTGTATGTACATTATGGGCTGCAAATTCTGATGATTTTAATTGGAGAAATATTTCACTTAAAATAGCCAATAATTATGTAACATTTGCATTTCAAGAATACAGCTCAATGTTTTTATTTGGCATTGTAACTTTCCTGTTTTATCAGGATTTCATGCTTGTTCATGATGACATTGAGAACGATGAAATAGTCTCCATTAAACTAATCAAATTTACTCGCTTAGTAATAAAATATTGACAGAAAATTATTCTGCAGGTAGTTAAACTGATTGATGCAAAAAAAATCTAAACGCTCGCTCCTGAGCGTCACCTAATAGTTAGAACTAGATATTACTTCAAACCGTATACTCTACATAATTTTCAGTTTTCTGAATTAAGAAGGGAACTGAAAGGAATTAGCGATTCTGCGTGTATCTTATTGATTAAATCTCTTCATCCGACTGAATTAAAATGCTACGCTCTTCAATTGAAACTTGTTTTATACTGAAAAACTCGAGTATCGTTAAAATCGCTTAAAGAGCGGTGAAAATAAATTTTATTATATCCATATAAGTGAACAAATTACCGAATGGAAAGTTCTATGGGTGTCTAATCCAGCTTTATGACAATTCAATGCAGTTCATAGAGAACGTACCTCCATTCATTAAAGCTGATTAAGCCATCAGATCTTAAGAAAGAGATCATTGGCAATGCTACAGGTGAGACATCCCTTTCTACGATGTATGAACCTTCAGTTTTCTTTTCCAGGTTCCCTCTTTGAACTTTTCATTGAGTTTGACTATTTGACAGAAAAATAATAAAAATTGGCAAGTTTGAGCAAGGAAATTTTTATAAGCAAGATATATCCCTACGTCAACTAAAGTAGAGTGAAAGCACTATTAACTCCTGAGAAAAGTAGAAAACGTTTTTACCTTATGATGTCCATTTTCTCTATGTTAACACAAAGAAAGGAGTTACTGACTCTCTTGGAAGTACGGATAAATATAAATTGTAATCCAAGAGAGGTGTTATCTTACGCTAAGTTTTTTTGGAAAAATATAACACTTTTCTCCTCCCACAATCGTATAAGATATACATATCTATATAATTTCTACGTATATTGCAACGGAACTTATCTAAATGCCATAAAATATTTTACACTCAATCGCGGAGTTACAAAAAATAAATCTTTTTAATATTAAATCAAACCGTCTATTTTTAAGCAGGTAGAAACGCTCATTACCCATCTTGAAAATTGCTGTAGTGCAAGAAAAGCACAGGAAAATATATGGATATCAACTATTTTTTCTGCTATTGCGCAAAAACCGTTCCCTATGTGAAAAATTTAAGATCATTTTCATTTAGCCCCTCTTTATTTGCTAAAAACTCTCGTTGGAAAAGGTAGGAATGACACAGCAAGAACTGCGGTCAGCAACGCTAACACAATCATTTTTCTGAACGCAATATGGGGTAAAACCTCTAAAAAATATATTATGCCACCGACAAAGCTGCTAGACCAATCTACATCTATAAATTCCACCCTAAGTTCCCTTATCCGCGAGTTTTAGTTCAGTCTCGCGTTACTATGGAAATACGAGACAGGAGAAGGAGCCGACAACGACAGAATGTTGAAAAAGTACATCGTGACCACTGAAAATAGCGCCTGATTACTATGAGAAAAATGGTAGGAAGAGACGGAAGGCCGACAATATTGCATTGCGTACTTTTCCCCTTTTATTTATGTCGAGGCGGCGTTTGCTCTCGCTGACTGTGTTGTGGAATGTCTGATGTGGCGAGAGATAATGAAAGGACCTTTGTGGAACTCGGAATGTTTCTGCGAAATTTCATCATTATTATTTTGCGAGGGTATTCTGCGAAATGCCGCCGCTGAAGCCTTTGATGCGATTGGCGTCTCCAGCTTCAATAGCGCACGACGATAAAATGTCGCTCGGAGCAAAAAAGAAAGGGATGGAGTGCTTTGAATGCCGCTCCAACGGGCGCCGCTTCTCTATGAAATACAAATGAAAAGTTTTGTCGCGACTATACATATATTTTCCAATAAAAATGTACGGTAAATCCGTTTCTTCAATCCTCAAAACGTTTTTCGATGAAAAAGGAACCTCCTGTGTTGAATTACAAAGTTAGCTTCTGTAGCAGAAAATAATTTGTGATCTTTATTACCTTTGTACGAATGGAATTTACAATCTATGAGAAAACTAAATTACCGAAGAATGTAAATTATCAGATATATGAAGTAAAATATATGAAGATATCTATTTTTTGTCTATTAATTATTATTTTTTGTCTATCATTGGATATATTGGGTATGAGAACAAGTTTTTGCCCTTATTGGTTTATAATTAGGTCTTCATTGAAAATTACAAAACTAAGTTCATTCGGAAAGTGCTCCATCATTGGCTGCAAAAGCCTCCCCTCTTTCGGACGATAAACGAATTTCCCTTTCTTCCCCAACGAAAAGAATCTGGTTGTCTGGAAGCGATTCATTCATCAAGCCAATACTGGATAATCTCATGAAAGGTGAACCGCTCTCCAGAAAAGACCAACTGAATAGACCGGAACAAATGAAAATCTGAAGGTGCAACGTCTATTGCACACAGCAGGTGGAGAAGAATTTCCCAGTACACTCTTTCCAAGTATTCCATAACAGATTTTTCATAATGTGGCCTTGCGTTGCGATGTAGCAGGATCAGCTTATCGAGCCTTTCATCCCATTTCGGTCGTTTATCTTTCAAGGCTGAGTTCAAACATAATTATCCTATTAATATTATTATAGCAGGATATGGTTTCAGCCTATTTTGGCAGTTCGTATCGTAATATGACACCATTTGAATTCCAAGAAATAAATAAAAACTTTTAAACTTTCAATCTTTCGTTTTGGAGAGAATGTGTCAGATTCGCCCGGCATCTCCCATGATTTTTATCTGTAAGATTATTGTCATTATTATGATTATTGTCGTTTTGATATATTTCGTATCCATATTCATGTTATATCCATATTTCATCGCCAAGGAAGATTAAACGCAAAAATTCTACTGAACGTGATTGGACGATACCTGTTGGAACACCATGATTAAATAAAAAGATCAGGACTTAGTATTTTTCACAACTAATTTTTTTATTGCGACCGGTGTTGGCCATGCAGCCAGCATCAGGTTGATCAGATTGCTCTGATGATGGCTGCATGGCCGAAACCGGTCACAATATAAAAATTAGTTGTGAAAAATACCAAGTCCTGATCTTTTTATTTTGCAAAAATTATTTTCTCTGTCGTCGTTAAAGCAACATTCCTTAGAATGACTTAGATCTTTCCCGGCGTATGGAATGTAGAAAGTCTTCTCGGGTAATCAGCCGGGTGATAGGGTCGATTTCCACCCTATCACCCTACATTCCTTAGTTGACCAAATCACTTACGATGTATCTCTCTGTTTCAACTCGTATTGATCCTAATGTTCTTCTTCTTGGCTATCCTAATTGCATGTGTTTTTTTTATCAGCGGATCAATTCACATCTAACACAATTCTCAACTCAAGTTTTTGGCATGGATCTTCATTGAGTAATGCTCACGGGTCTGTATTCTAATACTGTTTTCGTCCAAAATTACCATTTTCTCCATCACCAAATGGGCGAGCTAACCCTTACATGTTGGATAAGATGAGTAAATATTCATGGCAATACACGATGCGTTTCAGCAGCAACCTCTTTGATACATAAAGTAATGTAACAATTCTTCCCGCAAATTTGCTTGGTTGGTATAAAAATCAAAATTATTAATGCCAGCAAATTTTCTCTTGCGTCCGTCGAGAATCTATTTTAGAACTTCAAGGCTAATAAGTACACCTTCCGAATATAATTTTTTATTAATAAGAACAGTTGTACTATGGCCATTTAAAAAAAGGAAGAAAACTATTCCCATACCTAATATTGTGAAAGGAACTCTTAAATACGAAACACGTCGTCATTGTGTCAGTGTCAGCTGAATTAAAAATCGGCCTTTCTTTCAATATATAGCTGAAACTTTGGATAAGTAGGTCAACAATCACTGTTGTTAAAGCAGAGTGATAATGCATGTCTTCAAACATTAGAATAGTGAAACAGCAGCAAATAAGAAAATGGCAATTCTCCAATTTCCCCTTAATTTGGATTTATACCCCGCGAGCTGCCATTGGCATACGGCAGGAAGTGTATTAACACCTAACCTAATCTACTCTCCGATGCAGCACTGCTGAAAATGCACGGGGTCCCCTACTTGAGAAGTCAGTGATCTAGAAAATAAAGAAAAAGTTAACTTCTAGACATCTGCATACTTTGAATTCTCTTCAATAGGTATCAAATGCGGAAAACAATGTTTAAAATTCAGAAATTTCCCTCTGGCTCTCAGTCGGGTATTCAGTGGGATATCCACGGCCATAAACTGAGGCCATCTCTGAAGATGGCTACGGAGGTTGGGCGAAATGTCGTTGGATACCACCCAGATCTTCACACAGACCACAGATGGTCTATGTGAAGAATCTGAAGAAATTAAGACATTATCTGCAATTTTTACAACGTATGGTAGGCGAGCGATTCCATTTCACTATCCCGTTACAACTACGATGGCAAAATTACTTCGCCTATGTTTGGGACTTTAAAAAACTTTGTAACCGTGGTCATCGGGACTCGAAATTGCAAGTGTAGTGTTCCGTGAGGTATGAAAGGTTGGCAACCGCTGATCCGTATTACCTATCTGAGAATCTGAGAGGAATTTCTGTGAATAATCCGCACGGAAAGAACCAAATTGAAATTAAAAATGATTGGTGGTTTTATGTATATATCTTGATGTGGTTCCCCTTCCACATACCCTTCTGATTATATCTTCGGTTTTGCCTCTTGTAATGAAATGTACTCCCTTTTTTAACAATAATGAGGACGAATCAGTTTTTAGATAAATGAGCTAATACTGATTACAACAATCAATCAAAATGAATTTCTAAATGTATCGAAGTTCAATTAATTTGACATTTCAAAATGTACTGCAGAAATATTTAAAATTAATTTTACTCCGAAATATTCATTCTTTTGCCAAACTGAAGAGACATTTGGTAATAAAGATAACTGTGCCCTAAGTACGAAACGCAGCCCGTATGTATTTCTTTATGAAATATTTTGGCTCTTCCCAAAAATTTTTATGTACTCCTCCAACAAAAATATACTAAACTTCGGTGTCACGTCATCCTGGTTTCCAGAATTATCAATAATTAGTCTTCTATAAGGCAGAAAAACATTAATAATTTACTAACTTCGAGCGGCAAATATAAAATTATCTTTTAAGCTAATACTGGAACACTATGATGATGATGAAAAACAAACTGAGAGAATTTGAAAGCTGCAAATCATTTTTTATTTGGAGTTAGTGATGCTTAAAAATATTTGTGGAGGTATTTACGTATTTCAGTAACTTTTCACAGGTATAAATATTTTCTTGAATGTAAAACTTGCAGAATTATTTCTGGGTTCCTTAATGGGTGATCATTTTACATTCAATTCACTTGTAACCCTCGTGATAAACTGAAAACCTATCGCAAGGAAAAAGAAATTACCAGTTGCTTGAAATTTTCCATCAGTGTTTGTATACGACATATCAGTGTTTATATAATACTGAAACTGAAATTTTAGCTGTCCTTGTTATCTTTATCAGTTCATTCAAACGATGTATTATTTTCTGAAGACCATTTATAAGATAAGTGATATCGAAATAAGATTATTAGTGCAGATCTTAACTCTTGATACAAGTCAAAATATCTTCGTCGCGAGGGTCAAGTTGAGATAAGATTGCCACACTTTATAATACTTGGCTTTTTGGATTCTAAACCTTGTCTCTAAAATTTTTTATACACGTATCTTTATTCACAATCGTAACTATATATACTACATCTATCTAAAAATCTATTCATATAAAATTCGACAAAGCCATAGAATAAAAAGTTTGACTTTTGAATTCTAATAAACTTATATTCAAGAATGATTATTCTCTCAACTGGTAAAACTAACTAACAATTTTATTGATAAAAACATTTTATATAACATAATGTACCTTATATCTATTTACATCAATGAAACTTATCCCTACACATGCACATATCCGCACACAAATCGACAACCGTTGGACACCAGCAGTTCTCAAACAGAAAACGAGAAGTTTCGCTTTTAAATCCATATCCTCTTTTTCGCGTTGACAGCATGGTAATTAATTAATCCACAAACTCATCGTTAAAAGTCGAGAATCGACTGAATGAATCGATTATACAAAATTCATAACAAAGGACTGTAGGATTTCGCGATATTGATTTTTCTTCAAAAAAACTGTTCTTTGTCGCTTGTGATGGTTTAATAAATTGTATCTTGATGAATGAAATACTTTGTCTTTTGGAACTGAACGTATATAAATGTATCTCTCATCTACGTTTGTCTCAATATTGTTCATGGTTGTGACAATATCTGCTATTCCTACTGAGGTATGAATAATCCAATTAATAATTACATTTATTTCATTGATTTTTCAGTAATACCATACAGATTTCTTAGGAAAGAAAGGACAAAGTACCTCACTCCTCATTTTGTTTAGTTGCCTCATTCCCTCTTCAAAGCTTGTGGTAGCTTACAGAAGGAGGATGAGGATCAAACCAGTATTCATGATGATGGTTGCACAGACTATTTGAATGACTTAAAAACAGCAATAGATAATACTATATTGAAAAGGTTTTACTGACTCTCTTCTTCTCGAGAATACAATCTTGTTTCCACATTTCCTTTTCTAACTACGACCTCGCCCCACAATTCCTCTTCTTCCTCTAAGTAATTCCCCCCTTCTTATCCTTTCTTCTCCATATTCCTAATCATCGTCTCCTCTTTACTCCTCGTACGATCTCTGTCTTCGCCTACACAAGAGCGCCTCACGCATTAACCTTGCTTGGACCCACAAAGCGATTTCGCTTTGACGGTACACCTGACGTCTCGTTGTGAGGGAAAGCCCTCTCCTACTTAACGTTTTAAGTCGCTGGCGCCTGTGTAAGTGGAAATAGGGCTCAAGGAATTAGAGGCACGAATTTTGGAAATATAGGAGCTTATCTCCGTTACTCGAAGGCGCGATAAATCGATGAGCTGTCACCGTTTGGGTCGAGGAAACTTGTTTTGATCTCTCTTGGTGGGAAAATGATAAAACGTACATGAATTACAATACTAACCGAGAATATGACTAATAATTTGTTGCTTCATCGTTCTCTTTGATTAGATAGTACAAAGTTATTTTTCGCTTTACTGTCAAATGCACTGGGCAAAAATTAACCGTGAAGTTGAAAAAACTATTTTTATCTGGTCTTGATGGATGAAACGCAGCTCTTATATATATGGCTCAGTCGTTCACACAGCACGTTATATAAGCATATAGAATAAAAATATACATACTAATGCATTGATTTCATTCTATTTCGGTGGAGGCATACGAGCAAAACGACCTCAAATATCGAAGCACTTTTATAATTACTACTACTACGATTTCATTCGCTTATAAAATCTGCTAACAGTTACGGTAATATTATTTTGCGTAATATTAATTTACCAAAAATCTATAAACACTCGACCTCAACAAGTTCCACGAAATTCAAAAGTTGGTCGGTATATATACACAATTCAACATTAATTACAATTAGACAAAATACACTTAAAATTAAGTCTTTAAAAATATAACTTTCATTTATTCTTTTCAAATAAAATTACTCAGTCGTGACCTTTCTTCAACCTTTAAGCCTTCAACTCCGTAGATATTTTATTAAGATTGTGTATACATTGTAATATGATTGCCAAACTGTGTCACGGGTTTCTATAAATCAGGATTGGTAACTTCTCGTAGCTCATGCGTAAATTAAGTCATTTTAATTGGACTTGCCCAAAGAACTACCACACTAATAAGCTATAATGCACGCTAAAATCAAACGATAGGTCATGTTATGAAAGTAGCTCTATTTTATAGTAGATATGTAAAATGTTTAAGACATTTATTTTCAATCTTTCGCAGCATTCAGTTCTCTTACGAAATATTCATACGAGTATAATGCGCCATAGGTTGATCATATCTGCTCTACACCACCAACTCGTAGGTTTTCATCGGATTTTCATGTGCTTCAACATTAAATTATATCTTGAGATTCTTCTTCGACTTACATACTAATAAAATCTTTTCCTTTTTTATGAAAATAGAATGTACGAGTATTTAAGGTATTTCATTTTACTGTAATTGTTGCATGAATTTTGCTTTTTTTTACATTTCATTAATTTTCTATTACATTTGCCGTAATATAGCATCTGAGTTTGTGAGTGTTTCTTGTATGAGTATACATTTAGGTAGTCTATTTTTCAGTTTTGTTGGTAATGCATTCAGTTTTCTTATTTTACTCCTTTCTTTATTCTTAAATTTTTGGTAGCAACTGTCAGTAGGTTTCGCAGATTTTTCCCTCTACCCTTCTTGTGGGGTTTTTTTACTTTTCTCTTAAGTGAAGTTATACGTTTTTTTATATCACACAAAATAGTTTCCTTTTCTTTTGGCTTATTATTTTGTTGAATTGCTGCAAATATCGAAATAAGATTATTAGTGCAGATCTTAACTCTTGATACAAGTCAAAATATCTTCGTCGCGAGGGTCAAGTTGAGATAAGATTGCCACACTTTATAATACTTGGCTTTTTGGATTCTAAACCTTGTCTCTAAAATTTTTTATACACGTATCTTTATTCNTAAATAATTATTCTAGATTTCTAAATGACTCAAGTGACAACTTAAATAATCCTCCATTAGAAATCATTGAATTATTAAATTGGCAATGACTTAAATAGAAGCAATAGTGAATAGAAAAAAATATCTACGTAGTAGGAAAAAGGAGGTATGATTACTCCAGAACAATATTCGTATATAATTAATTATGGACAATGCAATTAAGTTTTGGCTGATAAGAATAATAAAACGAGCAAAAGGTTGTCAGTTATGTATTACATATCAGACTTTTTTCTTTTCCTTTTTTCTTTGGTGTTTTTTCTATGGTTACGCCTTTATGTGCAAAGTCATATTCCGCTATTTTCCTAAAGGTTTGTAACTGAATTTCCCATGACTCGCGGTATTTCTAACACCCCAGTTTCTCCCCAACCGGCAGCCCGTGTTCCTTATAGATGAGTTGCTGGAATGAAGTAGTCTAGGCGCCATGGGATTAGAACCCATGCGCTGATGTATTAAATAGGGCCATAATCGGGTAGCCATAAGAGAATTCTGACAACCTTGGAGAGGAATGCTGGTACGAAGGGTTACACGTCTCCAGAGGAGGCTCAGTAATTAAAACGTAACATGGACATTTCCTTTGGTCTTCAACCACGTTTACCGAACTAATATATTGCAGTAAATAAATAACGAGCTCCACAGAAAAACTGTGTTTATCGTTCACCGCCGAAAATTTACCTCTCGCAGTTAATGCTGTTGTGAAGAGCCAAAACAGCTCGCAGATGAAGAAAGGATCATTTCTTATGCATACGTCCATTTGCGGGATAAGCAACATCCATCCTGAATCTAAACAAGCTGTATTACTTAAGTTTTAAGGGCAATATTTCAGTAAATGCGTCGAAACTATACGGTATAAGTGACATATTTTCAAAAACAGTATAATTTTCGCCCTCGTGTTGAGTTGTTTTGACATATAATCAGGGATTAAACTTTACGACGGCTGAACACGTTAGTACATACATCTTTCAGATGAGGAAACGTCGACTACAGTTGAAATGTATACCATATCTCTTCCAGGATACCCATGCCTTACTATGATATACACTACCGTAATTACTTTCGTTAAAACAGAACATCTTTGCAGGATAAATATGACTGTTCGAACCAAAATGTTTAATCATTGGAAAATGTACGTAAGTATATACATAAAATATATTGCAGTACAGAGTGAGCAATCGCTTCCATACTTATACATGAAATAGAGTAGCTAAAATCGAGGAAAAAAAGGTGTGTTTAGGTTAAGATGTTCCTTATTCTAATAAAGCTACAAGAGAGACCACGTGAAGGAAAGCAAAACGTAACGCAGTTTTCTGTAGAGAACTTTTCCGGGATAAGTGAATACATCATTCATCTTTTTTCCAGATATCCAATCAGAGAGATCGCTAAGCAATACCGTGTCTGCGAAGTACGCAGTCCAACGGCCTATCGAACCTCAATGATGCAACTTAAACAACCAAGAGACCTGGAGAAGGAATAAGGCAAGCAAGACTATATATCTACATGGTGGATATAAAATAATTCCTCTAAAATGAATATTACTATAAACGAGTTTGGAGGTTTACGCAATGACTTTCAAATTTTATGAATTTCTTCTTTATATTAGATTAATTACCTTTTTTCCTTCTATTTTCAGTATCATGAGTGCCGTTTACTCTAGGTTATGACCATCTGACCATTAATGTATGAATCCTGTTGAATGTTGTATGAATGAATGTTGTATGAAACTCTTCTGTTGGTTCTAAAAAGAGCGTTTTATTGTTTCCCACTGATGCTTCAGAACTTTTTAGAGTTATTGACTAACGCTAAAAATGTGCTTGTAAGGAAAATTAGGCTCCCTTTTAAATTAGTTCCGACTATTAGTTCTAGGTCATCGTAAGCGAAATTAAATAACATTGGAATTCAATGCGAGTTAGATTTGGAGAATTCAATCCGTTTAATATAAATCGCCAATCATAAAGTAAACTCTTATGTTGCTTTCAAAGAATCTTTCTTCTTAATTCGGCTTTACTGCATAATTATTCGTAATCCGTAACGATATATTAGTGTTATACAGCGAATATTTGAACTACATGCTTTGCTATACAGGAATTAGGCAATTATAGAACTTTATTATGCATGAGTTTAACTTCATTTTATCTTAGGGGAAACAATAACGATAGGGCAACACTGATAGTGGTAGATTATTGCCGTACGTGTCTTTCGTCTCTTCTAGAACAACTTTCCGTCGCGTCGTAGTCCCCTCCTCCCTTTTTTCTAAGAGCACGGGCTTTGATCTTTTCCCACGGTAAGTCGCGATTATCTCGAAGCGACGCAGTTCACGGAAAACCTTGCTCAATATGCTCAAAAGAAAACAAGAGACTGAAGAGGATTCCTAGGACGAGACTTGAGTTTCTTCAGTAAGAAAGGCAAACTTGTCCGGGTGAAGAAAAAATAAAACCATTGCATTTTCAGTCTCTTTTATCTTCTTTCTCGGAGCTCAAGTCGAATTAATAATTTATTCCGGCGGAAGAATGGGAATTTTTTATTCTTCTCCGAATTCCTTTTAAAATTCTGCAGGTTTAGAGAAATAACGGAATGTTTTAAACGGCGAAACAAAAAAAATATCGAGGAGTTTTAATTTGTATCCGTTTGATTCTGTTTTCAATATATCTATATTTTTATCCGAGAAACTGCATTCTGAATCCTTCGAAATAGGGAATTTATGTCTAAGACACCCAAAAATACTGCAGGAATGCTTTGGCACTTAAAGTTGGTTTGCTATTCCGATGAAATATTAAGGAGTTCTTTGAAATTTAACTTCTTGGTATGACATATCTAGGATGAAAATATAGAATTAATTTTTAGAGTCGAGTCTTTTTTATCATTTTGTAAATGGTCAAGTTCGCTTTTAAGAATATATTTAGGAAAACTGGGAGGGTACTTGAGTGCTTCGGAGTTGCCGTGAAGAATTACAATCCAATTTCTGAGGTGTAGGATCGCATATATGAAACCAAGGTTTACGAATGTGCCGTTAAAAGAAATTACAAAGGTGTGATTTTCTAAAACATGAATGAGTTTCTCGGTCATTTTTAAGTTTAGTATAAATGATGTGATGATTGTTGCCTTACAATTGGGTTGCATTCCTAGGAACCGATCGTGCCCGGAAAGTGGGAGACCTGGGTTCGAGTCCCAGTCGTGTCGCTATTTTTCACACTTGTTATTCCTTTGGGATTTTCGTAGGTTTTACAACCTACTAAGTTACCTTCCTTTCCTTTATCCTTGTGATCGTATATCATTTGGACGTAAGTTTAGTGAGTAGGTCAAAAATGAACTATCAAACTATAATGTATATACTTATTTGGCTCATTTGTCTATTTAAAAGCTTTATAAAAATGGTTCATATGACATTAACAGTATTTATTTAACAACTAAAGTTTGAAAGTTGAGTAGGCTTTGGCTTCTGTGTTTTAGGCAAACATACGAAAGACGAAATGATTCGTAAGCGTCAGATGCCACAAGAAAGCGGAACCTAAAGAAGTGCTAAACCACTCATCCCTTTTCCTTTAAAAAGATCCGCTGAAAATCTGTTTCGGAACCTAAAACTAAAACTTTTATTCGTAACTTTCCCATTTATCATCCGAAGCCATGCCTTTGGTCTCCCCCTTGCTTTTTTCCGTAAGAATCAACAACCGAAGAAATCTATTCTCTCCCCTCAATCCCATCCCAAATCAGCCATAAACCAATCTCGAATCTCTCTCAAAGTCGCATTTATACTCTTCAAACCTCGGGGTTTCATATTTCTTTCTCGTCCCCTCACCAAGTGTGAGCCTCCTCACACCACCATTCCGCAAGCCTTTAAAGCGAGTCCCCTAGCGCCTTGTTTTCTACCCCGTCGCAGGCGCAGATTCTCTCAGACAGACGGTCACATTAATTGTTAACCTCCTCTTTTCCATCTCCACTACCTCCACTCGTTCCCAACCCACGTTCCCTCGAGTGAGAGCTTCGCAGCTCGTTAAGCGGCATTGTAGGCCGGGAGCGTGTGCTAAGTCTGAATAATACGAGGTGCATAGTGTAGCGTTGGCACTGGGGGAACGGTAGGCTATGGGGCGGTAAGAATCGTGGGGTTCGGAAAGGGTGCAGCGTGGCAAGGGTGGGAAGTAGGATATGAGGGGGTGAAAAGGGGAGACCCTTAGGAGTAGGAAGGAAAATCTGTTGGTGGAGATGGAGCCGAAGGTGAAAAGCACGGGGGATGGGGGAGATAGGAAGGTTTACGGCTCAAGTAGTTAGGGAAAATAAAGAGAATGGGGTGGGATAAGAAGGGGAAGCCTTGAGGTTGGTGTAGAAAGTAGTCGGCGTTCCGAAGATGGAATCGATACAGCGTCAGCTAAGGATTGATGGCCATAACCAGAAACCTCCCACATCGTCATTTTTCATTCTATTTATTTCCTGCGAGTTCCTTTTTATATTTACTCTGCGCCGATGGGTATTTTATACCGGGGGAGTGGATGAGTGTTGTGAGCTATATTCTGATAGGGTGCAACATGTATTGAGGGTTTGTCTGCATTTATAATAGTGATAAGGAAAGTTGCTGTTGAAAAATTAGTGCAATTTTCAGGAACACTGAATGAAGTGCTGTAATATGAGAACAAATAATGATGTCGATAATCTTTCTCGGCGGTTATCACTCATAATTTTGGTTTACGACATTTTTCTTTAAATTTAGACAAGTTGAAAAACATTAATTTTGATTATGAACTGATGCTTGAGCTGATATATAACAGAAGAATGTGCATCATTTGCTGTTGAAATTTAGTCTCAGTCAGAGCAGTAAAATATAACTAGGGATGTGACTGATTTTAATTAATTCCAGCCTCATAGTATCCTCTTTACAATACGGCTGTGATTAATTACTTTGTCATTAAAACGCGTTTGAGAGCAATGCAACGCTCACTCTCTATCCTGAACACCTCTTGGGTGCGAAACGAAAAAACCAAGCCCGTGAAACCTTTCGTTATTCTTGTCGAAGAAGAGGTTCTCTGCGGAAAATAATTGAAGTAACTAACAAGAACATTATTTTATCGCTTCCATATTCAGATCGCCCTACAAAAACGGTTCGATGAAGCTCGCTTGCAGCGACAGACACCGAATACTAAAATCACTCGGATGCGTACGACGGTGTTAGCAAGAAAAAAGAAAACTGCAATGACACCAGTGAAACCGCGAAGTTATAATTAATTCCTCTCCAGGTACACCATTTTATAACAAGCCCATACACGAAATCCATTCTCTTCCCTCAAATCGAAACAGACACCAGGGAAAAATTGGAATAACACGAATGAAGAATGCTTCGTCATCTCGTTACAATATGGTCTGTCGTCTAATCTGGACGCATTGTTTCAGAGATATTCATCTCAAACAGAATTCGAGGAAGGAAGAGGAGGCTCCTTTAGTCGTATTGAAATTCGCGAGGGAAATTTAGCCGAGGCCACCAGAGAGGGGCTAATCGAGGCCACCTGCTAACGAGACCAAGTGACGTTATCTCAACGTATTTGCGTCCTTCTATCTTCATCAACAGAGGTCACTGCATTCGTGCTTTTATATCCGTCTGGACCCACACGGGTACACACCGTTGAACGGTCATCGTTCCCCACGATTTGGTTAATGTATGTCATACCCACGTGACTGTCTGACTGGGATTGATCAGTGACAAGTCGCCTAGGAAAGTGCCATCACTCGAGGCAGCGGATGGCGGAAGTCGTCGGTTTCATATACGAAGGCAAGAAAATTTATCTTCGGAGGTGTAACATGTATCCAAAACACTTTTTAAAAGGCAGAATTCTGTCTGCAATTTTATTCGTTGAGAGATAGTATGGGAGATTCACGTGAAAGATACAGGATAAAGGGCAGATGTAAAATAAATAACTAGGGTTTTTTATGAATCGATTTGAATGCATACTTTATAAGTTATGGCTCAGAAATAAAGTTTCATGCAATTATTGGTGTTTTACTTTTTATTATAAACACCTGTAGCAGAAAAGCGACTAGATTTTTTCTGAACGGAGAATGTAGTCATAATTCCAGAGAATGTGAAAGTTTTGTGTGTTTGTGCGAGTTTGATAATCTAAACTAATAACATTCCAAAACTCTCTTTACAATTTAAAACATTACATGTAAAGTGAATCCAATTTTTTTTATAATGCAAATTCAAAAAATTATAAAAAGCAAATTTAAAAATTTATTACGAAGGTGATTACAATAGAGTACCGTATTTATGAGATTAGATGAGACCTGGGAAATCACTAATGTAGACCAGAGAGTCGCTGATTCCATCGCCACCATTAAAGTGGTTAAGTAGAGTACAATAAATCGAGAATAGTCTTGATTTACTTAGTACAAATAATAGTAATAGAGAGGGGTTTTTAATTAAATTAAAATTAAATGAGACAAAACTTAAATCTATACGTCTCATTTTGTGATCATTCTCAATTATCTGTCTTTTCATTTGGCTTTGTAGTAAATTCTTGAAACTGTAAAGAGACTTTATGGACACTATGTATATCGAGGAGTTTCTGGCCATCACGCAACAGTGCTACTTAATGACGTTGCTATCAAAATCTGTAGAAATATCCCCAGTAGGCTATACTTCTTCTGGCCAAAAGATGCTGAAAAGATTAACTTTTCTCTTCTCGTCCGAAATATTCCACAAGAAAATTAGAATGCCTTCATGAATCCAATGAATATTAAAAAATGAAACTTTTATTGAATCTATAATACATAACGTTTGAAATATTTCTGACAGATATGCGTAGCCATTGACTATTGAGTATAATTTATATTTTTATATAATTTATANTTATGTATAATTTATTTATAATTTTATATTTTTTGTGAAAGATAGGGTGGTTATGGTAATTGTTGGAAAGCAATCGCATAGGCAATCTCTACAGCATTTTACAGTGCTAACATATGAATGATACAGGATTCTGTAACATACTTATTTGCAATGGCTTAAATGAACCTACAGGACTATAATTCCATGAGTTAGAATGAAAAAAAACAGTAGAATCTCGGAGGTAATGGTACCAAGGTTTTACTATGCAGCAAAAGTAATATCATTGAATTTAAGAAGGGAAAGCGCTCGAAAGAGCTTTTAATATTTTCATCGTACACAATACCGAAAGCGCTCTTTGCACAGAAAACAATTCATCATTGGCAAATTGCCTACGAATTCACATCTGTAAACCTGTACGGTGTAGGACTCATGAAGTAGGTTAAAAAACACAGAAAATAGGGAAAAGGAGACATCTTGCAGGTCTCAGAAAGAAAATTACAAAGAAATAAGAACTAAGAAAAACTGGGGAGTGTGCTTTCAGGTGAAAGAAAAGTATCGCAGATGACTATGAGGATGCGGGATTCCATTTTTCTTCTCCTGGATGAATCTGAAAATGGCGTGCAACCAGCTGAAAAAGGAGGCGATGAAACAAGATGTAGATAAAGGGCAAAAATGAATTCGTTCTTCAAAATGTAAGATACATTCAGCTAATTTTAAACAATTCATTATTAGTAACTCATGCGCATAGTATCAGATAAAATTAGAAAGCTATGTGTTATAAATACATAAAATTATCAGCAATTGGGTCAAAAAGAAGAAGCTATTTTCCTCGACAAATTGGAAGTTATTGAGAATCAAAGGGGAATCAGTTTCATCATGGCGATGAAAAACAGTAACCTTGTAAAAAGAACTTATAACACTAGTCTTCGAATCATCTCCAAATGTTCATTAAATGTGACAATTAAAACATGACGATATTCAAATTAAACCCAATTAAATTACAAGTAAGGTGTATCTTTCTCTTTCTCGAAACAACTGAAAGCGTAATTGGAATCAACTGGAATCCTTAGGGAAACATTTTATTGAGCATTACTTTAATATATTCATTACCACTAACTGACGAATGTTCACTATGCTACCAACTCCATTACATCATTCGTTCGAAACGTAGAAAATACGACGCCGAAGAAATTCTCGGAATAAGGTATTCTCTACAGTCGCGAGAAAACATTTGTTTACCGCAAATTATGTCTCGAAATATTCAGGGAATAAAAAAATGATGGTTGTGTGAAAGGTTTTTCGTGGTCTCTATCAAAACACAAAGGTCATCATTTATCATTCCTCTATTTTCAGCAGTTCATAATCATAAAGCTGGAAGTGAATCAATCAGTTTTGACATACCTTTCTGCAAACTTAACAAAGGAAATTCGAATAGAAAGAAAGAGAGATGGAAAATTCTGGATGAAAACTGTAGGAATGAAGTTGTTTTAGTGGGACAGTTTGGATAATGAAGCAATCCTAAAGGTTCCGAATACCGGAAGGTGGAATCATGGAGAGATTAATGCTGCCAAATGTAATATGTATACGTAGGATACAATGAAAAGCGTTTTAATTACATTAAATCGCTTGAATGCGATAACCGCAAAAAAATAATTCAATTGGCCAGTATTAAAAATTGGTTTGAATGACCAAATGGTTTCAGTGCTTATAACAGTGAATACTCATACACAAGATTTTGAGCAACATATCACCGCTAATTTTATGTTAAAAATGTCGCGAATCTCGTTTAATTTCCTGAAGTTGCAATTTACAAGTCTATATGGTACATGTTTATTTATAGCTATAATTGAGAGCTAAAAATCTCTATTCAAAGGCTGTTCAACGTCGAGATTTCAAGTACTTCCTTAAGGCAGCATTTAAATCGAATCTTATATAATTATCCAGATTTAAGATACAATAGTTTTTCATATTAAGCATAACGTGCATAGAGAGTAAGTTTTAAAAGAAAATACGAAAGTTTCTTTATATTAGCTCTTTCTATAATATGTTTTCACTGAAGCGTACAAAGAGAAATAAGGAATGAATAAATTATAAAAGAAGACATTGTGTATCTATGAATTACATTCATGTTTTAGCTTAACCGCGCGTTTTAAATCATTAATGTTGATATAATTACCGTATCTCTTTTAATTTGTTCAATATATTCTCGAGATTATCTGTACTCGGTGAAAGACAGGTTAGAGTTTTCAGTCATCTATGGAAGATATTTTATCTAGATAATTTCATTACTACTCTATATAAATTCCATTTAAGAATATCGAATATTCTTACTGTAAATAAAGTACCTTGGTATATTAAAATTAATAGCCATTCAAAGTGGAATTCTAATCTGACATAATACAGTGGATGAAATGAGAGGGGTAAAAAAAACTGAGTCGTGATAAATCGGTTATCGGCAAGCTACACCACCAAAATGCCATAAAGATCCTTGTTTCCTGGTTCTGACGATAGCTCGCCGCTACCTGAGTTAACCATGAGCATTATTAAAAGTTTTGTTGAGCATAAAAGATTTTGGTATTCCTTTGATTTTTTAAATATCATGTAGTTTCACCAAATATGTCTGTCCAAGACACAGTAACTTAGACAGAGAGTAGAAACGAATTTTATAAAAAGGGATTTCTCTTCACTACAGTTTCAACTAATATTTCAGTGGAATAAAATGTTGATCGGAAATGTTTTTTTATGACCCTGTTTTTATTATCATATATTACTTTAAATAATTCACATATTTTAATTGAAAAGGAGAGTTCATGTGGACCTTATTTCTGTCTAGAATTTATGTACAGCGATTTGAAGCAATATGCATGTATAAATTCTCAATGGGACTCGTTATCAAGTACTGATGAATGGAATATTTTTCATGTCTTTTGGTGCAAGATAGAGAAAAATGTATCTTTACTAACTTTCATTTAAGTTTTGTGCATAGCTGTGATAATATGAAAGCTACTGAGGTATGAGTAATGCTGAATGATGACATTGATTAAGGTCTCTTCTTT
The DNA here is from genome assembly GCA_000376725.2 of Ladona fulva. NCBI lineage: Eukaryota > Metazoa > Arthropoda > Insecta > Odonata > Libellulidae > Ladona > Ladona fulva. The sequence goes on along the minus strand of KZ308461.1, from coordinate 3,075,746 downwards.
TCGAAAAGTGTTACTTGTAAAGTCATTGTGATTCACTTACGTAGACTTGTTCCGCTTACAGCATTCTGTCTCATTGAGGAAAGCAATGGCAAACTATCTTAGAAAATTTAGCAATCCTGATATGGAGAAGAATGGAGATCGTAAGATCGAGCGATAAGCTCAGAATGATGAGGTGCTACTGAGAGTAAGAGATGATAGGATTCTGAAAAAAATAATCAATTAAAGGAAAATAAACTAAGTAGAACATATATTTAGAAGGATATTTGAGCTAAAACGAAGATAAGGAAGGAGTGTAGGATTGAAAAAAGAGAAGAAAAGTTAGGTGATAGTTGAAAGAATGGAAAAGGATTTGCAGAAATGAAGAGAAGGGCAGCAGATAGGAAAAGATGGAAGAATGACGTGTGGGACCTGCATGTGGGACGTGTGTTATTATCTGCGGTATTGAAAAGAGAGACAATGGAGGGTTTAACCAAAAAATTCACTTTTACTATTAGTACACTTTAAAATAATTATTCAAGGAATTTAATAAAACCGAGTCAACGCAAAATAGAATTTTCTCAGAATTTCCTGTATTTTTTTTAGATTCAAGCGCTATGTCACTTCTTCAAAGGTTTAGAACGACAGCTGCTCGAAAATCCAATTCTTAAACCTCTAAATAAATTAACAATTAGGCCGAAAAAAATTAAAGTTTAATGAAACATACATCAAAATTCTTAATATCATCTACCGAATTTGAAGATTATTTTAAAGTAAGAAATATATTGTTTCCGCTGAACACTTCAGCTATTCTCTCAATGAAAATGCGTGATCAGTTCATACATTAATAGTATATTTGGCAAAGGAAGAAAGTTTCTTCATACAGAAGCTGGTAAGGAAATTCATAACCTACAAAACGGAACTGAATTCTGCTGATAAATATGTGTGTACGTTATTTTAAACGTACATAAGAGAATTGAACTCTGCTGATGGATGAGGGATATGTTAAGTAATCATATTAATGATATAGCTGGTCTTCCATAACCATGAAGCATCATAGAGCCAAATTTCATTTCCTCGAAGGGAACTGAGCAAAAGCAACGCAAAGGGAAACAGGAGAAGAGGAGGCATGTAGCTTAATGTCAAGGGAAATTTCAAGTCTGTGCCACCGAGGAATATATTCAATGGTGACGGTAGAAGCGTTTTACGCGAGATGGGGTGAATCCCTCTTAAATAATAACAGTGGATGAGAAGGTATATAACAAGCAGCGACATGAGGTACTTCCTCAGCGAATTCAACCAAATTTTAGTTTTCAAGCCATTAGTAGCAGCATACGTTCTCACAGGAGCAAGAAAAGAGTTCAACCAATGCTATTAATACGTCTTGGAAGAGTCGATGTTTTCAACAATGGCTAATAAATAATTTGTAACAACGTTATCAACAATAAACATTTATATCTGACTGCGCTGAATTGTTTTAATAAGTTACAAATTTTATAAGAGCACAGTGATCTGTCACAATTTTGGTTAGAAGAGTTCAAAATACGGAATAGAAACATATTGTATACAAGGTTTTATGTTTCTTACCCGTACCAAGACTTAATTTAAATGAATGTAATGTTTATTAGTCAAAAAAAACTTAATTCATTGCTTTCTGTTTTCCTTATAAAACTTTTTAGTTTTTCATAAAATCGATATGTGAAAGCGTAACTTTGTGGAAAGCCATAATAATGATGAGAACAGCTTTGTAATTTTCCACAATATTTATTGGCACTACCCGTTTCACTTCCGAGGAAGCATCATAAGTTGATGACTTCAGGTGATGACTTCCTCGGAAGTGAAACCGGTAGTGCCAATAAATATTGTGGAAAATTACAAAGCTGTTCTCATCATTATTTTAGTTTCTCGATATGATTTTTATCTGTAAATATATTTCCGGGTTCTATTTTTCCTGTTGATGAAGCCATCCATCGAAACCGTGATATATTAAATTCTAGAGTGACTACGAGTTTTATTGTTGCATTCTTTATCTTTCTTGAATTACTCTCAATATGAAGAATGCTCAAAATCTACCGAAAGAAAACGTTTCGGTAGTGAAAACGTTTCAAAATTCTCTCAAGGATGTCGAGCCCTCTTCATCTGCTAATTGAGTGAATCATTGAATTTTGCATATTATGAAAGATCCTTATGACTCAGCCTGTGAAAGTCGGCGAATGGATTGAGTTGATAACTCATACAGTCATTTAAACAGCATCACTGCCGATCACCACCTGGTATAAAGTGTGGGGTAAGGTTAGCGCCCTACCTATTTTTGAACATATTACCGAACACAAACCTCGGAGTATGACGTATTATATAATTCTTATCAACACAAGAATCTCATTTTCTATTCGTTATTTAATCTCTACCTATGTAATTCTATTTTAAGTATTTTTACTTACATATACTTAATATATTGATTGTAATTCCATTTTAACTATATTAATCTGCTCAACTCTTAACTATAACTGTTAATTTATAATTATATAAAGTTATGTACGTAGAGTAGCAAATCACCAATCATGAATAATTATTCACCAAAACTAAAAAATAACTGTGCTGTGATTAAAAATCAACTGTGCATTCACTATGCATATTTTAAGTTTAACTTGTTCTTTCAATGTTCTTTCGAGCCTTTTAGCTATTGCTATCGGTAGACTTGCGTAGGGTTTTCACACCTCCCTTCCTAATTGATATTATCCTGCAGAGGATAATTTTTCTCTAGGGAATTCTAAGGTACTTTATTTCCACATTCTTCTTCTCAGATTTTCTTTTTAATTAATTACTGGAATGACGATGCATTCGATGGAGACTTTTAGTCTCAATCTCCCTCAAAAAATGACGATTCATTATTATTACTATTGACGATAAATGTGAGTCAAAGGAAAAAAACTAAAATGGAGAGAAACTAAATAAGGATTACTTTCTGGAGGATCAAACCAAATGGAACCAACGAGACAGCTAAAACCTTGTGGAAATGGAACGTAACAAATTACCACAAACACAAAGAATACCACGTTGTCACACAAGAAGGAAATTTTATTGACACCCTTTCTAGATAGCACAGAAACAAACCTTCACACTCACAAAGCCATACTAATATGTGTACTGTCTACTGGGTGTGCTAACAATCAGCGGAAGTACCCTGTATACCTTCCTTACGTATCAATGCAAGCGGTAGCACTCGCATGGAGGCGATCATAGAGATCATAGAGGTGACGAATATTATAGTTCGGATTGGACTTCCATGCGTTTTTCACTTGTTGCTGAAGTTGGCAAGGTTCCTTTCCGGTGTTACAGACGAAGCAATACAAAATTCCCTGTAGTCCCAAGCATACTTCATGGGGGATAGATCTAGGGATCATACTGACCAGGGTAGTTAACGCACAACTTAGAGAGCACGTTTGTTAAACGGGTTGTTCACAAGGCGAGTTCGCTGTTGGAATATCACATCAACTCCTTATATCATAAACAGTAGCAAGACGGGTTGAGTGATGCTGTGGATGTACCGTTTACTGCTCAACGATCACTCAACTAATACCAGAAGGGAATGGCCAATCTAAGCTATGGGTCACTTTTTTGCCGCTGGCGTATACACTGCAATAGTAGTTGGTGTTCACCTGAACGATGCAATACTATCATACGACCATTATTGAGAATAGGCTCTAATCTCTGAAGACGAGTTGCGATTCGGGGCTCCTTCGACGACACCTCTGAAGACTGAAGGCTGCACTGTGTTGTGTACCGATTAATCGGTCATCATCGGGATTCATCGGTACATAGAAACCTTCAGCCTTGTAGAAATTTAGGAGTAAGTAAATATAATAAGAATTCTCACGATAGAGGTGATATGAAAGGAAAATATTTGATAGTTATATGCTCAAAGACTTGTGGATTAAGTATCAGAGAGTCCTATTATATTAAGAGAGGGGATAGACATAGTCTTAAGAAAAAAGGAGAACAAAATTATACAAAACGCGAAGGAGAGATTAGAGACATGAATAGTAACAAATTAAAACACTAAATGAAAAACAGCGTCCCGCAAAAATGAGTAAAACTGAGTAAATGAAAAAGAAATGTATGTAAACCCCATAACGCAAAGAGAGAATCAAAAGCTCAAAAATAATATCATGAAGAACGAGTTAGGATTAAAAGAAACTAAAAATTAGAAAATGTCATAAAACAGAAAATATTTGGAGATTACGGAATATTAAACGTTTTGGAAGTATAGAACTGAATTGGTAGTTTGATTAATTACATAAGTCAATACAAAAATTTTACTTATTTTCCAGATAATGTGCAAAAAATCTTCTCAGGCTCTGAGCTGGGTGATCAGTCCGAAAAGTTTGTGAACATCGCTAAAATCACCCAGCTGAGAACCCGAGAGGAATATCTGCATTAGCACAAAAAGTTCACGGTTATAATGAAGTTTCTAAGAGATCAGAAACTTCGATGAAATTAACTAAAATAACTAACGATACTAATGATAATGATAACTATTATACACCTGACTTAATATAGCAATAAATATAATATCACATGCATATAAATGGTCTTACTAATAATATAATAACAATAAATATAACTGATAAATAAATAAAATTATAACGCTCTTAGATGAAATGAAAAGGCTGGCAGATGAACGAGGAGTTTGTTTATGATACTCGTGATGCACTGACGCATTCTACATTATAAAACGCTATTTAGACAACATGATTCGTTTTGTTGAAATGCTTTAGCATTCAATAAGCCAACATACTTCGTAGATCTGAAAGAAGCCTTCGATTGAATCACCCTAAAAGATCTATTGATATCTCTACGGAAGCGCCCAGCGCCAGAAGATAGGCCTGATAAGAGTATATAACGAAGTCACAGTCAAAGCAAATGGAAAATGTTTAGGACCTATAAAGACAAATACAGGGAAGAGGCAAGGAGACTTGCTAAGGCCTCCACTAGTTAATGTAGTTATTGATGAGGAAATCAGAGAGGTGAAATCAGAAAGAGAATTGAGGTTGCGGGATGAGAAGTTAAACAGTCTGCTACACTAACGATACTGCGTGGATTGCAGAAACGGAAGATCAAACGCAGAGACTACTAATGAAGGTTACGCAAGTCCGCAGGAAATATAATATGAAAGAAAATCAAAAAGAAATGCTAAAAGTATGACAATATGCAAAGAGCCTGAGAGATTTGGGATTCGAGAACGATGCCCTCTAGCAAACATATTTAGTAGCCCCCTATTAGCAATTATGATTTATTGAACGGTCACAGAACCGCTGAAACATCGAGCATGACATTTGATATTATACTTGATGTTTATTTACTTGTTTATTTGTATACTTATGTAATAAATATATATAAGCTTACAGTGATTTCCTATTTACTCTGCTCTGTCAAGAGAATCGTCTTAAGGAGCAAAGAAAATATCGGCAAGCGAAGTTATTTTGCGTTAGCTATGCATCACCTTGAGTATGCACGTTGAGTATGGGACCTTGCCGACAAGTGTTGTACTCGGGAATTAGAGAAGGCACAACGGAAAGCGATACGTTTTGACAAGTGTTGTTACGGCAAATCAATGAGCGTAACTGAAATGCTTCAGGACGCTATATGGGAGTCTCTAGACTTTAAATTTAAAGAAAATTTAAACGAGAGCTTAATTTACTAAATACGAGTAAAGTCAGGGAAAGTACGTTCTTCCAATTCAATGAATGCATTCTCCCTGTTATATAGGCGGTCCTGACACTGCAAGGAAATTAGGAAAATCAATGATAGAAGTCGCTAAAAAATTAGTTTTTTTTCGCGAACGATACGCGAAAGTAATCTATTAGAGAAGTAGAGTCTTGCGGCATACACCTTCTTAAACATGCTGAAAGGCAGCTTTTAGGGTATATACTCGTATGTAGAAGCTGATTTGGGATCGCTGAATCGCATGTTTTAGATAAATAATTAATCAAGGAATTGACAAACAAAGTAAACCAATTTGTCATGCAAATGAAATTATTTTCACCGATTCAGCAAATTCTGGGGCAGAAAAGAACAAAATAACACATTCTAGAGACAGAGGAGATGAGACCATTTAGAAAAAATTGGGGAAGACGTTAAGTGGTATAGCATGTGGCGAGAATATTAGAAAACCGATATTCTATGCCCTGGAGAGAAACCGATGAATGAGTGGGCGAAAAAGAGGACGTGGCCAAGAAGATGAGAATGGTTCAATCATGTAACAATAGCCAGAGGCCCGATAAGAAAGGGATCACGAGGCAAGCCTGCGAGAATAATTTTGTTAGGGGTAAACGGGCAACGGCATTCATATAAAAGCAAGAATAAGAAAATGTCTTTGGTTGGGAAAGTAGCAAAAGCCTTGAATGTTGAGCCTTTATCGGAAGGCCAAGAGAGTTAGGCGGATGGTACGTATGTATAACCCAACGTGACCACTTTGGTCCGCGCATTTCAACGCATCGTTCTACGAGGACTCGCTCTTGTCAAATACGCCATTTAACCCTGCTGTAGAAGGGAGGACATAAAGGTTACCGGGAAGATGAATAATTGAAGAAGAGTCCGACTGTCTCTTTCTCTCCCCCTTTGCACGGTTCATTCTTCCACTCGAGTGACGCCATTCGACTGCGCGCATCACGCAGGCCAACTCTGTTACCCACGGCGTCTTCTTTTGTAGTTGCCCTTAGATTCCTTTCGCTTCTCTAAACTCTCTGCAGCTATCGATGCAGTACTGTTTGCGCTTCTGGAACACACATATTGTGTACTTTTTACATCCTTATAATAGCACAAAAAGAAATGTCGCGATTATTTATTAATGTAGGCTTCTCATTTTGGCGTAGAGCAAAGCCTGAACGTAAAATCTAACGCTTTAAAGTAATGGGCCCACACCGATACGCTTAGATGTAACAACATTCATAATAATATGCAATTTCTTGATGTTTTTGTTATTTCCAGTAATCAGAGAATATATCCCAGATGATGAATGGGTTATGAAAGTAAGAGAACCATAATTCTACTCAATGCAAGGATTAGAGGCAAAAGATTTATCCAATGATATATTTTAAAGGTAATTTTAATGAACTTAATTCCTCGGTTTATGCTAATATGATTGGTTTTCATGAATAGCTTGGTGCACAAATCATACCACTTTGTCCCAAGGAAGAATGGACTTGAAAAAGTCTGACGGGACCGGGAATCGAACCCGAGTCTCCCAATTGCTGGTCGGATGCTCTATTCGTTGATCTATCCCGGCATAAGATTTCTCCAAGCCATTCGGGAGACTTTGTGGACAAGGACTTTGCGATTTCGTCCACATAGTGGCATCGTTCGCTGTCGCGGCTTCATAGAAGCACCGGCCACACAAAGTGATGGAAAAATGGGAGACCCGGGTTCGATTCCCGGCCCCGTCAGACTTTTTTCAAGTCCATTCTTCCTTGGGATTTTTCCTGGTTGCGCACCATCTTGCGCACAGTCACCCTTACCCGTTTTTCATACCACTTTGAATTTCTAGCAGAAACTTTTTCAGGTACCTTTCTGAATTAGGTTAAATTTCATTTTCATGAGTAACTCGATGCTTCATTATGTAACCATCCCTATACAGTTGAGGAGCAACTGAGGTAAATCTGGAATCAAGCGAGCGATTTATAATAGCTGATTCAAGATAGGGAATACCAAGCGCGATTGCCTTAAAGGCAGTACTTTCCGATTCAGGTTACTTCAAATAATTTATCTCCCAAGGATTCCTTCTTACAACTACGGCCTCTTTGTAAATGATTCTCTTTAGCATTGATCTGATTAATTCTTCTTTCCATCTTTACTTCCAGTTTAAGAGAACAAACAATAAAACAAACTTGAATCAAGCTTAAGCAATCCAACAACTTTACTCAGAATCCTCCTTTTGCCACAATACTTATCAAAGATCGTGGTAGAATACCAACTAAGCGACTAAAGTACAATAGGATTCATTGAAGATAAAATGAACTAAGCCTAATTGAAATCGAGCATATCGTAAAATCGATTATATTATGAATCTTGTGCGTTTTTACAAAGAGATTTCTTATTTGCAGATTAGGGCAAATCCTAGTATTTCAATTTTTCATTTCACATCTAAACCTATATAAGTACCCAGCAAGCCTTCCTTAGGAGCATTGCAGTGGGCTTTAGATTTTTATCAGAAATTAAGTATGCTGACTGAATTCTTTCTGACCCCCTAAATAACGACTAGGAAAAGACCAAATAATTAATGGTCGATTTGATAACTCTGGAGTGTTCAACTGGCCGAGGCATTCTCTATCATATAAGCATTAAAATTTCGGCTTTAATGGCAAACTGAAATTCGTTCCTGAGACTTAATTAATCCTCAAAAAGTATGTTAATTATGAATGCTACTCATGAAGTATTAAAAATAGTAGCATTAAATAAACTGAAATATTTCTTTACATCGTTAACATTGAAAAGTTCAATGTAAGATGCTCAAATTGAAATCTAATATAATAACGAAGACAAGACAAATCAATCATTTTTCTCCTACATTCTTTCAACTGCCATGAAAGGTCACAAAAATGTTCTTCTGAATCACTGAATAACAATCCTTTATAAGCTTTAATAAGTATATATCTTCTTTTTATTATAAACATTTTTCTTCGATGCGTTCTTTTTATGAATATTGAAATGTTAACAAAATATGTTACGTTATTAACAACAATATATTAAGGGCACGCGATGTGTTCTTGAAAAACTGGCCCCATCTAACAAAAGATTGCAACCTAAAATCTCACTAAAATCCCTACTTCGAGTAACTGATTCAAATACATTAATTCAATCTTTACTTTTTGTCTCTTCAACTGAGCGGTACGATGCGACATCTGCTCAATTTCCCGAAATTCGGAGAGAGAAACTTTAAACTCCCCAAATTTAGTCGCGTTGCATATCGCCCACGCCACCTCGTCGCAAAATGCACAAAAGCTGAGAATAAAAAGAAACGTTCCCTTTACTACTCAGAGCCACCCTCGAATCACCTTGCAGACGTTAGCGCATGATTTAAAACGCACACCAAACTAAAAATAACCACCCGAAGAAAAGGGAAGAAAGCTTCGAATACGGAAGAAAAGCAGAAACCGCGGTGTGTCACCGCTTTTCCAAATTATCCCTCTCTCCCCCTTCAGCCAGACGAAAAAATTGAATCCCACGAAAATATTTCAAGCTTCCAGTCACACTCATCATCATTATGTGCATGGCGAGTAATGGCTGAACTCGCTAAAGCTTAGGACGGAACAAGCTATATATAACCAGTGCTCAATGAGAGCGCACACAACACATTTGCCGACGGAGATGAATCCCTCCGCCTCTTATTCCTATCTGAATTCCCTCTATGGGAAAAAAGAGGCACTTATCCTCGCCCTATTTCTGCTCCTTTTCCGACCCCTTTCCTCACAAAACGCCTCACATTTCTTCACCTTCGTCGCCCCTTATTCTACTCCTTTCTCGAAAAATAGACCATAACTCGTTCTTCGCATATTTGATGCTCCTGAAAAAGTCCTATACACAGCTATCTCGACGTTTTTTCCTCCCACAGTTAGAGATATGGAGAAAGAGAAGGAAAGAAAACTAAATAAATGGAAACCTCTTGCCTTCTCCACCCCACCTTACCTTTCCCTTTTTCCCCTCAAAAAATCTTACGAGACTCACCTTCCCATAATTCATCCTGTTTTCCTTTCTCTCTCTCTCTCTCTCTCTCTCCCTCCCTCAACAGCTCCCTCTCTCTCGCGGCATGTCATTCTTGCGGCGGTGCACGAATGCCGATCTTCTTTTCCATCCAAATGGGACGAATAAGCTCACTGAGTGGCACGCTATTACTCTTCCAACAGTCGTTCCGAATTCCCTCCTCCTTTTCCACTGATTCCCCAACATTTCTCTCTCCAGCTGCATTCACCCGCCATACCATTTCGCAAGCTTCCTATTCCACCGCCGGAGGATCATGCCGAATATGAAAATATTTCCTCCTGATTTTTCCTTATCAGGCAATCTTATTGAGCTGAGAAGCTATTTATTACTGTTTGAGATCTTATACTCCTCTTTTCGACTCTAATACAAAACCTTTGCGGCATTTCGCAACACATTGCGNTTTTCCTTTCTCTCTCTCTCTCCCTCCCTCAACAGCTCCCTCTCTCTCGCGGCATGTCATTCTTGCGGCGGTGCACGAATGCCGATCTTCTTTTCCATCCAAATGGGACGAATAAGCTCACTGAGTGGCACGCTATTACTCTTCCAACAGTCGTTCCGAATTCCCTCCTCCTTTTCCACTGATTCCCCAACATTTCTCTCTCCAGCTGCATTCACCCGCCATACCATTTCGCAAGCTTCCTATTCCACCGCCGGAGGATCATGCCGAATATGAAAATATTTCCTCCTGATTTTTCCTTATCAGGCAATCTTATTGAGCTGAGAAGCTATTTATTACTGTTTGAGATCTTATACTCCTCTAATACAAAACCTTTGCGGCATTTCGCAACGCATTGCGAGTAATTTTACCAATGCAGAGAATCAATTTTATGATCGATACGATTTTGTTAAATTTGATTATAATTTCATAATTTTGTCTCTATTACATTCAGTACTTCATAATATGAGGACTACAGATCATTTGTTTGCTTCTCTATCCCAAGACCGCTTCAAATCTTTAACAATGTTGTTAAATATCTCGAAGGTAAGAGTAGTTGTAAAATTATTGCTGGGAATACTTATCTCAAAACTCTTAATACATAAATAGAAATATGTAAATAGCGAAAATTGCACAACTCCCCTGTCTTCATTTCCTAAGGGAAAACCTCAAATTTCAAACAATTTTTAATGATATAGCATTTAAATGGTTTGAAACAACTATAAAAGATCACTCGAATTTAATCCTCTATCTTCAATTAAACAATATTTTTCCATATTTATGGAATGTAATTCAACAATATAACCATATTTTCTGTTATGTTATTTTGTCATATTATATTCTTAATGATACGACAGAAGTCAGATAAGATACTGATGAAAGCAAAGACTCCAATTTGTCCGAGATCTTCTTGAATCTCATCAATCGTGGTATATTTGTGATTAAGCGCAGGCATAAGAAATATATGTGTAAGTTAAGCAGAAATTGAAGACCTGTCGCCACATCACCTGAGATAATTAAGCAGCTGAAAAACTCGGCTATCTCTTATCATTAGAGTACGAGGAAAGCACAAAAAGGCCGTTGTTTGCGACTAACCGTTAGACAAGTCCAAACTGTGGGAGTTAGAATTCTTCGTGGTTGCGCGTTGCAAGTATTGTTCTTATTATTCGTCTTATTATTGCTCTAATTATTTTCCTTATTATTGCTCTTATTATTTTTCTTATTATTGCTATTATTATTGTTGTCATAATTGTCATTATTGGTATTATTCTTGTGATTATTGTTGTTATTGTTATCATTGTACATTGGAGAACAATAATTACAAAACGCGACCATGGAAAACCCTAACTCCCACTGGTTGGAATTTTCCAACGGTTAGTTTGCTCACACACAACGACGACTTTTTGGAGCTTTTCTCAAACTCTAATCGTTTAATCGTCACAATAACTGCGGTTAGCCTGTACGCCTGGTGGCAGTTTTATACCTACAATACATTCATACGTACAATATTTACAGAATAGAAATATAAACACCCAATAGACAAATGACGTACAAGTATATAAGAAGTAAGCTTTTAGTGGATTTTTCGGAGTTCAAGGCAGGCCTTCTCAGCTACCTTAGCGGTCCCGGGGTAAAACCCCGCCGTACATCACCCTGCCAGGCAATCCCCTACTTCCTCCAGAAGTCTCTACATTAGAACATACCACTACAATGCCCTTAATACTATAATACATTGAAACATTTATTTCTGAAAGATTTTACATTTTTAGGTAAGGGCTTTAAGAGAGATCCAGGTAACTTATTCCATTCAGTAATACCTCTATTGAGAAAAGAATACTTCGCTATATCGGTTCTTTACCGTCGAGGCTTAATTTTAAATTCATGACTATCTTTCCCGAGGAATTGCGGTTTCTCAATTGAATATTCTTAAAAGCTTCCCACCATTCAGTACCTGAAACAATATTGTAAATACAGCCTAGCTGATTTATTTTTCTTTTTCTAATATATCCCATCCAAAAGTCCTTAATATTTCTGTTACACTATCAGTTTTTCCAAATCGACCCCATACGTATCGCGCCGCTTTTCTCTGGACTTTTTCTATTTTCTTTATTCGACAACATTGATACGGATCCCACACGGTCGTCGCATACTCAAGAATTAGTCTCACAAGTGATAGGTATCCCTTTTCTTTTACTTTCCTACTACTGCCATTCAAGTTCCTCATCACGTAGTGTAACATTTTATACGCCTTCGCTACTATTAAATTGATGTGTTTTCCCAGTTTAGGTTTTTTAGGTTTTTATCAAATGTGACTCCTAAGTACTTGCAGCGATCGGAATTTTTATTAATTCACCGTTCAGACAGTTATTGTGGGAATACGGCGATTTCTTTATTGAAAAGGTAATGGACCTACTCTTGTTTGTGTTAATGCTCATTCTGTTCTTTCTTACACATTCTTCTAACGAAATTAAATGTTGCTGTAGTACTTCCCTATCTTCGCTGTTCCTAATCCTTCTGTATAATATTCAGTCATCAGCAAACAAACGAATATTTGATTTGATTCTCTAACGTAGACATATATGAGAAAAAGTAAGGGTCCTCTTACACTCCCTTGCCAAATTCCCGACGTTACTTCTATAACTTCAGAATATCTACCATTGATTCTTACCTTTTGAGTCCTGTCACTAACAAGGAGAGGCCACGAAATATGCTCCGCCGATTTGAACGAAATATTTTTTTTATGATANAAAGCCGTTAGGCTGTTTCATTGCTCTACTACCACTATCACCACAAAAAGTTTCATCAAAATCCCAGAAAAATTCTGAGAGCCTCCCCTTGTTAGAAGGAAAGCATCGAGTATGTTCTCACCCTAATGTCTTACATAGCCGTATTCCTTTTCCTTATAGATACTCTTATCATTTGAATCGATATTGACGTGAGAATGTACGAAGAAGATGGTATTGTAAGCACACACAAGAAATCGAGGTCTGTCAAATTTTATTGTTTACGGAGCGAATACCAAGAAGTTAAAATGCAAGCAGTAACTTAGTTTTCTTTATTTAATTTATTCTCTAGGAATTCATTCGCTGAAAGGATCAATCGATCACATCATATGCAATTAAGGTGACCAAATATCACCAATGATGTGATAAAAGCAAACGACAGAGAAGATCTTATGAACAGTAACTTATGAATTCTTCAATGATAGAAGTATGCGACGAAGAGCCTTAGAGAAAGACACAAATTCAAAGATAAAATAAGTTTGTTGCTTCCTCAACTTTTGCATCTCGATCAGTATCAGTATATTAGCTGTAGTGGAATAGATTGATACGATGATGATTTACAGCTAACTTTCTTTATAAATGACACTGAAGAGGAAGAGACCTTTACTGAAAAGTAGTAAATCTAGCCTGGATAACAATAAATATGGATGCGTAAAACATGCTATCCCTACTAAAAAAAGAAACAACAAAATAGACGCCTATGAAAGTATTTTCATAGAACTAAACAAAGAGGGACTTATGCATAGCGACGTAGGGCCAATAGCCTCGTCTCAATTATTTCAACTCTTTAACATTAAATAAGAAATGGGTGAAAACCCCACCTCCGAAGAACATCAAAGGCAGGTAGAAAACCATCCCAATACCCTTTTATCCTCTGTATTCTTCACGCACTGAATATGATAGCTTATTGAGCGAAAAACGGCCTGGGACCTTCTCAAAACGGTGGTTTCTTTCATAGCTTGTTTCCTTGATCTGATCGCCGCGGAAGCTTCAAGAATCCACAAAACGGACTAAGGAGTATTTTATACCTCTATAGAAAGTTCCTGTTAAAATATGTTATTTTAAGAGCCGTATGTTTCATGTTAAAATTCTTTAAAAAGATATAAGTAAAATATTAACATAAAAAGTATGCTAAATCTACTTGATTTTTCAATACCACTATTCTTTTAAACATAGGTGACCAGTCCTCCGTCCTAAGTCTGTTTATTCCAAAATGTTGTCTTCCAGCGAGAATATTTACTTTCTACGATCTATGAAAGTTATTGGAAGGCACAACTGCAATCACAGTTGCACACTTTTATCTCACGATGGCATATTGCTAACTTAATTACCTTTACCATTGATGAAGAGTTATTGGTCGGTGCTTTTGTAGATATTTAGTGAAATTCTTTAATATAACTTTCTGAAGTTCCATTCACAGGAGAAAATCATCGAGATAAAATTATTTTATACAATTCTTTATATTCTTATTCGATATACTTCAAAGTAGAAAATCTAAGCATGGAACAAAATGCCTAAAATTTTAATAACGATATAGCGTTATTTCTACAATTTGTACATGCTATGAAATAAGCTAGCTATGCTGCTAACCAGCTATGCTGGTTTTATTGAAACAGTTGAAATTAATGATTTCGCCATATAGGGAAATGATAATCTTTGTTATTTACATCCCATGCCAATAACTCATTACGAGTATTATGCCTTACTTAATCCACAGAAAGCAGAACTGTTCATCGATTTTTTTCCTGAAAATCATTTCCTTATTTCTCATCACGCGATACAGAAAAAGTGGAACGAATGATTGATGGAAGCATTTTTTATTTTATCTGTGCATCAAAATGGTAGGTTTCGAGAAATTGAAATCCTTCCTTTTTCGATTCAGGGCTAATTCGACGTGTTTATGTAAATATTACGACTGGAAAATTGCTCACAATCTTCTCTCCAAGAGGTTATTCGAGGATTTGTTATTCATGAAACAGTAAATATCTTAAATGAATTCCTCATCAATTGGTATTATTTAGAACAGTCACAGCATAACACCTTGGGACAAAACGTTCGAGAAAAAATTTGGAAAATGGAAGACCATCTATAGAAGGCAACTGCCAGAAATTGAAGCATAAAACCCACATTAATGCAACGAAAGATATTAGGATAAGTTCTAGTGATACTGAAATAACTTTTTCCGGTTCATTCACGTAGTGAAATCAAAACATGATAATTAAATAAATGTCTAGTTTCTCCAGTTTGGCTATGAGTATGTGATGCAGGACTGTGTCAAAAGCTTTGGCAAAATCGATTATAATAGCATCAACCGTATCTTTATTGTCTATCGCTTCCGCTATGTCTTGATTAAGTCCCAAAAGTTGTGTTTCGCATGAATACCCTTTCCTAAATCCATGTTGGCAGTTGTTAAAGCCAATTACTCACATTCCAGAATTTTCTCAGGTAATCCGCAATGATCTTCTCCATTAACTTACAAACTACAGAAGTTAAACTAACTGGCCTATAATTTTTTGACTGTGACCGATCGCTATCCTTGTGGATTGGTATAACTATGGCTCTTTTCCAAACTGCTGGTAAACAGTAATTGTTCAGCGAGGCATTAAAGATTAATTTTAGGTAATGCACTATCTCTGTCGACCCTAGCTTTAGAGCTTCCCCAGCTGTATCATCTATTCCCTTTGATTTGTTATTTCCCAACTTCATAACCTTTTCGTAAATATCTTTATTATTAATGATAATAGGCTTTTGTGATGTAGGTTCTATATTTCTTTCCGCGATTCTAAGTATTCCGCTATGATCTCCTTGCCTTGGTTTTTGATATAAGCTGTCGAACCATTTATTTCAAATATCTGCTTTTTCTCTGTTATCAAATATTTGCTTTCCATTTTCATCTCGAATGATGGTTATGTTCTTAGTACTGTCCTATACCATACGAAGATATTTGAAAAAGTCATTTGAACGTTTTTTCTCGAGAATATTTTCCAGAAATTTGTCTTTAGCATCACGCTTAGCTGAATTTAGTTCCTTCACCAAGTTTTTATACTTTATCTGACTATTATCCCCCTTTTCTCTATATTTATGAGCATTTCTAACCTTTCTTTTGAGTCTACGTATGTTTTTATCATAATATTCCGGATCGGGATTATTTTTAAGTTTTTTGGAGGGCACAAATAACTGGACCGCTTGTAATAGTATATCCTTAAAACCANAAACATGCAGACCGAGAAAATAAACGTACGGAAAATGTTGAAAACAAAAATACTCCAATTCACATGGGAATAACAACAAGGGGAGAAATTAGTGGAGCCGGCTATCAGAAAAATTCTGGAGGTAAATTTTTATCCCACTTTTGGGAGAGAAAAAGTGAGTCAAAAGATAAACGTGGCCGTTTATGATAAAGAGGGACCCAATATAAACTCGACCCTTTCCGTGCCGTCGCCCGTGGGGAGATGGGAATCTGCCACTTCTGACCCGTGCATATTTCGGCAGTCTGTTGTGTGATTACAATCGCGAGGGAGACTTTTTGACCTCGAAACAGAGGAAAAAAGAAAAATATCGAGGGAAATCCGCTCCCAGGAGGGAGTCACGACTGTCGGCTAAGAATTGAGACAGATCTCGCGTCGTTGACCGTACGATTCCAATTGTGTTTTCATTCCCCAACCTTAAAAAAATCATACATTTAAGGGTGAAGAATTAAAGAAATGACTGTACTTGACCGTAATTTTCAATTTCCTACTGTATCCGTAAATATTGCAATTGTCCCTTGATTTGAAGTAGCAGAATAATTGTAACGTTTTGGTGAAAGTATGCTATTTCGTTTTCATTAAAAATCTTGATGTTTGACTAATTAATTTTATTCCATATTAAATTTTCACATACTTGTACAGTGACATGCTGAAATATTCTATGCCTAAAATTTGAATGTGGTCTTTAAATAAATTAATTTTAAATTCTTCATATCTTATTTATGAGTTTAACCCCGCTTACGTTCTAAGTTAACATTAAAGGAATTCATGAAAGCTGCGACTTTTTATTCTAGAATATCATACCCTTTTACATGTAACTTTGGAAACCATGACTTAAGCCGTGATTGGACGAAGTGGATTGATTTATGCACAACTCCAAGTTTCCTTCACAAAATTTATAAAGTATATCAATTGAAATACCTCACCTGAAGCAGAGCGTTTTTCAAAATAATTTTATCAAGAAAATTTATCATTACTAATTAAAATTTTTAATTTTAAACATTCAGAGATAAGCAGAGTTAGTGTTTACTAG
This sequence comes from Ladona fulva, assembly GCA_000376725.2. Lineage (NCBI taxonomy): Eukaryota > Metazoa > Arthropoda > Insecta > Odonata > Libellulidae > Ladona > Ladona fulva. The sequence goes on along the minus strand of KZ308461.1, from coordinate 3,058,511 downwards.
CACACTTTAAATCAATTTTTTTACGCATTCTTACGAAATTAGGAAAGAAGAAATTTCTAATCCTAAGCAATGTCCTCACTTTTATGTGGCAGATTTTCACAAGAAATTCGCTCATGAAATCAATATATTTTAATTTTAGGGTATTTATTCTTCAAAATCAAAGAACTGGTTCTAATTTCATTTATGAACACTTGTTTCTCTCGGCTAGGCAGCTTTGACAGGCAACCTGTTTCAAGGAAGGATGCAAACAGCAAATCGAAAACTTTATATTACAAAATATTTTAATACTCCAATGGTTAACTTCGAAAGTTTGCTGGAAATAAATACTATAGAATAGTATGAGTATACGGTACTAGTATGATACGTAGTATTAAACTTTTATGGTAAAGATTACTTATGTAGATCTCCAGATACAGAAAATATAGACAAATAGAAAATTTATTTTAAGGAAACGTTAGGCCTACAAGGATTTCATACATTATGAAAGACTTAGGATGCAATTGAAGAATTAAAGCGTTAGAAAGAAGAAGTTACCTCTATTTTCTAACACAAAATCCCGTTAAGGGCAACGTATCATTTTGGATTACCCTCCATCATTCAACACCAGATATTTTTGGTTAGAATGGCTTGGATTTTGTTGGACTGTCATAGGTATTCATTATATTTTTTAAAACATAAAACAAACGTTAAAAATTTTTCATCAACAGTTAAACAAAAAAATAAAGGGACTCTAAATACTCTCCTCCTCTTCTTCCGACGGGCAATAGTGCGAACTACACATTTTGCGGACAGTTAAAGTCTGAAGTCTACGCAGCATTTCAAGACAAAGATCAACTGTTCATCAAGCGTTGATTACCAGTCTGAGATAATGAAAAGAAATTCACTGAAATCCATCTATATAAATACCCTGCAAGCCGTCTTTTGGTGTGTAGCAGGGGGTGTAAACACCAATCATCTTAGTTACCTATGTAGCTTGTTGTTCTCGTATATCGTTCGCGGAAAAGTCCCTGAAACGACTTGTGCTCTCATCTATTTATCTTATTTTATGCTCATTGTCGGAATGGCCGAAGTAGCAAGGTCACAAAATACCAATTACGTCTTCCGCAAAAGTACTTTCTCTGAATTTAACAAGTATAGCAACCTAGCATCTCCTTTCTTTTAAGGATTTTCAACCTGTGTCTGAGAGCATTGTATTACATCAACATAAAAGTTTATGATCTTGCTTAACGAATTTTTATGCAATTTAATACCTGGTCGTAAAAGTGTTCACTGTGGGGGAACAATTTGAATTAAATCCCATCCATAAAGCTATTGTGCTACGATTACAGTCCTTTCAGCGTCTTACGTGAAAAATACAAATCCAAACTCTTAGTGCTAAAAATTGCTAATAATATTCTCTTCATAAATGAGAAAAATTTGAATTTCATATCCTTCCGCGTGATCATATAAAGAAAGCCGATTTTTTCTCTTTTCCTTTCCCGAAAGCCAAGAGGACGAAGTCCTTAATATATGAATAAAAGAAATCTCTCCTAAATTTCATTGATACAAGTGGGTTTCTGCATCTGTCCTCGAAGACACCCTCCACCGTTTTGTTTTTGCATTGCGTAAGGTGAAGACATTTATTGTCTCCGAGCGAGCTTTATGGCCATCAGCATGTCCTCTCTCTTTCCGTGCTGCACCGCGGTGCTATGACGATCCCGGAGACGGTCTCTACAACCATGAGTGCCAGATGGGATCGCGTGACTCTCCGATGGGAATCTCTCCCTTGTCTGCCCCGCCACAACTTCCTCCCTCCTGCCCCACCCGCCCATCAATCTCACATTCTCAAACCCCTACCTACACTATCCCATCCTCCCTTTCTACTTCTCTCCGTCTCAACATCCATACAACTACTACGACCATTCCGACTCCCCCCATGGTGTGGGCGAATGCCCAGCCAAGACCCGCCCAATAACCATTTATCCTCCGAAAGATATCCTGCTTTTCAAACATTCCCTTCCTCTCCCCTTGCCTCCTTACCCCCTCACCCTCCACCTCCATCCATTCTGAAATTTCGTGAGCATAGGGCAAAGGCAAACAGAACTATTTTATTATTCATGAGTTACACGGGTAGAAGTTTCTTTTTTCCTCCCTTTCAGTGGCTGATTGATAGGCGCGAGGATTGTTATCTATTGCACCGGGCGAATTCTGTATATTTCTTTTTGGCTTGGTTATTACTGTTAAGTGGTGCTCGAGTACCTGATTCGTGTATCCAGATAGGAATCTACCCTCTTCTTTTCGTTAATTCTGAGATACTTAGGATTCTGGCACCATTGATGACAGCCATTTCTTAGAAATTATGTAATTGGGGTGTTAAAGACGAATGACCTCTTCCATAAAAAGCAGAATATGCTATTATTTTTAAGGGTTACGTATCATCACCCTACCTTTATCTTCATTACCCTTAATGTAATTGGCCACATCTAAAAAGTAATAAATTAGAAAATGCAGACAGGAGTGCAACTACATCCCACACGCCATAAGATGAATTTTCATTCAAAAATATTGCCAATTACCTCAGACAAAATCTTTATTTTATATTGCAGTTATTTCAAGTGCCTTATAGCGGCCTCATTGCTCTGTTATTTCATAACACATCTCCTTCATTAGTATGGTCAGTTCCATTAAATCGTATGAATTTTGAAAATAGGTCTTATGAAAAGAAAATTAAACCAAAGTCAAAGTAGTACAGTTAAAGGAGTGGGGTTTTAGGGTGAGTTTGAAATGAAAAAATATACTTAAAAAATGGTTAAACAGTGAATCCTGTTGAATAAGCGGGTGACTCCCAAAATTATGTTTTGTGTGTGTTTAATAATAACTCTATTTTCCACCTTTGGGTAGGCATGGCATTTTTAATCCGGAATATTGCTTATTTCCTCAAGAAAACGACTATTGCAACCAAACTGGATTCCAAATTTCCTACTATAATTCATATTTTGCTCCTTCTCTTCTTATATTAAGGCACATGAGTTACACCGATATATTATGGATAAATAAATCATAAATTGGGAAACAAATCTCTAGAGAACTTATTCTTATTGAGTAGTTCAAAACGTACAGTAAACTTGGTGTTATGGGTTAAAGTAAGTATGTGAAGTGAAAATGTGTCAGTTTTCACGCAAAATTTAATAGTTATATTTCTATGATTCACAAAGAGAATTTCTTTTGAATGCGTACGCAGTGTATTATTTTTTGTTTGTCATCAGTGACATAAATATTATATATTTATATTATAGG
>KZ308461.1:3017310-3055038 GCA_000376725.2 Ladona fulva | reverse complement strand
GTAAAATAAAATTCATCCATTCCAAACCTGATAAACGAATAGTACCATTCTTATATTTATTTACATCTATATTCACAAAATCTAATTAATTGTAAAAATTAAAGACAATATCTTACACAATATTTTCATAAAATATATTGGTAATAAAAAATGGTAACAAGTTACTGTTTCTATTTTAGAACAAATATGAATGATCAAATATATTTATAGAGAGCAAGCTAATAATCATCATGTTACATAAAATAGTATGAGATAAAAGAAATCTTATCTCAAAAACTTCGTTCACCCAAATTAGCAAAACGAGACCTTTCAAATGCTTTTAAGAAAGGAATAATTCAACAATAGCAGGTTGTTAAAAATCTACTACGAAGTTAATTATCCTGAATCTACAGCGAAAAAACTTGATCTCATTATTCTTCCTTCTTTCTATAATATGACTGCAAACGTTGCTAAAATAATCTTCCTCTAGTTTCGTGGGCAAAATAAAAAAGTAAATCTGGCTAATTGGGTGCTCAAAAAAGAAAACTAAACGCTTTGTGAGATCAGCGATAAAAATGTATGGAATTTACCTCGGAGAGATTTTCATGTTCTATTGAGACGAACAAACGAAAAGAAAAGGGAAAGAAACTCGCAGATAAGACGCGTAAGAATCATATCATTCCGCTCCCGCGAAACCTCAGAACACGCTAACCAAACTAAATATTAGTTTGTAGGCGAATCTCGCTGCACGAGCAGAATACTGAGATGAAATTTCAGAGGAGAGATTTTGAATACGTCTTTCGTATGGGTGAGCTAGGGTCTACTCCTTACCATGGCACAAGAAATACGAGTAAGTAAACAAAGTTACAGCTACAGAAGGCGAGACAGTACCATCCTTACCTCTCTCTCCTTCATACCTTCGTTTTCTCAATTGTTTCCCACTCTCAAACGTGTTTAAGGACCAAATTTATCTGTATAAATTGAGATCCTGATGTTACTAGTCTATCTTTTATAATGCTATTCACCCACTAATTAAAGGAAATATCTATAAAATAATGACTAAGTACTTTTGCACAGAATATTGTGTTTTATTCTGTAGAGAAGTAAAGTAAATTACACAGATTTAGATAGTGTGAATATTCTTCGTAATCGATTTTATTGAAAAATATATATTCTTCTAAAACTTCTAATTCAACTTTAACTATCGCGGAGAATATTTGAATTTTCAACACTCATAGTATAAGTATTATAATTTTTCATTTAATCTCTAACTTATCGTCTTCAAATTATCATTGCATAATGAGCAGAAATATATCTCAAAATTAAAACCATAATTTGCTCATAAAACAACAAAGAAAAAAGTTTACAAACACCTTTTTGGATCAATCAAGGAACTTGCTTCCTCCACTAATAATTTTGCTCTCCCTCCCTCCTCATATTATCTACCCTATTTCTCCCTTGCCCACCGCCTTTCTCATCCTAACTGGGCACGCCACAAACCCCAGTCTCGTTCCTACGCCCTTCTCCTTTGGGAATCTTCTCCACTGTTCCGCAAAAGACCGCCGGTCGTTGGAAGGAAGGAGATGAAACCAAATGGTCTGTAGGTGAGGAAAAAAGGCCGAGGATGCACCTTCGCGGAAGTGTTTTCTGTCGCCTCCTAAAGCACGTTCAGAGAAGAGAGCACGTACGCAGAAGTTTTGGGAGAAGGCGGAGAATACACGAGAGGGATGACTGGTATAAGGTGGTGCGGATTTTTTCTATGGAAGTGAGGTTCATTAATGCACGAGCTCAGGGGGCGATCCAAAAGGGAGGAAAAGGGAAGACGGGACAATGGCACATGGGGGTGCATGGGGACAGGTGAGATGCAGGAAAAATGATCCACACCCCCCTGTTAATCCCAAAACTTCGTCTCCTTTTTTCCTCCCCCTTTAACTACTCCTTGGGTCCTCTCACTTCCGCTCGATCGGTCCCCTCATTTCCCTCCCCCTACGATTTCCTTTGCTTATTGTGCGTATGTTAGCCGCCTCCATCCATCCATCTCACCCCAGCCTTCTTCCTCCGACTTCCCCCATCATTCACCCTCCAACCACCCACGTTCTTCCTCCCTCTCCTCCGGTCCCTTGACGGAATTCTTGGTCACCGCCCGCACTCACGATTAATTAATATCAATTTCTCTTCCCTTCGTTCCGCCCTCTCACTTGATAGCATCGGTTCATTTGAATATCGGGTGTGAGATAGGATCCCATTACTTCGTGGTTTTTTCCCGCATCGCTTGGGGTCGAAATAAAAATGACGCTGCGTTTTCAGCGAGTTTGATGTCTATCTGAGCGGAGTTTTTTGTTTTCGCATCTCTCATGGAATGGATGCTTTTCAATCCCTTTAGTATATGCTACACTCACGGCTATCAGGATTCTATCGCAGTAATCTGTTAAATTTTCGTAAACTCTGTACCCTAAGGACATAATGACTCGACCTTTAATTTAAAATTAATTTAATTTTTTCAGAGATAAGGAATGTAAAGTAGCTGAGATTTAATTCATAAGCGACATGGAATTTAATTATGTTCAGAATTTGCTAGGCACAGTGCATCACATTTAATACAAATTTGAAAAATTGAATTATTTCGAGCGTAAAATTAGTCTACTTACTGTTGAACTAAATGGGAAAGGGTTCAATTTTACACCAATGATTTGAAAATTCATTATACAATATATGCTCAGAAATTTTCCATTAATCCGTCTTGAGAAGATGACTGTAGATTAAAGTTAGATTATGGACATGTCAGCTAAGTTTCATAGTAAAATAGATTAAGGAATAAACGGCTACCTTTAAGAGGCCGTTTCTGATTCCACAGATGTTATCAACTACTTGTAAGATAAAATTGCGTACGGAAAAATGTATGTTAAAAATGTCTTTCGAAGGAAAATACCATTAAAAAATTGAAAATCGCTCTCGAGAAGAAAATAGGGAAACGTAATTCATATATGATAAATGAATGAGCGAGAGAAAAAAATTATTTTTGAGCACCGATATTGTTTACTATTAAGTTTATTTTAACACATATTTGTAAATACAAGCTATGTTTGTTGTATATATGTACATTAATTGGAGAATCACATTGCAGTGAGAACATTTTTGTACGCGGGTATTTATCCGAGTTGTCCAAATCTCTTTGAGTGCAATAATTCAAATTCAATTTTTAACAAAACTTTTTCATATTTATCAGATGCTCGATTTCTTTAGTGGCAATTAAAGTTTATTAAGTTATAGATCAGGTCACAACTGAACAGTCGCAGCTTAACAAGTCGCAACTTAACAATTTCGTCCTTTGAAATGTGCTATCACTTTCAAAATCTGCCAACCTTCTGTGATGAAAACAAAATATTTACAGATTAAAGTTTATCCTTTTCAGCATAGTGCCTATGACTTTTCCTACTGCTCGTTTTGTTGTGATTTATCTTCTAATGCAGTCTGAAATGCAGCTATTATGCAATCATTAGATGAGATTCTATATAAATTGATGATTATGTCGCTAAATTTCCCTTTGAATAGCGTCCTCCTCACAAGTAGAGTTCCAAAAAGCACAATACAATCATCCAATCATGTCTCACCTTCTCATTCATTTCAGACAACCACGAATGGGGTCATTAACGAGGAAAAGATTTTCGCGCAAAACTACCTTCACATTAACACCTACTCTAGACATGTAAGGGAAACGACTAGAGTTTCTCTAAAAAGCGATTGCCTCCCGCTTTGGTATCTCGTGATGGAACGCTCAGAGCCAATGACGTCAAGGAGCGCATGCCAAAAGCACGCAGCTATGGTCCTTTCACCACAGCGTGTTTTGTAGAAATGATTGAAGCAGGCATCTCTCTAAGCGTTTTAAGGTATCCAGGGTAACAAACAGCCATTGCTACAAAGAGGATAAGATAGGGAAAGGAAATGACGGCGTGAAGCAAAGCAGTGCGTTGAGGAGCGGCGAGAGAGGGTAATCGCAACTTCCATAAGAAGATGACAGCTGAGCTCGTGCTCCGAGCGTTGAAATCACCGTTCAAGACCATGAATGTTGAGATCATGCGAGAAACCGAAACACAAGGTGTACTTCTTGACAAGAAAATTAATTCCGTGTCATCCTTACAATTTTAATCTATTGTCCTCACGGAGATAAGAAGAAAGAGAAATTTAATTAAATTCCTCGTGAAAGTATTCACTTCCTTTGTAATTAACTCTCACTGTAATTTATTTCTTGCAATTAAATCAAGACTGACGGATAGAAAGGTAACAAAACTGCTAACCTTCTATTTTAAAAGTACTATTTCATGATAACCAAAACAATGCTAGTTTTTCGTCGGAGTTCAGTTCATGGAAATGAAGACCGAAAGAAATATTGAATTAGTGGAAATAGAGCGTAAAATATTTCCACTTTTGCGGAAAGATTTTCCAATAGCCTCAGTTTTACTAACTAAATATGTAAGCGGATTTTACTTAAGGCCTTTAAATCGCTTCATCTTCAATAGAAATAAATAAAGATTGAATACATTATAAAAATAAATTTTAGATACAAAGAGATGAGAAAATGAAATGAGCATTATCTGAGTATCGTTTCACGAGCTCTATGCCGCATATTTTTATAAGTGATTCCTACGCTTCTACCTCAAACCAAGCCAATAAATATCGTAAGGAAATAGTGTAAGTAATAATATTTTCTCGGATGAATTAATTTCTATTTCTTATGCTATATTTTACTTAATTTATGTGACGGTATTTTATCATATATGCATCGTTTCACAATTTCTTAACTTTTACTTAACTACACTTTTCAAGAACTATATAATAAGTGGTAATTATTCTAAACGTTATTAGGCATACTCTGACTTTTTAGACCTCTCATAACATATCCTGCGAGAACCAGAATGAAGATGAATGAATCATTCATGATTCTGTAGTAATCTGCCCACAAAAATCAATATTTGAAGTTCATTGTGATAGAAAACGTACAGATATTGCGGTTTCCTCACATATTTCACTTACAATTCTATAACCGGCTTTAACGGATGAGCATCATCTTTAGGTAAGACAGAATTCCACAAATCATGTATAACGTAGATATTCTTACCACAATTACTATTTTTTCCCATGCGGAGGGGCGTGGGAAAAAATAGTAATTGTGGTAATAATGAAAGGAGGGGTGATTCGAAGGGAAGGTAAAAGTTTAATTGAATAAAACAACTAAAAGGTATTAAAACCTAAGAACAAAACCTTTCTTTAAAAACTTCCTTAACTCCAGCATACCCACGTTTGAAGAAGTAAATTAAATATCTTGGTAACAATAGAAATCCTCTAACATTTATATTGTGGCTACTACATGGTAAACAACAAATAATTACCAATTAGTTTTCACATATATATTATAGGATTACGAATATATTAAATAATTTCATACTCCTGTTCAATATCTGCATTCCTAAAGGAGAGGTTCCGCAATGAACTTGCTTTGTTGTCCTATGTTTAACATTAAACTATACGTTTTACTTCAAATTTAATTTACATGTTTAATAAATAGATTTAAACATCATGCTTCGATATACGTGCTCTTGTTTTCAACACTTAATTGTAAAATTTTCGTGTTTTCCTACCGATATTTTAAATCAAACTCCTTTTTTAGTCAAACAGAAGTTAGGGTAAGAAAGAGAGAAAGATAAGGCGGAGAAGGAAGAGTTCTAACTGCCCACATTCCAAAGTTTGCATCTTTATTACGCCTCAAACAAGGGACGGCTCAGTTTTCTGCCTCTAAAAAAGCCACGAACGAGTGCAGTGCAAACGCAAAAGAGGTCAAAAGCCTCTTCAAGTGGCTGAGAAGCTTCTTCGGTACGAAGATATTTTCTTCCTTGTGATGTAAAAGTTCCTCGTTGGTACTATTGCTGAATCATTGCGTCTCTCTATGAATTATTCTAGATTAATAGTAGCGCTTATATTACTGCTGAAAGGAATTCAAATTTTCTAATAAAATCATTTAAAAAGCTGATATCAAAGTGTAAAGGTAGGAATATTGAGTGAGGTAAGAGATTGCAGCAATATGACGTATCTAACCTCAAGTTATCTGGTGTGGTTTTTGGCTATCATTTTTGAGAACACGCAATTTAATCAGTAAACTCTTGTAGAATTTGGGCAAAAATAATCTTGAATCATTTATAGAATTCTCCTACCAAAACCATTCGACCGAAGAGAGTTCTTAAGTGCCGTGACTTCGCAGAACCTTTAAAATCGAACTGATATCACCATTCACGATTGCGGTATTCCATATTTGTGGTAAAATTATGAAGCAGAGGACTATAAATCTCAGCTTTCTTGAGATCGGTAGAAAATCAGCGCAACGATATCTCCGAAAAATATTTTGCCATGCGATACACTGTAAAATTTGTTAAAGCGACATACATACTAACTCCGCTTATTATAAACGGAATACAAAACTTAAATGGAAAAAATAATGTTAAAATATGGCAACTGATCCTGTTGAATGGGTCAGAAAGAATATGCTCGCCTGTTTCCCTACGATAGGAAACTTTCCTTTCCATTTTCACATATTATAATGGTCATAATATCAAATACATTTTGAACAGTATTGTCGAAGATATTTACTTCCGTTAGAGAAGGTTAGAAAAAAAAGGGTCAACATCCCTAACGAGATGCTCTATTAATAATAACTTAATCCTTTACTCGATCCTCTATCTCCTTTTAACGCACTTCACCGTATGTTCTGTATTATACAATCGTTATCATCCAGTCAAATCATCTCTCTTCAAAAACTGAAACTTCTTGTATAAAGTACATACAATATTCTCCGATACATGAAATTAAATCTAAGAAAGAATTGCTAACTTTTGAGTTATTGAATTTCTTCAGAAATAAAAAAACGAACGTATTCTCGACTAAATCAAGCCAAATACCTATTAAAAGATAAATTTTGTTTTACCAGGTTTTTCTTCATTTATTAAGATGACCATTCGAAAATATTTGCCAAATATATTACAGTTATTATTTTCTGTGTCCAATTTCCAGCTATAATATAGCAGATTAGGAGACTTTTATTTCAATATTCTGAGTCGACCAAAAACAAAAAAGGAATATTGAAATAATGACGCATATGGCTTTCAATATATCAACCCTCTATCCATGGATCCAAACTTTAGATTTTCTATGAAAGCTGGTAATTCTGCTACTGGAGACCTCAAAACAAACGTTTTCACCGTAGTTCATTAATTTTTGTTAGCAACAAGAAGGTATAACTATTTAGTCACTTTGCTTTTTAATGCAAGAAGCTTTTATGTGCTTTTTAAGCTTTGTTCATAACACTGAGAATAAGGGTAATGATATAAACGGCAACTACGAGATAAAAGCTGATTATTTGTTATATCATTCCTTTGATGTTATCGTTTGGTGTGAAGTTTTGCTCGATGAATACTTTCATTTATGCTTTTATAAGTTTATATTACTATGCTTTTCTATCGACACCAACTAAATAGTAGAAGCTTAAGCGTGAATTTAAGTTTATTCATAAAGTATATAGACATATTTTAGTTCGAATAACAAGAGTATCAATGAAATTTTAGCACAGTGTTCTAAATATTTTAGAGAGAGATAGACTTTTGTGAGCTAGTATAATACTAATATTTATTGATGCCATATGGCAGAAAGCCACCTAAGGACAAAATCAAAATCATGCAAACCCATATACCTACATTGCCGCAGTAATACAAAAATAATAATTAATTATATAATGCAGTTTAGAATAATATAATATATATATATACAATTTAAATTACAATATACCATTGTATATAGTGTCCGAAGATACCAGAAAAATACATTTTGAAATTGTCGTAAACTCCTTGCATTTCTTATGCTATTTGGAAGGAAATTCCAAAGATTAATTGCAGCCACAATAAAAGATCATTGGAAAGTGGTAGTTTTGTAAGAGGGGTAATAGAAGTTATCGTATACATAATATACTGATGTGCCTTAGAACACTCTTCAGCTTTCACTGCTCAATACTTACAATCTCATGCTTGCAGGAATTCTACTCCAAGATTGAACATATTAATTCTACTCCATGATATCGATTTTGGAATCTTTTATCTCGATCCGTGATTTGCTTAAACCCAACATACTGCAGCTTTTAAAGGAAAGTAATCCTTGATTAAAACAAATTTTACTAGTCAATTCCATTCATTAGTGTAGACATGTTAAGGAATCACGTTATACTTATTTGCTGATTGCATTCTTGGCGATGACGAATAAAATTCACGTCCTACTGGTAAACCTTTGCTCATGGCTCCTGACTAGGAGTCTTATCCATGTTTTTCTATGAGGCACTTCATAAGTTCACTAATTTATTGAAGATCATAGGTTAGGAGAGAGCATCTAGATCGGATTAAGGTAGAGTGTTTAGGGCAAGGGTTTATTTGTTCAAAACAGTTTTACAGACGATGGTGTTTACTGATTGTTGTTTTGAGATCGCAATCCCAGATTGTGGAAAATAAGGTGTTTTAGGTATGAATTACGTAGTTTTGAACTTGAATACTTTGATTATTTAATTTAAGATTGCAGAGAGAGGTGTTATGATTATCAGTGATATATGAGTCAGCAACGGTAGGACTATAATATGTTATGAGTTTAATGTTTTGGTTCCCTGAGATCTATTAAATAAGATTGCGGATAAGGTGATTTTTTTTCTCGTTGCCTTTGAATGCAGTTTTCAATCTTGGTTGCCTAATAGACTTTATTCTTATCAATATGCACCTCCCAGGAGTACACTCTAGCACGTTTGATCCTCCATGAAATCAAGTTAATTTCCGATGTTAGGAAGCATTGTATCATCGCAAGAAAAGAACAAATGGAGAGAGTACTTAGCGAGGAAGTGAAGAAGAAAGGCATTTCTTGCGGAGGAGAAAGGGAATTGAGATGGGTCTGGTCTGGAGGGTTAAGAGGAACAAATTGCCGCGCTCTTAAGGGGAAGAGCTACTCAGAAACCCTTCTCTCCCCTCCCTTCACTCAACCTCTCATTTCTTCACCCCTACCCTTCATTGCGCTAACGGAAAACACTGCCATAGTTCCCGCAACGCTCACGGAGCAAAGATGCGCGAATTATTACGTGAAAATGCGATGTAAGAGCAGGGACAGCTCCGTATCCTAAAACAAAAGAGCAGAGTTGTTCAGGCGTCATAACGCTTCTACATGTTACACGCCCCCCTCTTCTCTACCTTTCCCTCCAACCTCCATCTCCAGAAAGAAGGAAAGAGAGAGCAGAAATCAGAATTTTCGGCACGTATGGTTGACGTTTTCGGTTTTCGGAAAGCGGGGTCCATATCGAGTGGGGATGGAGAAGGATAATGAGGGAAAGGGGACGAGGAGAAGAGTTTCGGTAAAGGAGAAAGGAGGGGGGAAGGAGTGAGGTGGAAATGCATGGGGTGTAGAAATTCAATCTACACGCGTTCCGAAGACATTGGGACTGAGATCGGAGAAAATAAACTGCCCGCACAGTAGAAGAGTAAATCTGATATGGCGGCGTTTCCTTCGCAACAGAGATTTCTTCCATTTCATATATTCTTTTTTATTTGGAACGCTACCGCGGGAACGGGTGCAAAACGAACTATCGGCGGATTATTTCTGCTGAATTACTCTATCGCTATCCTTGTTCGGCGTCTTCTGCCTAAATTCCGTATCTTCTCCTGCGCTAACGGTTTTCCTTTACTTCTTTTCGCCTTGTGCTTCGCAAATTCAGCTGCATTTGTGGAGTTGTATATCACAACAACCGCTCCGATTAACAAATTACGAAGCGCAAGTACAATTTATTCTAATTATTTTAACTTAAAATTCGCAGATTCTTTTTATGATTTTCGTTTAAATAGAGCAGAAAGTTATCTCTATGTATAAAGCAAATGGGTAGTAAAATTTCTTTGAGAATTAAGGTAGCGCGTATAGCTTCGGTGGAAGTGGTTCCAGGTTCGATTCCTGGTGGGGGACCATACGTGCGGAATAACCTCCACTGTAGAAACGTTTCTAACAATGCTACTTTATCTATTAATACTAATACTATTTTCTTGAACTATTATTTATAGAACTACCTGATTCTATTTAATAGAAACAAATATCTGTATTTTGGTCTATACATACTCCTAGCTGAAAAATAACTATTTACCCTTTGTTTTTTCAGGAAAGGAAAAAATCAATTTATCTACAGAGGTTTCACTTTTTGATATAGACATATCCATAATGATTTTAAATTTAATTTTCAACGTTTATTTTTATTTTTTATCCTTAAAGTGCTTACTGTTTAACTTAACATTATCTTAGGATTAAAATTCCATTTTTCACTTCTCAAATAATCTTTTAATATAAGGATGAATATACAACTCAAATGGATTTCGATTTATGCCTTACTATTTTACTCTTCTGCTCGCGAAATATCTTCACCGGTTTTTTTGAAAATGATAAGTAATATTTAGATACGACCTCAAGAGGGAAAGTTAATGCACTTTGAGTATCTTAGCTCCTTCTCTTGCCCCCAACATTCTTTGCGGATTCACATCCAGCGATTTCCTTTATTTTTATCTCCCAAGCTTTCACTGAGTAACATTCATTTTTCATTTTTTCTCCATTTCTACATTTTTCCCATACTTCAGCTCCCATCTCCCTAGTATATGTGAATTCTTTCCCTAATTTAAGTTCTTCCGTTTGCTCTGATGTAGCAGTCAGCCATATTTCGCTTCCTTTCCCCGCTTTTTCCACTAATACTTTCTCCCGCCCTCGACTCTCCTTCCACATCTCGGCTTTTTCCCTCCTCTCTTAACCGTAAGACTACGAGATGAATTTTGGATTCTTCGTGGGAAAACTGCTCCTTTACTTTTGCGCTCTCGGAAATACTCTTCGCTCCACTCCCCATCAATAAGAAACCGTTCTCCTTCCATATTTGTTTTAAAATTTTCCAAATGACTTTGACGTCCGCCAAGGATAATTGCAAGTTAAGAATGTAGAAGGTAATAGCAAAAAAAAAACGTCCACTTAGAAGGTTCTTCGTTTGCGACCCTCTCATTTTTGAAAAATTATATAAACTTTGATAAAAATACTGCGCGTCCGTAAATTTTCTTCCGACGCTTTGGCGGGCCAAAGAACCCAGCGCTCGAGTACCAAGCGATATATTAAAATATCCTTTTCAAGTTCCTCGGTTTGTTTTGTGCGCCATTTTTTCTGCCCATCTGTTTATTTCCAGACGACGTAATTCTTTCCATATTCCTCTCCTGCATTCTCATCGTTCTTAACATTCCATTTCCCTTCGATTTTCTCATTCCTCCTCCACATTAAATGTGTTTCATTTACCCTTTTATGTCACGAAGGGGAGCCACTCTACAACCAGAAGCTAAAATAAGAGAATTTTAAAGGTTTTCTTTGACGAATCCACTGTTGTATTGTTCCAATTTCTTAATTTAGTCTAATTAATTTTTAGTTTCAAAAAGTTCGAGGATTGTTGGAACGTTATAAGACAATACATAAAAGTATATAAACGTCATATCTTGGGTTAACATTTCCAAGATGATCAGATATGGAACGTCCGATCTATGTAACTAGAAGTTGGCATTTTAACTATGAGTAAAGTCTTATGCTAGCACATCTCAAATCAATTGATAATTGAGATATGCTTAATACCCAAGCGATGCTAGTTGCTATGCATTTCTCGTAGTTGAGATTGAAATATGCAACTCCATTACTCACTATAGATTATTTTCTCGAGAGCGCCTAAAGTTCACTTCCTTTTACTTTAGTCATCAGTACCAATCATCATTTTGGTGCTAACATTAAATACGAGTACATATACATTGATCATGAGTTTGCATCAACTACGATTGGGATCGCTTTTCTGAACGCTTTTATTTCGTGAGTTTTGGACGTAAGTAATGCATTATCTTCGAGTTACGCTCTACCATTTTCTTCCTAATATTAGTATAAATTTTGAATTGCATAAGGCGTGATTAAAGTACAGCCGATGGGAAAATAATTATTTAAATGGAATTGATTCGCGTCCGCAGAAAATGCACATTCAGGCTGATTCTTCGTGACGAGAGTCGTTCATTTAAGGGTGAAAGTCACCCAATTATAATTTTTTCAATAACATATTCAAGCAAACAAAATCAATGCTTACGGTAGGGTTTTATTCAGCGAAAACTGCAAATCATTGCGTAATACCGGCGATATCGTTCTCGTTCGCTCGAGCCACCGCTTCTCTCGCCGCATTATGTAAACCGCTAAATCGTTCTCCCAATTCCTCTTCCACTCTGTTCGTTTCGCATTATCTTTCCATGTTCTGCTCCTGTTCAAATCCTCCCTTCGTGTCTCTTTTCCCCTTCATACAACAATACTTCGCTGTCTTTATTATCTCGTCTTTACCCCCAAATCGCCCTCCCAGCAATCTCCATTTTCCTCTCGAAGGCAAGAATAAAATATTTTTAATGTCATTCTGATTCCCTGAGAGATCGGTTTAGTAACATCGTGGCACGAAAAACGTCCTGAATAATAAGAGCGATACGGAAAGAGATATGTATAGCTCATAACCTATAAGAATTATTATTCGGCTCATTCGGAGCAATTTTGACACCGAGAAATCGAAAGTCATAGTAATGGGAAGAAAACGCGGTGATAATGACCTGAAGGCATCACTACTGAAATTCCTTAAAATGGGCAATTTGGTCATCTAGATAACGACGGATCGTGCCACGTTGTCCATTGATAGTCATTAGATTATATAGATAGGATATGGTGATGGTTGCCTTTGGTAAAATACTGGTACTTAAGGTTGTTCACGAGATTTGTAAGATTTTATGTTCCCGCACTTACCAATATGCGATAGAAATTGCTATTTAATTATCTTGAAAAAGGATGTGCAACTATGAAAACAATTTAATGAAATTTACTAGCAAAAAACAATTTTCTCATGCAGAAGCCTATCAAACTTACTCGATACTTCCTAGACTCAATAACGATAAATAATATGTGCGTTGACTACCATTAATTTTAATTTTGTTTAATGCTTTTATCATATGTGCTCCAGAATTTTGTTAATATTTATTTCTAAACTTTTATAGAGGACCTTTTTCCGGCGATTCTATTCAACAAGTTAAACTTAAGTCATGCAGAGATTAATCCTAATACCTGAAGCAAGAATTATAGTTTTGGAAGGATTGTGACAAAAGATATTATCCAAATGAAAATCAAAGGGTTCACTACTAATTAAGCTTTATTAGAAGATTTCCTTAATTGGTTGTTTACTGTTTAAACACATCAATAATTTTAAATGGTTTTTACACTTTTTGAGGTTTTAGATAAATAAATAGCTGAAAAATCAATATAAGTTATATATTATCCATAGGTTTCTCTTCTACTCTCAAGCTTATTTACCGTTAACATACTGAGCGCAAAGTAGTTTAACATAGATGATGAGATATCTAAGAAGAACTCCCCGTTTCAACTTGAATTTTTGAAACATAAGAGGATTTAGATATCTTCACCTTCTACTATTATCTTCTATAAAATATTTAACTAACATACGCCATCGCATACGTTACTATAATAGGTTTATTATTCTTACACTGTAATGAGAATTCGCCGAAATGTCAGTACTTACTGAATGAAAAACGGAGTTGGAGAGATATCTAACTAAGCTACTTCAAATATTCATAATTTAATGTCTATCTCAGAAAGATCCCTTCATTTATTGCTTTTAAGTAAGAATATTATAAAACTGGGTACACTTTTGTTTACAGTTGAAATAAAATTGGTATAACTTAATCAGTTACTGAACGAAATAACTTTTTGAAAGAACTACAATCTTAAAAAGATTTAAAAAATTGTATTTTTTTACTCTTCATAAAATTGAAAATAGTTATAAAGTCGAATTTGCCTACAGGGAAAACTTAATTCGTTTTAGGTTAGAACTTAGCAGCTTGAATATTCTTGGAATTTTCTGAAGATAAAATACGATAATTACAGACTGCATGCAAACTTTTGCATGTCTCGAAGACTCCGTGGGTTATTATTCACAGAAATGCAATTACAGCGCCATAAAACGCAAATGAAGAGGAATATGCCGATATCTGTTCCAGTATTGGTATTCACAAAATAAAACTCCTTAGAAACTGTAGCAGCTGGTCCTTTTTGTTTTATTGTCTTAATTGCTCTGATTTATATAGCAAAGATTAGGTTAAAAGTTCGAATCAAGAAATATGAGGTAGAATTTTGTGTTCGAATACTTGCGACAACAAATATCCAATTTTAAAAATGAATCGATATTTGCTCCGCGCTGTGAAAAATAAACAGCTTTTGAAGCGTAGCATGGAAACATGTAGGGTATGCGACCTTGGCTGGATCAGTTTTGCGTTCCGAATGAGAACGTTTTGTTAGTCGAAGCGTGATGGGGATAACTAATTTGAAAAGGAGATGAGAAGTACGTAGAACCATTTTGAATCACCATTTTTCCATCCTCAGCACATCAAGTGGAATGCTGAAACATGAAGCTACCGGGAAAAAGAAATGAAAAATTGAGGATTCGTGGGTGACGATGAGATGAGAGATTTAGAAAACATTCTATTCGTAAACAGAGTCAACAATAAATTAACACATATCTAAAAGAAATACATTAAAACAGGGATCCGGAAACGATTGCATAACAACGTAATAAAAAGTGGGTATGAATTAGCATTTAACTTATTAAATCTCGGCAACTAGCAATTTCTTACGATCTGCACACAGTGAAGCCTTTGTTTTGTAGCAACGGACCTTGAAATATGTTTACGAAGATTTATATGGAGCATTCTGTGCATTTTAGTAATATCTCAGAATTTGAGCTGCTTATGCAATTGCAGAGCAGAGAAAATATACTCGTATACAACATAATAGCGAAATTCTTAGTCAATTACAGTTATATTTTTCTCTTTTACCTATTTCTAACACGGCGGAAATTATAATGATTCCATAAAAATGAAGTTACGAGCTGTCACTACTTTACAATAGTACTGACCTCTTTATTGCGTAAATCTCCCTTGGTTGTAGCACCTTTTCTAATTAATAAATTAAGTTCAACTGATTTAAAATGTTAAAAGCTTCTTCAACAGAGAAATAAGTATAAAGACATTATTTTCTCAACGCTAGCGGAGTAAAATGGTAGCCTTACTGAACAGCAAACATTTTTGAATTTTCATAAAGCTTAAATGATTTCTTTCCTTAAATGAACTTTATATGAGGCACAGTTACATAAGAATTAACTAACACGAGGCAGAGTTAAGCATCGACAAATGCTTGACACTAAAAATCACCGGAACAACAAAATCCGAGTGTCAACTAATAATTTTTTTCTAATTATAAGATGATAAATATGAGGAAGTTTGCATCGCACGAAGAAACAGTGTGA
This sequence comes from Ladona fulva, assembly GCA_000376725.2. Lineage (NCBI taxonomy): Eukaryota > Metazoa > Arthropoda > Insecta > Odonata > Libellulidae > Ladona > Ladona fulva. Next base: position 3,039,602 of record KZ308461.1, on the reverse strand, counting down.
AATATAAAGGAAGAGAGTAATGTAAAATTTCCTCTCGGTCTCTTTAGTATACCAGATGCAGGTATGTGAATACACTTCAATTATGAAAGGAATAAAGCAAATAAAACGGCTGCTGCAGGATAAATGAGTTCAGATATATATCTCAGATACGAGGAAACAAGAAAAATCCGTCGCTGCAGAAAAAGATTTTTATCTGTTGAATTATGGCACTGAATGTCGCCGTAACCCTATGATTCATTGTTCGAGTAGTTTAAAAATGCTTCGTGATAAAACGCTATTGTGTTGCCATCTAAAGTAAATATGCCGCTATTATCTCAAGCTTTGTTAGTATAAGTACCATGAAATTCAGTAATAATTACTTTTCATGAAAGAAATATATGGCATATATTATTTGATTGCGATTTATCTGCTTAATATAATTACAATGCAGTACTTTCGTGAAATGTTTCCCTTCGCATCTCCGTGATAAATATTCATAATTTTGTCACCAAAAATCTGCAAGTTGTGGACTAAAAATTAATTTATTATTTTTTTCATTAATGTTACATATTTCAATGTCATGAAGTCAAAGAAAAATACATTATTCAGCGTTACTTGGTGGAAATACATAATGTTCTTTAATTCATAGAAATTTAATCAATGCATGTACTACTTCACAGGATTTCATTCGGAGAAATTGTAAATACATTGTTTCTCCTTAGTATTTGACATTGAAGAGACATATTCAGTGTATGTATTTCCGGATCTGTTACAGGTTTGGACTCCAATGAAATATATCAGCACCTGCCAATTATATATCAACGTATTCCTTCAGGTTATTATTTTAAATATTTTCGGAATGTCGTCCATCCAGTTTCACTAGTTTTTGGGTATTTGCAATGTAAATCGTGGAGAAATATATATATTCAAAACTATGACTAAGTGACCACTCCACTCCATGACGAGTATTCCACCAATAAAAACTGTTTATTTGGGCATATAATTATGTTCATTCTTATTGTTAGTTACATTTAGCAATTAGCCGAATCCTAACAGTAAAAGAAAAATTGATTATAACATTACTAATTGCGATTGACTGGATTCTCAAGAAAACGTTAGATAATTAAAGTAACTAATGAGGCGGAAGAATCACTATTCACTCAAAGAAAAGCACACTTTCTCTCTTCATCATTCGTAAGATTTTGTTGACGGAAAAACGACAACTTTTGAATGCACTTATGGAATATTAAAAATGAGGATTTAAACTGAGAGTAGTGGTACATGCTGCGAATATAAATCCACCCACTAACTATAGCGTTGAACGCATCACGAAATTTTCTTTGAATACCGATATTTTTATAGATATTCACTTAATGTTTTCCTATCCTTTCCCTGCAATTTCTTATTTTCTCACCTCCTTAAACACAAAAAAATCAGCAAATAACTGTCCACCATGTAATACGATAAATCGAGCTGATTAAGAAATACCTATAATCAGTCGCAATTTTAACCCCGCGATCCCACGATTGAAATAAGTTCAATTAGCCTTCTTTTAGCACTTGTCTCGATTTCCTAAGACCATTACTAGTTTAATTTTACAAAAGAAGTAAACCCTGCAACCGATAAAAGTAAAATCTACACGATTTTCTTCATGAAATTCATGTAAAATTTACATGAATTTCATGAAGAAAACGCTTTTAAACTTCAGGAGCGAACAGGGATCATTGAGGCAAGTAGAATATAGCTACCTGTGTACCTATAAATTACCTGTGCAGGGAAGACATTTAACAATCTTTAAAGTTTAAAATCTGTGCAACGTGTAGTTCTCGAGTTTTAGGCAAAAATACACACACTCACACACCCATAAAAATTTCTTACTTTACTTATAAGATTGTTGCCCGGCCTCCAGTTTCAACTCGTTCTTCTTTAGTTAATACGGTCTCTGACTCAATTCTCGACGGTGGTCTATATGCCGGATATGGCCTCAGTTACCGAAACAATTTCAAAAATATTACTACAGCAACCGTTGCCCTAAAGCCCCAAAGGTTTACAGAAATATGTTCGAGTATTTAGTTCTACCTTTTATTAGGTAATCTCAGATATATCGAAAATAAAACATGGCTATGCATGGCCAGAAATTTCATGGCGTTAAAAAGAAAATTAATTTTTACGCACAGCTGAACTGCTACTTGATAACTTTCTAATAGACCGACAATGTCCAGAAACTTACTCCTGTTCAGTAGTAGATGAGGTGAAAAGAGATCAAAAACCTTCTCAAAAGATTCAAACAATTCCTTTCCAATATGACCATCCTGTAATCCCACGATTTCCATTTCTCATTATCAGAAAGAACGTCGATCGAGAAGAACTGACGTCGTTCGTTACCGTCCTTCGTGCATCGCTTCTCTTTCCTTTCCCACTCTGTATCTGTGCGCGAGCGACTGGAAAAGGAGTGGAAAGAGTTGGAGAACGTAATGATTACGAGGCCCGACTCTTTTGCGGTCGTCGGGGGAAAAACTCATGAGCTTCAGCGCCCCTTTAAGTGAGTTGGTGAGGGAGGAAAAATAAAGAACTCCTCCTTTTGTCGCGGAATGCTCGAGTCCTCGCGAGGCGGAGGACATAGGGAAAAATAGAGGCAGGTTTATAAGCGAGGGATGTGGAACGTAATGGTTATGGCACGCGGTCGAGATAAGGGCCAAATGCCATGGAAATCTGAAGAGTTCAAAGGAGGTTTTTCGCTTAGGACCCAAGAGATAAAAATGGGGAAGGATGGAGAAAAACGTCGCCTCCGAATGCTGATGACTGAAAAAAAGGTGTTTGAATTTTTTCCAATGGTGGGGATGGAGATTAGGATAACAAAACGTCTCGCATCTGAGCAGCCAAGTGCGTATACGAAGGAATCGGGATTGAGATGTAATGTATCTGGACGTAAAAAGTAGGTCATCTTGGAATAAGATCCTCACGGCAGACAATTTTAAAAAATTTTTTAGATGAGATTTCAAAACTTGATGAGCTGAAATCCAGTTTTCGTCAACCACCGAAGGATCATAATTTTTTTAGAAACGCCCGTCATTTTGCGGGAAATTATGTAAACGTTTAGTCATTCACGTGTCGCTCTGTTTTTCATTCACGACAGCCTCTCGGCTTTTCAAATTTTGAGTAGTGTATAGCAACTCAGTTTGTTTCCGATATAAGCTTATCTGCCCCAGTGGTCCGATCCGGTTTGAGCTGGAGATCAGATAAACAAGACGTCGGAGTACATCGATTTTTGCCTGATATCCAGGGAGATAATCTTCATGGCAGTATACAACTATATGACCGCGTATACAATTTTAAGTGGTATAAAACTAAAATATTTAAAGCTATGATACCATTTTATATATCATTCTCATTATTTCAATGATAAAGTTGATACTTCACAAGACTTGACTTAACTTTAAGGCATCACCTTTGGATCACAGTAAGCTCCGTATCTTTAAGTGGTTTGCGACAGAGAATTTTATCATTGTATCGTTTGAGAAGATTTGAGTTTGAATCTGAGGTGATCATAGATAATAAATGGCCCCCATGGATAATAAGATAATCATAGATAATAAGTGGCCCCCTGCCACACGCCGGAAGGCGGCTTGCAGGGTACTTATGTAGATGTAGATGTAGATAAAAACGGTAAAAATACGAAAATAATGAATTTTGATGGTTCAATCATTGTATATTAACAGGGGATGTAATAAATAAGAAGTATATTTGTTTGAGTTAGCATTCATTGTTGAAACTACATACCCGTTAAAAACAGTGCTGAGCAAATTGACAGCGTCTAACATCTCTATTGCTGCAGTTATAATATCTAGTTTTCAGTACCTTTCTTTATAAAAAGACAATTCTGAGGTCAACTCTTGATGCAAAGATATTATGATTAACGTAAATTATCCTTAAATTGATCCCGAAATTCAAGTTGAAATGAGAATCTAAAATTTAGCGTTATTTAAATTACAACATTTTACTATTTGAAATACTGTATTATTTTAAAAATTTGCTCTTTCCGATCAACAAAATATAAGACCAAATCAAAAATGTCTTATCTGCGATAGATTTTCTCTTCAGTATTTGATGTTGATTGGATGATATTCTGTACTTAAGAATGGACGAAAGGAAAATTGCTTCCGAGTTTCACAAATTGTTACAAAAAATCACAGATATTGTAGAGACTGTTCAAAATTTTATCCCCTACCTGCTGGAAGACCGAAACTACTACCTTAATTCTAGGTGATAAAGCAGAATTTTTCCGGAAGATTCGAAAAATATGTGGGATGATTTCCGTATTAAGAAACTATTATGAGTTGGCCATATAAGGCTATATGTATGTTATCGCAATAGGAGAGATTAAACATTGAATATGAAATTAAAATAGCATAGAAGCTGAAAAATCTTGAGGCCATACAAAGATTATAGAATGGGGAAAAACCTGATCAGTACAGCTGGTGACTTTTATCTCAGTCACTCAGTCTAATGATTTCATTGGCTGCTAACGTCTTCTTACTTCGAAACTGACGTCTTTTACTCAAGTTTCATATTTTCGCTCACTTCTAATTTTGACATTCTCTTTATTTTTTCAGCCATGATTTCAATCTATACGACGTGATAGCCAACGTAACCTAACAGGAGAAACGGGATGTTTACCTCCAGTCATACTTCTAAAATTCAACCGGAAGGAAAGTAGTGGACGTGCGTTCGCTTATGCTGCCTCAGTAGGGCCGTTTTGAACCAGCAAACTTTTTGTTCGAAACCACTGGGACAGATATTCCTTTAGATCACCTCGATTGGATACATGCGATACGGTTTCCTTTTGCCTATATTCATTGAATGTTCTAACATCGGCGGTCTAGATCAAGTATGAAACTTCACATACGTTAGAGCATAAATACCATCTATCACTCAAGATACTAATCTAAAAATAGAATTTTCCATAAATTTGGTACTGCTTGTCTGTGACGGATACCGTACGTCGTAAGAATTGAATTTGCCTAAGAGTGACTTCGATTTCGTCGCGACTACACAAAACTCATGAACAAGTTTTTAATAATGACACAAATAATTAATGCTAAGATTGAGTATTTACTAAACTTTTCTATAGAAAGAACTTTGAATCCGATTGGAAATCTACAATTCTGTTTAATTCAAATAAAAAGTAAGAAAACTGATCTTTCTTGTTTTCACGCAGCCATAAAACTGAATGTTTGATTAATTTAAGATGAAGTTAATTTCGATAATGAATCTTAATTATACTCATGAATTAAATATGATAACTATAAATAAGCTACTTTGTATATTTGAGGGATGTGTGGACCATTCAAAATTTGAAAACCCTCGGAATGGACGGTACTCGCATACATTTCGCATCATAAATTGTGTAAAACTCGCTAAGACATTTTTGGGGACCGAGAGAAAACCTCGTTACAATTGCGATATCTTCTTAACCGAAATGTGAAAAATATTTTATTTTTGCACGTTCTAAAACATGAAACGGCGGGAGAATAAAATTCACTAAGTAAAATTCCACAGGAATATAGTTACTTTTACTTAGTGAATTTTATTCTCCCAGTGATGGAGTTCCACTTAGTTAAGGCTTCTTCTATAGATTACATTATGGAACGGTTATTTTGGCTATTAACATCTTAAATACCTACTTTAGGCCTTGTAACGAAAAGGGATCTTCATTATTTTCCATTTTTTGCCAAAGCTTATGATGGGAAATCTAGAGAGTACGTGAACTACTGCTGCGTAATATTGGTTGCCTTCTTGTCATGTATTTAAGACTGATCAACGTTCCAGGCAAAGAGATCTGTGTTACTTCATGTAGGTAGTTTTTCAATGCATAAAAATACAAATTAGGGGAGAATATCGAATTCTTAAACAGCGGAAGTGAGAGGCCATAATATTGCAGGATATAAGACTATGCTCAATGGCTAACCAAACAGCTCCGGCGCTCTGAATAATTCGTAGTTTACAACTTTAGATTGAGACGAAAGGAAACTCGGCCTTGCGAATTCGTAATCTACCGTTCTGCATTGAGACGAGACTGATAGGGAAAATTTCACTATACCTAAGGAAATACCCACTATACTATAATCAGTTTCGACAGCGGGAAGGAGATCGTTCTATTTAGCGTAATCTTCATTATTAGCAAAAGATCGCAAAATAGATTATGAAAAGATACTCCTAAAGACAAGAAAAGAAGATAGTTGATGGCGGCGAAACCAATTTTTAGTCCATCAAATGAGGCGGAGGGTTGACTTAAACGGGTTGCAGTGCATCTGGGTAGAGGAAAAATCCGCCTTATAAACTGTCAGCAACTTCCTTATGTATACTATACTAACTGTATGCCGTGCTGTTCTTTACCATTTGATACTTGTGAAAGGGATCACGACCGAGGAAGCGTTTTAACGGGTATTACTGCATATTGAGATAATGTTTCTGTATTAAATCTTACAGCTTTTTCAAGATTGTACAGTTATTTCTGTATTCAATTTTACTTCGTGGAACGCTATTTAGTAAATGAGAAACGATTTTGTTGTTCGACTGGTTTTTGGCCTTTCGTCCTGATAGGCCAAAAGTGGTCGAATAATAAAATCGTGTTGAAAGTACTAAGTTCAATATCTTCATGTAATAATTATTACTAATGAATTTATAAAATATTCCTATGTATGTACCTGCTTCAGCTAATAACACGCAAAATTTCTTCCTTTGCCAGTATTATAATGCATGAAATCTCGTGTTGTATAAAGGACTCAGTTCGCGTATCTCCCGAAGTTCCGAATATCAATGCCAGAATCGGGAGAACGTTAAATTTCTCTCGATACTATGAATAATAAAAATCGGCGACGCAGTGAAAGGGCCAATAGGTCTCAACCCGTTTCGTTACCCTTGGTTTTTACATCCTGGGATACTGGTCTTTCCAATTTTCACTTTTTATGAGGATCAATAATTTAAGAGAGCAGTAAGCAAAGTCCCTTTCTCCCTACCTTAGTTCTATTGTACCTAATTCACGAACTATTCGCGAGCTAATTCACGCTTCGCGTTCATTTTTAAATATTTTAGCAATCAAAGATTTTAATGCCATATGCTTTGTCATTCGATCTTTTTCTTCAGCTAGGTCCACTGAAAAAGTATTCACCTCTGTACATTCATTGTTATTAATATATCTGATGATCTCATCTACATTTCGTTTACTCTCCATAGTTTGCAGTGATAAAGGGAAAATCTTCATTATAGATTCAAAAATTTAATTAGGTCTCTACAGGAAATAGGGAGCTTGTCCTTTGCCTTATCCGTTCTCAGCAGATTTGAGTTTATATTTTTTTTCTGTCCAATGTTATCTTAACTTCAGGTACAGATGAAACAAAATGCTACCGGTGTAGTACATTTAGCAAGTCAGTCGCAATTCATTATCTCAGAGTTTCTACCCCGTTGCGTTCAAATTCACGCAACACGCAACAACCTTGGCGAGGATGTGTTGCGTGAGGCTTCATATCCCTGACCTGGCAGACTGATTCACCATTGCCCGCTAATTTCTTTCTTAGGATTAGAAGAAGTAGTTGATGCATCAATTTTCTGAGCAGGTTCCGATTTTCATTGACTAACTGAAGTGCTCTTTCTCCCAAAAGGCAGACGTTAGTTTCGAATGCGTCAGCACACGTAGGAACCGAACCAGAAAACAACTTATTTACGATAAAATGATATTGCCACCCTCAAAAAGCTTTCTCATCCCATTTCTCGCACGGTGTTATCACTCTTCTCTCTCCACTCCGTCATTCTCTTCGTACTCGCTGCCCTTTTAAAGCGGGTCCCCGAGGAGAAGGGGGGATGCGGCCAAGATGGAGAGGGGAGTGCGGCAGCTCCCATATTCCCAGACACGATAAATTACGTCCGGCACCGCACATCGTTTCACTCCCACAAATCACCCTCCAGCCCACCTCATGAGGGCACAAACCTCCCCTTTCTCGCCCCCGACACGCCCTCGCCCTCCTGCCCCACAATTCCCTTCCCAAACACAACAGCTCCGACTCGTTCCAAAAGGGGCTTTTATCCCAAACGATCCGTGTAAAACGCTTTAAATCCTCGCGGAAATCTTGACGAATCCCGAAAAACACTTTCACTTCGGGTCCGCCGCTTTCGCTCGCGGAGGCGATCCGAGGAGATAGTGCGACGTAAATTCCGAGCGCCGCCGCTGCGGGTTCCACTTTATCTTCAGAGAGATTAAAGCGTTCCGAGTAGAGATTTAATATAAATTAGATTCTTGGGGCATGGGACGGGAAGGTTAGGAAGTTGGCGGTGTTTTTACTTTCTTTATGGAATAAAAATTTTCAAAAAATTAATCGGGGTGCGATAGGAGTGCGAGCTTCGCAGTGCCTTAATGATAGCGGCGTTTCCTAATTAAAGAAGAGATGGGGAAGATAAACATCCCATAAACGCTGAGGCGAGGAAGGTTATCAGCATTATTTGTTCTTGTTCTTAAGAAAGGAGTCATATACTGTAACGATTATATGGGTTCAGTTCCCATCCAGGATGGGTGACTATGGCATCGATCAAACAATATCCTGAATTACGGAGGATATAGATATTTAACTGCCTAAATATAATAAGGATAACGATAAAATATGAATGGGAAATATTAAAGACCAGTACATTTATTGCGTGTACGAAAAACTCCCCCTTTCATTGTTATTGGTGACTTCTCCAAAATAGTGATAAGATATACTTTAGATGTACGATTTAACCTTAATAATAATAATGGTTAAAACTGATAAAATTCTAGAATGACATGGTATTTCCTTAAGTTGAACAACTAGTTTCAAGCAGCACCTTCAAAACGCACCTTCACCTTCGAACTTTTTTATTTTTTCAGCAAGACAGGATAGTGAAATTTCAAAGTATTTCATAGTAGAAATCTCTATATTTTACTTTTATTAATATAAATACTAAACATGGCTTTATAACTTTATTATTATAAATAGACTTTCAAATTTTTTAATAAGTCTGTGTTTGCAATTGGCCCAGACCGTCGTTAAAGGAATGGGAAACGAAATTTTCACTGATAAATTCTTTCAAATGATTTATATTTTTGTGTGGTGATGACTTAAAGCCAATTTAAATGTACCGCATTTTGAAAAATTACAAATTTTTGTAAAGAATGCATTGAAGAATTTTGTACCATGAACTATTGATAAACCACAACAAAATCATTCTTTTTTTATGAATATGGATACAAGCAGTGGGGCTTCTTGTGATGACATTGATATGTGCTGAGCGATATACGTTAGTGTTTGATATTTTATTCCTATTAAATGAACGGCTTTTCTTCTGTTACATACACTGCATATAATTAAATTAAATCGTCTTTAATTAAAATGGAAATAGGCTAGTAGGTGAGTTATTTATTAAGGTTATTAATTAAGCCAAGCTTTGTACTGAGTCGTACCATATTAAGTAGTGAGGAGAAATAGAGTAGGTTTACGATAAAAGAAAACAAGTCGGGCTAGGATTAAAAGAGCTCCGGATCGTTAGGCGACGTTGGAATGGGGTCGCAAAATCTGATACTGATTCCCTTAACGACGTTTACACTAGCGTAAATTCGAACTTCTATTAGATTTTCATTACTTTTCCCTTCCAATCCAGTATTCACGTTGGAATTACGTATTTTTAAAAGTCTGCGGATCCGGAATTCCTCTCTCCAGCTTATCTATGAAAGTATTAATAGCTTCTAAAACATTTTATTATTCAAGTTGCTATTATTTAAACTGACTTACCATATTAATCTATTGCAATTTTCAATCCTTTATCCTAGACTATTAAGACAATGAACATACTAACACTACTTTTGAATCATTAAAATTTATGTTTATATTAGTAAAAATATTCCACCGGCTCAGTATGTTATTTCAATTGAGTTATCTTTCTTTATAGGCTTAGATGATTTTAATTATTGCCATAGAATTATTTGTGAATGACTTGTCAAATCCACTCAAGTATGCCGGTAAGGTTATATCAGGAAGGGGAAACAGAAGCACTTTTATTACAGTCTATTATTCCTATAGGTCTAAGCGAATGAAAGCCACCGTCGGCCAAATGGGAAGAGTAAATTTGGAGAAGCTAAAGGTTGGGAGGTGAGGAATTGGTGCGGTAGTGAGAGGAAGGATAGGATTTTCAAAGGAGGCCGTAGAAGTGGCTCGTGCTTTTCGGGAACCTTATGTAAGAGGATCCGAAAGGGAGAAGGTGAGTGAAAGGCATATTCAGACTGCGTATGGTTGTGGCAGCTAAATCCGGGGAATAGGCAAATAAGGGATATGTTATTGCATACTCGATTTTGAAGGGTTATAGCTTCTAGAATATTGAGTTGTGTGCAAAATGAAATTATCTACTTAATTGAAAATTTATGTAGAATATCTAAAGTTGATTCTCGGTTAGAAAGTTTGGCGAATTTTACAAGAATCGATGAGAATAGATAAAGGATAGAAGGTAAAATAATACTCAACTAAAATGTTATCAACAACTCGTGAGCTCCCTTCCTCCCATGCATGCCAACCTATTGTAGCCAGTAGAATACTCTTAGGCATATTGAAGTTTGATCTTGTAAAATTCCCTAACAAAAATTAAACTATTCAGAAAGATCTGAAAACTTTCGAATGATTGAAGCTTTCTTTACCTCACGGAGATTGACTTAGAAGTTAATTCATTGCTTTCAGTGCTATCCTTCTTCCTGGGGTACTGGCGAGAAATGCGTAGGGTATTTTAATAAAATGTAGCAACTAGGAAAATAAAACAATATAAAGCTANNTGGTTAATAATGATACTATTTTTACGTTTACTGAAATACAAATGTTTTTATTTAAAATATACAAAATTTATACACATTTTTTTTCTAGAGCCGATATATCGGCCCGCCGCACTAATAGGGTTAATGTAATATCTAAAGGAATAATTTTAGATTGATCCATCAAACAGTATGAAAATATCTTAAACTGTGTAAAAATAGTAATAGGAAGGCAATATAATTTTCAACGATGACCTTAACATGACTTTGTTTTAGTGGTTTAAAATCCATTCAGATTCTCTTCGTAGCGATCTTAGAGGAATAACTTAAATTTTGAATTGCAAAGATTGTTATTCATTTCAATAAACTATACTTTTGCTACATAATCAAAGAAAAGTCTGCTATAATAACGTCTAGCACATAGAATGACACTTTAAACTCGACATTAAAAAGTAAATTGTTATAGAACCAATAGTTCTCATCTGGAAAATATCGTTTAGAACCGCTGTTTATATAAAACGGCATTTATGAGTTAAATGAGTCGAAATGACTAAAACATTCTCTAAACTTCTCACTTCTAAGAGAGCACCATATATTGCAAACAATTTATTTTATGAAACTGAAGGCCAAATTGTTTATATTTTTAACAACGTGAGTAATAAGCGTAATCATAGGAAATCTAAAAATCATTCCACTGTATTTGTATTCTTATTTAAAAACTTGACATTTTAGGGGGTTCAATTGCAATAACTGAAAGATAATCTGCAGAATATTACGTACATAAACTATACCAAAATATATTACAATGAGTAAATTTATAATTAATTGACCATGATATTTTATATCTACTTAGTTTAAACGCATTCCCAATTAAAAGTAATCAAATGAAATTATCTGTTGGAAACGGACCGTTTTATAGAACATTTTCCTTTATAATGTGGGATCTAATTCCTTTTCGAACTAAATAATATTCCATTAAATTGAATACACGGGGACTGTCGTTTCAAAACCGTGTAGAATTTTGCCAATGATAACCAATTTCCGCTCAATTTGAAGCTATTGTGGTATCTGTATTAATGGGCTTGGTAATCAGAGAAATCGTCTATTATCATCAATTGCGGAAGGCTCATGGTCGAAGAAGACCCTTTCCGCAATATATTATTTAGCATGCAAGTCCACAGCGGGAGTCTACCATCATCCATAAGCGAATAAATGAAGCCGGATAGCTCTCTAGGTATTAGAGGTAGTAAGGAATTTATTTTTAGTAAATCCTATTTTAATGTGGTGATTATTTTAGAAGTTTTGTGCTGTGTTTTCATCACTATTATGAATAGTATCATATGTGCGAATCAAACAACTAATTCCAAAAATTAATTCTGAAGCAATTTGGATTTAACGATTATCAACAAAGCTAATTGCAGCCGGTGAACATTAAAAAACCCAAAATCCCTTCTTTATCACATCAATATTAAATCTAAATGACGGATGTAAAAGAGTTTCAAAGTAAATACTAATAAGTTAGTGCAGAGACTCACAAGTTTTGAATGTCACTAATATCACTGCGTACAATGACTTCCTAATATTGGAGATAATATTATCCCCTATATTTGAATATCTATTCTCTCATTTCTTCTACCTAGATTTGTGATGGCGGATGAGGAAAAATCATTAGGTATAATGCAGAAATTAGAATTTTCGGGAAACAATCGAAAATGCAATGGATTTACAAGCGGATTCATTCTCTAGGGTATGGTCAGGCAATGGATCTTGAGTAGGGATGTTACGGAGGTGATTTTATCGGAGGCGGATTCGGAGGTTTCACTCGGACCTCCGTCGGAGTCGGAGGTATATCGAAGTCGGAGACGGAGGTGACATAATTACATTAGGAAACTATAAAATTTGCTTAAAAAAACCTTTATTTGCAAAATTAGAAAAAGAAAATTTTGAATTCTTGCAAAAGTTAATGAAACTGAAAAAAAACTAGCGAATGTTTGCATCTGTAGGACGAATTAACAAACTAATACTCAAAATTTATAGTTGATAAATTATATTTTATAAACAGTAATTTGGATGCTTTTTCGCCATCCCGTCTATCTCTTAAATGGTTATAAATCAAACCAGCTCCACTGAACAGCTGTTCGCTAGGAACGATCCCTGATGGAGCCGATAAAAACTGACGTACGATTGGCTTGCATACCTTGAACTTATTATTTTCTTTCCACCACATCAATGGATCTTCTCTCCATTTGAGACGTTTCTCTTTGTTGTAAACATTTAAGAGAGGCCTCCAAATTTTAAATTTGCCACCTACAGCAGACTAAGTTCCATTGAAGTCCTCCTCTTCATCACTGTCCATTAGAATATTAGCTAGATGAGATTGGACGCTGACCGACCTATTTTGATGGTTCCGAGACTGAGAACTAGTGGTTGGCTCACCTTCGTTTGTATCTGATTCAATTTTAAATCTTTTATTTAATGGAGAATCGAAATCCTCAAGTTCAGTTGGTTCAAACTTATCTAGCCAATTCATCAACTGAGATTCCACCTGCTCCTTCACAGCTTCGTTAANTGAGTCCCGCTTACGCCACTTACAATATTCTTATATTGGCACATCATGATTGCTTGGGATAAGTGTGGTAGTCGAGGTGGTTTCCCATTGCCTTCCTCAACCTTTCTCTTAACGTGACACCACCATCACCCATAATGGCCGCCCCACTGGAGTACAGACGCCTTTGCAGCCGCCTCACTGAGGTACAGACACTGCGTGGACTACCTTTCGTCAGGCCCCTACCTATTGACCATCCTGGCATGGGTGACCCTACTAGGAACATAGTTCCCGCCAGTTAGGCTCTCTAGGTCATAGGAACACGCAAGCCCTTCCACCACGACTAGGTTGTAGTCCAGAGAAGGGGAATGTTGTATACCATTGAAAATTAATTATTTTACGCATAGCATATTTAATTAATAATTATCATTTTGACAATTGACAAATAATTTGCTTATAACTAATTATAACATTTAATGTGCGAATAAATAATTTCACGGAAGACCTGCTGACGGTTTCTTTAATTTACTTTTTAATTACCATCTGTATTTGCGACGGCGTATTAATAATGTAGCGCATTTACTGTCTCGGTCATGTAGATGTCGGTCAATCGAGCTGTCGGGCAAACGAGGAGTCGGTCAAACAAGTTGTCGGTCAAACGAGGAGTCGGTAAGTTGAGCTGTCGGACAAATGAGGAGTCGGTCATCCGAGGTGTCGGTCGAGTGAGCGTCGGTCGATCGAAGTAGACCCACACGATAAACAGCTAAATTTAAGTAAATTATATCCCAACAATTTTAGAGACTCCTGCACAATTTTATAACTTCTTACTCTAAAAAAGGGTTAACTAAAGTGTTTACCAAACTCTGAGCTGAAAAACTGTCTATATTCTCCTCAATCGAATCTGAAGTCTCAATTTAAAATGAAATCCAATTTGAAGTTAAGAATTTTGCAGGAATATTTCAATCATTATTTGAAAACGGACCTAATTAAAGTAAAACGCACTGTGTCGTTCGATTTCCCCAAGGTACTCAATAGGAAGCAAGTATCTACTAAAATAGGTATAAACTAAAATAGCCTCATAACTCTATATCCAGCGTGACAATTCTATTATATTTATTATCGTGTAGAAGCATTTACATTATTATAATGATATATTTGAAAATATATTTCACCTTCCGTAGATGGCATACCTCTTAGAGAACACTAGACTAGGAAAACAGTAAATTCATTAAAATTATAAAATTCCAAATAAAAACATCACCTACCCTTCAATCAGACTTAATCCATGGTCCTTCAACATACCGCTGAAAGTCCTTCCTGCTGCCAGATGCCTGTTTGCCACAGAAAAGGGATAGTAGATTAGTTAAACAATAAAATAATATTTTTCATTGTACCCGATAAAGAAATTTATTCACATTCTTCATTCTTTTATCGCCAGTAAAAGGATATTGAATTTATTCAAAGACAAAGAGACACCGACTCTCATTTAGGCAACTTTTAAATCAAGTCCAAAGCCTCGCATTCTTACTATTTTTAAGATAAAAAAGTGGCTATTAGTTAATTCGGTGATTAGGTATACATTGATTTCTTTTAATGTTTCTTTCTCATTGACCGAAGCATTAAGGATATTGAAATAATCACATTATCACTTTGCCTAGGAAACAATGTTTCCTTATTCTTAAGTATTCATAACGACAGTCGATCAAAGACACTCACATTAAATATTAAGGTCCATATTGATCGTAAATGTAACTTTCTCATTCCAAATTTCTCCTGTATTATAAGGAAAGGCATTTTTCAATCCTAAAATATATCTATAAAATATTTATAAAGTGCAACGCAATTTACGATGTTACGGGCGTAAAAATGTACACTATCTAAGCATAACTACAGTAAAAATATCGGCAATACTGTCTGAATATTATTTCTATATTTACGACTTCATTTTAAAGTAAATCCCTAAATCCTTATTTCAACGAATGAATCACCCAATATAAAACAAGAAAGCCATCGATGAGCAATAGCCCGTTATATTCTAATCCATAATCAATCTCACTAAGTGTTTCATTCAAAAGAAATATTTTAAGTTGATAATGAAATACCAATGATAATAAAACTTGAGTTATAATAAATTTTCATTAAAAATACAAGAATAATGAATGTATGTACCAAGCTCAAACAAAACGCATTCTATGCTCGCCTTGTTATTATTCCTTGGTTGCTTAATCAAGGTGGTGGACAAGTTAATCACTCACTCTATAAAATTTTAATTCCATACAAAAATACCTTACACTTCTCTATTCAATCATCACACCATAAATTACAATACTATAAATCTATTCGCTTTCGATTTAGAGGATTCGCTAGCATATTACCAAGAAAAAACTTACCGCGGAGCTCATTATCGTATTAAAAAACATTCATCGAGTCGTTCTCTGTAACTCTTCATGAAAATTATTAGAAAGACATATTAAAGCATAACTAAATATCACAAATCGCATTTTAAGCAAAGGCGTTTTTAGCATAAGTTTAGATAATAAACCATTGAAGCAGGCACAAAATAGACGGAAAAAAATAAATAAAATTAGATGTTGCCATTACTAATACTTCCCGAACGATCAAATACTATAATTTTCGAGTCTACCGATTGGCTCTTAGCAATCCATTGCAAGGAGAAAAACAATCCTCGAAACAAAGTAACTCCTCTCGGGCGGCCGTGGGTGAAATTTAATTTATCATTTCGAGCTGCGCTTTTTCCATAGCAGATTGAAACGAAGAAATAACAAGCGAATCAGAAAGTATGTTACCAGAACTAAGAACTGAGTCTGAGATCTTACAGTACGGTAATATTTTAGTATTCAATTGAAAAAGGATGCCGCTCAGAAAAGCGCTCTGCGGAATGTTTCCGGTACGAAAAAATGCTACGTAGGAAACAAATTATCTGTTTCCTAAGATATGTTACAAAAAATCCTGTTTAAACAGTAACAGAAACAAGAAAATTTCTCGGTATTACTAATGATTTATGAAATGAATTTCAAATTCCTTTTCTAACGTCGCTCTTAATTATGAAGATAACCGCAATACAAAGTCTAATGATAAACGAAATGTCACTTNTACTTCGAAGTTTTAACTCCGGTTTGATAGTATCGGAACCGGAGTCGGATCCGGAGCTGAATTTGAACCGGAGTTTCCGACCTTTCGGATTCGGAGTCGAAGCTCCGTTACATCCCTAATCTTGAGTGTGTATTCTTAATTATCTAATTAACCGAAATTACCATAAGGAATCTAAAAAGGCGAGCGTCTTAAAAAAAGATTACTCTCCTCCTAATGTATATATTATGGTTTTTATTAATTTGAGCTCTTAGATGTTAATACCAAAATTTCACAATATGCTGCCAAATTTTACGTGGTATGTATTACCTCTATCTATGAACAAAATGCGTTAGAAAATAACATTTCCTTAATGTCAGTTGTTGGAATTTGAGAATTGTTGCTACAATTTTACAAGTTTTCAGCTATGGTAGAATACACTTCCAAGAAGTGATTTTTATTTGATACACCTTCAGTGAGTACTCTCCTAACAGTAAGGCCACTATGAATAACAATGAACTAACATCACATATATTTGGATAAAGCTTTTACAACAAGGAAGAATAAATAAAGGACGCTATATTCCATGTTTTCGCATACTTAGATGAAGCTGTCAGAAGATGCGTATAAGCCGCTAGTTTCTGGCGGAAAACTGGAGAAAAGAACAAAAGTAAAGGGTAGAATAAACAGATGAACTTGACACGGAGAGATGAGATATAAAAATATGGTTTCCCCGAAATAAAATGAAATCTTTATCGAGGAACGAAAGGGAAAATGAGGATCGCCGAGAGAAATAACAAGAAAAACCCCACAGGAGAGGGTTTTAGAGATGCCCAGCAAACACCAGTGACAGAAGAAAATGAGAATCGGATGAAATAAAAGGCGTCAACGGAGAAGAGAAAGGAAGAAACGGAGGTAGAGAAAGGTCGAAATGAAATAAAGAGAGAGATTGGGAGGAGTACGGAAGGGTGTGGGGGAGAACGAATAGGGAAAGAGAGTTCCCACTGACTTCGAAAAGACCATTTATAAAAGTTGGAAGAGAAAAGCGGCTGCCAGTTTGTGACGGAGATGAGGAGCTTTTGCGGGCAGCAAGGAAGGAGCTGCGGGATCCGCTAAAGAAGTTAGTGGAAGAGAAATAATGTTCTATTTTCTTCTCTTGTTATTTATTCTTTATTGCCCCAAGTAGAGGGTTATTAAGGTCCTAACTTCGGCAGTCTTCCGAATTCCGTGCAAGTGCTTTCCTTTACAGTATCTCGAGGCACTTCGTTCTGAATTGTTTCTATCGTGGCTCAAAAGCTACCTATTTTTAAGTACGTACCTTACAATATGTATGACCTTCAAGGAAAGTTCTCGGCATTGTCGAAATCACCCGAAGTTGCCTCATCTGAAATAAGACTCCAAATTCTCTGCACGTGCTCTAAGTCATTGTTCAACTGTATCGATTTCAATTTGATTATATAAAACTCTATATGTAATTTGTACACTCATTTAACTTGTTATATAGTGCGGTAAGTATGTATTGAGTTCAAATACAACGAAAAAAATTATTTCAGATCTTTCAGTTTGTTCGGGAATGAAGAAATTTAAAACGTATTACATGTTAATTAAGAGCAAAATCGAAGTTATTTTAATTCTTAGCGAGCTCTTACGGAATAAAAACATGTCACGTGAACTTTCTCATAATTTTATTTTTGAAGAACGTTCTGGAAATAGTTGCTATGGTATTTCTTTAACGCTGTCAAAGCATTTCGAAAGGCATGTCTATAGAGTATAACACATACAGTTATAACATGTTAATTTTAAGGATATATCGTAAATTGTCGTTATATAGGTTTTTAAATACGTATTTATTTGAAGGATGAACAGCTATTGTCAACTACTTCCAACGATCGAGCAAAATTACTACAAATCTTTCGTTATCTCGAGAAACGAATATATATTCTTTTAATAGAAAGTCTATACAAACAATAAAATGCTTGGATTTCATAGATTGACTCTGCTGCGACATAACAAAAAATGTCTTCATTCAAGCAAAACAAAGGAAAACAGCGGAATTTTTCAGAAACAGTGGATTGTAGACCCGATTTCGGCTACTAAAAAGAAGTCCAAACACCAAAGGTGTTTTACCGTAAGATAATTACTGGAGGGTCGACAGTATCCCTCGCTAGTGATGGTGGTTTAATAGTTAATTTAAAACTTACGATTTGACAAAAATATAGAGTACGTAAAACTGAATTGGTAGTTTACGAATCATATTTATGCAAGATGATCTTCAATTATTAACTAGCAATAAAAAAATTGAATGCTAATAGAAAGTGTTCCTATAGCGAATTCCAGCTGAAAATAAACAGTCGAATGATTTTCAGAAGGTATTTAGTTAGATTATAATTTTAAGTATAGCGATTCAAAATCCTATATCAGTAGATTTTTCGGATGTGTATGCTCCAGTTTAATTTATTACGAAGAGCGTTCCAAAAATATTCAAATGAGTCTATTACTACCATTTTTATTTCATGTATTCTGCACAGGTGACTCTTTATGGAATTTATAAAAACTCGGAAATTGTAATTGAGAAAGATACTACACGCATCGCCAGAGGAAATGCATAACACACAAAAAGATTAGAAAAAATGATTACCCAATCGACGATGGACTATTTTCCTCTATTTATGATAACAAATTCCTGTTTTGCAACGTTGTACTTTAGCGTGTCCCGGAATGCTCCAGGAAATAAAGCAAGAGAATTATTTTAGCGACTGCTGATTATATGTCCAACATACTCGTAGTTACGATTTCTCGATTGAGTTGATTTGCGCCAATCGAATAATGCAGTCAAATAATAATAACTATACCAGATCTCGTACTTTCATGTCGCGGAAGACATCGTCTTACACCTTTAACTCAGGACATCGCGGAAGCTCAAGTCTTATACTTTATTACGAGATGTTATGTTATACCTTTTTAAGGATATGTAGGTTATTATTCGTTTTCCTTCTCATCTTTGAGAAATTGGTTTGAAATATATATTTGAACTATTTTATACTTATTCATTCGATAATTATTTCTTCTTCCAATAACTTTGTACCATCCCAACCTCTGGCCTACCTCTAGTTCTGTCTCAAATGAACTTATTTTCCTATGCGGCAACCCTTTCGCAAACTTCTCTTTTCTCAGAGCCTTCTATCACAAAACTATATTTCGGTCATTCAAAAGCAATTCAACTTTTTAAACAACTAAGCCGTACTTTAGACAATTGGCCGCCCAGAGGAAGTACGTAACAATTCTGAGTGTAAAATATGAAAATTAAAATAATATCGCGTTCATATTAACGATATTTTATAAGGAATTTATTCAATAACTAATAATAATCTAAAATCACAATCTCTGGTTTTCGAAAGCTTTCCACAAGTTCATTAAATATCAGGTATTCCACGCTTTCCTGCTCAACAGAAAAAATTGCAAGACTATTAATACTTGTATTTTACATTACAGACCCTAAATATTTTATGTATTTCGGTTTCCGATTAGAGAAATACTAATGTAGAAACGCGTTCGAAAGTGGCAGCGGAGGAAAATTGTTAATGCCAACAAACGTCAGGAGTAAAGAGTAAAGAACCCTTTCATATATGAACTTTACTAAATAGGTATATTAAAGACTAATTACTGGTCAAAAATATTCGCAACCTTGACTCAACGAAAAACCTAAACAAATGCCGGCATAATCTCAACGGTTAATGAAAAATAATTTTTAATGTCAATAAACAATTAACAACGACAAAAGCAAACCCATGAAGCAATTCCCAGCTGTATTTCATAATAAACTTCTTATAACAATTCTCAGAAAATATGTCAAATATTACAGAAATTATACAAATATTTTGGTGACACAATACATCTTCCGTGAATTCCAATAAAAAGTTCGGTAAAACAGAAGGTTATATTTCTTCTGCCGCACCTAAGATTGATCGGATGGACCGGATCGGACCGGACGCAGTTTTTTTATGATATTAAATATTAATTAAGCAAGATATTAAATAAGCAAGGTATTGAAATCGTCCGTAAATGAAAAAGAAGTCCAAGTTATGTCAGTGCCTTCACATTCTACCATGCTCTTCTCCAATTTACTATATCAATAGCGACCATTTCTTGCTCGCTTATGTTTCTAATGAATTAATTGATTCCCTCCTTCACTTCATTTGTAAATGGACCCCATCCAACATTCTCTCCTTTATTTTTAGCCATTCTGATATGAGCCTATTCCTTTATATTTTACGCTTGATAGTATTGAAAATTTGACTAAATATATGGCGGAAATGGATGTGGCATAGTATGGATTTGATTTGGTCTGTGAATTAAATATGTCCATGTTGTGTATTAAGAATTTTGAAAGATAACAGAAAGAAGAAAGATGTCATAAATTATAAACAGTTATGCTGTAGTCATTTAAACGCCTAGAGAATGTTAATGCTTTTTTCCGAAATTTATCCTAAGCAAAGCTTGAGGTTGAAAACTCTGAGGTTGTTTTCGTGGAAGCAGTAAATTTTAAATTACCTGACATGATATATCAACAACAAACTAAAACTCGGAATTAAAACCTTAATCAGTTATTTTAAATGAGGCCAGACTACACTCAAATAAACTGCTATTTGAAATAGTTTATGTTTAGTTAGCAGTAGATAAATTAATAATAATATTAAATAATAATAATAAAAGTTTTTCTTTTCAACATGTGTAGAATAAATTTATTTTCAACTAAAAGAATCCTTCCTGTAGTGCCTGACTAACTGAAAACCAATGAATTTTATAGCTTGTAAATAGTGAATAGCTGCAGTATTGCCAAGAGAGAAGAATTTTCACTTCTGAGGGCAATGCAAAATATTTGTCTATCCAATAATGTTAGAAAAAAATTTCGTATACAATGTTAAAGAAAGTTAAAAAAAAATAACTTATATTACCTTCACGAAGTCATTTTTTTAAGATTTCCTATTTTTAAGATAACTTATCATTCGAAATGAGAATTATATATGCATGTCATATCCTATGGAAGGCGTCGGCAACCTTTTTCAGCTAAGGGTCCAAATTAACCAAAAGTGACTATTAGGAAGATGATTTGGGTTTAAATATTAAAAGAGATTGGAACCTTTAAATGAAACAATTTTTTGGAGAGATTGCTTCAATCGTTTTCGAGAAAGGAAATTATACACAAGCTATAAATGTCTGCCCCTTGTACACGATAACGTATTTTCTGAGTGATTTGTATCTCTGAAGGTGTGTCGTTTCTTCATCACATTATCCTTGAGCGGGAGGGGTTTAATGTTTGTACTTCTCTAGTTGAATATAATTAACGGCATTTAAATAAAATCGAACGGATTACATCCATCATCCTATGCTGTAAATTCCTTTTCTTCGTATTATGTATGAATTATTTGCATTTTTAAAATTGAACTATTCGTTTACCACAATTTTAAAAAATACAATATTTCTTCATTATATGCCTTCATACTATATAAAAGTTTCACAAATCATATATCAACTGATATGTTTTACCAGAGCTATTGAATTTCCCGTCCTATCAACTATTTTGATATTCCTCCTATTTCATACATGAATTATTATTTATATGATATTTGATTTACAGGAAATGTTCTTAGGTGTTCATATATTCAGTGAATCTTTCGCTTGCTGCATATTGGTAATCTTTTACGTATAAAATGTCACCTTCCTTGGACAAACCTTGAACCATTCTCTCTGCAGGAGCTCCGAGGAACAATGCTATAACCCGTTTTTCTTACAAAATAACATTGAAGGAATGGTTGATACTTAAATAAAGGATGATTCTAAGACGATTTTTGGGGCTGTGGAAAGAACTGC
>KZ308461.1:2896133-3012625 GCA_000376725.2 Ladona fulva | reverse complement strand
GGAAATATAATTTAATAGAAAAGTTTAAATAAATAAATTAATAATAAATAACGTAATTAGGGATATGGCAATATAGATTTACTCTAAAATCAAATGAAAGATATAAATCAATAAAAATTATGTAAGAAATATTGGTTTATTTTTGTATTATTCTACACTAATTTTAAAAATATTCAATTTAAAAATAATTACTAATATTTTGTGCCTTAATCCGGAGATATGAGAATACCATCCTTGAAATACGAGAATATACGTGACATATTTCCCTAAAATTTAAATTATTGATTGAAAATTGAATTCTAAACAATGACTTCCCTTACAATTAGTCATCATATTTATATATATAATACAGCTTAACTACGAAACAGCTTCTCATAATTTATTCGTAATAATTTTTAACATATCATATATCAGTAACGAATAATTAGCCGGAATCCATGGCCTAAACTTACTGCAGAAGTAACTTTAGCAATAAATACAGCATGTCGTTCCCGTAGTTAGTTTTGTTAACGATCCAGATATAAAAAGCATAAAAATCATTTTAAGTAACTAGACAGTGGGACAAATAGCTTTAAGTTGGAAAATATTTAGACTCATGAAATACATTTGTTCACAATTACAAGTACAAATTTACATTTTAATAAAACTACGCTTTATATTAGTATGAAATTTGTGATATATAGAGGGAAATTTTATTTTAAATAACATTTTGGAGGAAGAAGTTGTTAGAATATAGACAATTATTACAAAGGATAGCATAGCAGCATTGATCCATTTTAGCAAACTTTTTAATTTTCGAGATATGATTTCCTTTCTATTTCTTACCTTTGTTTCTTCAATATAAAATTAAATTATAACGTCTCCAAATATAATTATGTCGTAGTAGCCATAACTCGATAGGATTTCTTGCAAGTGATTAGAGAAACTTCAGGTAGAGGCCGGCCATGTTACATTGCTAATCAATTCTAATTCTTTCCCTTCCGCCGATATATCCACTTATTAACAACAAAACCCCTCTGACAAATGCACCATCTACAGATAATACTTTCATTTCCAAACATAGAATTCATCGAAAGGCCTAAGTGTCCCAAAACTAAAACTTAGACAAGTTTCAATAATCACAGTTCTTGCTTTATATATTGCACTTTCCACAAAAACCGCCTCACTTGGATAACGTCTTAATTTCACGGAACATTGTCACAATACCTCAATCAGAGTATCAATAGCTCATTAAAAAAAAAACAGTTTGATGTTAAATACTGATTCTATACTCTTTCAAAAACAAATTAATCCACAAGAATGCAAACCACTCTTTTTGTCACCTTTAGCACGCGGAATATGAGCTATATTTTGAACAATTATCGGAGATTGAGCACTTTTCAGAAATAAACTTCTAACAATTTCACATATGATTTGTAGAAGAGCACTTAAAACGACTCCGATTCGCACAAAACAATGCCGATGAATGCTTTCCATCACTCGGTGTTTGACATCAAAATAACGCACTTCAACATCCAAACACTGTTTTGTGTTCTATAGCTTCCTAAAACCGCAAATTCTTGACTATACAGCAACTGAATTGGCCACCAAAACTTCTTTTTCAGCGGAGTAACATTTTATGCGAAAGAAGTCGCACATACGTCTTGGTAACCCTCTTCCGATGTACAACACTCGATGGCAGTACATGCACTTTAATGAAATTAAGTCCGAAATTTTGAGTAGAAGTCTAAAATTGACAGTCTCTTTTTTCTAGTCCTTTTTGGTGCTATTCCTTAAGTGTTTGCCAGCAGAGATGGCTACGATACAATGGTAAAATAAGTAAATGATATTTAGACGGTCTTATCTCACTTAGGAATTCCCTATTCAAAGTAAAAAGGAGGCCATGCGAAAGAACTCAATGAATCATTCTTACGAGATAACTCAAATACTGCATTTTCCTTCAGCGATTTCTGCCTTGGTGTTGGTGAACGAATAGTTATGTAATGAAAAAGAGGCAAAAAAATCTGAAAAACTACGAGAAATCATAACTTACATTTTGACTGGCGAATGACAGAGACCTAAGATGAAATCGGCGAGAATGGAAGAAAGAAAATCTTTTGTCTTTACAAGCCGTTTCAGTGAGAGAAAACCGCCGTCTCCGGCGTCATTTACTTACATCTAAATCAAATTAATCTTAAATGTAATTACCTTCCCTTAAAACGGGTATCGTTTCCAATAAAATCTTCTGATAGAAATTATCCAATCTGAAACGTTTATTCTTGATTTCGAAATCATATAATCAAATAATTCCCTTTTTAAATTTCAGCTAAAGAATATATTGACTGACTAAATTCTATTCTATTACTTATTCTATTGAAGTCTGTTAAATGTAATTTTTTAAGAAAAAATCTGCTAAATCGACGATGTCTTCATATGCTCGTCATTAGAAATCCGAAAGTCAAGAAAGTATTTTGGAAGGAAGTATATATTTTTGGTCTAGGAGGTATTTTCATTTCCTCCGCGATAACGACTGTCACAGTTGTCAAACATAAGTCTGAGAAACAATAAATCCTCTAATAGCAAAGATATTAAAGTAACAGCGTGATAATATCTCATTGTTCTATTTAAATGGCTTTTAAATTCAGCAAATGGTCTGAAAGTTTCCAAGAATGTGAATTAACATTAACGAACCATAGCGTTCTTTGGGGACTTGAAAAAAGGATGAAGAAATAACCGCAACGAAGAGTAACGTTTCGCAGTCGCAGCAGTAAAATCATTAATGCAATTATCCGTTGCATGAACGATAAATTAAAAAGCTTTGACAACAGATACCATCCTTCATGGAAAAAAGATAGGAGAGAAACTTATTGCTATTTCCGAGGAGAGGATAAACAAGGCAGTAATGGAATTTTGACTGACGCGATGCATGCATGGAAAAGAAGCAGAATGGGTGGGAAAAAGAGTTGAAAAAGCTCGATAAAATGCTAGATACGCGGATGGTACCTCGCAAAGACAAGAGGGAGAAATAGGTTCGTTTCCACCCTTCGGCCATCACAGTCGAGCGCTGGGAATGACCACCGCAAATTCCACTGTCAGGCTGAAGCATTCGCGTGCGTCAGCCTGACAAGGTAATACTTCCTCCGTCCTCCGACGGTGTCGCCTCCGTATCCGCCACCGGAAGCACTTTGTATTTCCTCCGTCAAAAGGACTTTTTTCCTCCCAATGTTTTTTACCGTCGAATTCTCTTCCTCACGAACACCCTTCCCCAACGTTTCCAAATCCCATCGTGGAACCCATTTTTTATCTTCGGTCGACACCTAAAAATAATATCGCGAGGAAAGGATCGCGTATTTCTTCCCTCTCCTTTTGATGCTCGCGGATCTCATGTTTGAGTGCGGAGCCATTTTCCAAAAATCCTTCGTTTGCTCACTTTTTCGTTTATCTTTTTCGAATGTCGCAGGCGTCGGGGTGCAGCATTTTTTTCGCGGATGAGACGTCAGTTCCGTGGGCGCATACTGAATAGAGGGAAAGAAAAGCGGAAGAAATGGACGAGTAAAACAAAACAAATGAGGAATCCGTAAATGCAAGCGACTTCGAATTGCAAGCAAATACAAGCGTCGCTTCTTTTAAAGTCTTCCTCTGTTCCTCTCCACTTATTTCCTTCGCTGCAACTGCCAGGAAAATCTCTTTTGGTGTTCGTCTCCATTTCCGAATGCAAAGCTCTGAAATGATCGGAGGCGTTGATGAGAGTAAAATATGGAGCGTCGAGGAGAGACTGCATGATGGGATTTTTGGATGGAACAGTTGAAGAACATTTAGACAACCATAACACACAAGTGGAAAGGAGAGAAAAAATATTGTGATCGGATGTAAAAGTAACTCATGTTGGACACAGTGTCAAAGCGAGAGATTTTCGGGTTTTAACTAATCACATGGTTTTTGGGATTCTCAGCATCGCATTTTAATACGAAACGTTGGAATAAAAATCCAAAGTAAGGGATTAATAAAAAACGAAAACAGTGGAAAGATTTTGGGAAGAAATTTATATGGATGTATATAAAAATGATATTCAATAAAATATATACTACACTATTAATGAAACTGAAAGTAAGTTTAGCAGTGATCCAAAGAAAAATACGATTTTAATAAAAAATTAGCATATGTATAAAAATTCAGGATTTAAAGTAAATTTAGAGCATGTGGACATATCCTGTTAGAGTTGAGGTCTTTCTTAGGATGGAGGGCGTAAAGATGAAGACTTCCAGTTGCGAAGGAAGTGTAAGGGAACCAGAA
The DNA here is from genome assembly GCA_000376725.2 of Ladona fulva. Taxonomy (NCBI): domain Eukaryota; kingdom Metazoa; phylum Arthropoda; class Insecta; order Odonata; family Libellulidae; genus Ladona; species Ladona fulva. Next base: position 3,008,353 of record KZ308461.1, on the reverse strand, counting down.
TATGGTTGTTGACGTCCTTGGTGTGGAGTTTTTTCCAACATGGATGTGAATCGAGGGCGTTAAAAAAGAACTGGAAAAAAGGGTGACCTTAGAGATTTTGGTGTGGTGAATTATAGAAAAAAAAAAGGAAATTAATATTGAAAAACAAAACCGGAAATGCTGGAGGATGTACGGAAGAGAGGGTTTTGATTGAATTGATTTAGGGTTGCAGAGGAATTATTGGGTAACATATTGAGAAAGAAGGGATCATTGAAGTACGGCCTTAAAGGTGCGATCCAAAGGAAAAAGACTTTGAGGAAGATAAAGCTAATAAAAGTTAAAGAATATAGAATGCAATAGGGAAATTAAACAACACGTAGGGTATTTTAGAGCACATAGACTTACATAACAGTAAAAAAGTTAATTGGATATTTCATCGATGATCTAATTCATTCCTTTTTTCCCTTATGAATATAGCAGTTCCAAAGCCCATTTCATGTTAATGTTATTGTTATGAATTATATTATAAACTAGATGAAGTGCCCGTTGATTCTCAACGGGTAAAATGGAGATAGGAGTAAATAAGTAGTCTCATATTTGTACAAAAGAGAAACTAACATTTCTCATCTGAACTTATCGGATTATCAAAACGATAATTATCAAATCTAACAATAAGTTCTCATAATCTTGAGCCAAAATCCTTAATCGACTATAAGAATATGATCGTATAAAATTTCTCTCTTATGAAAATTATCTCCTGTCTGTACGGTGATTCTTTTTTCATTTTGCTATAGAAATAGAGCCCGAAAAAAATTAATATAAAGTTTACATGAATATCTTATGGAAACGCATTGACTCGCCTAGGATCGAACCTTAGACCAATAAATATATACGAAAAGGAATCTGTTAGTCGTCGGTTTTTAAAAATGTGAAAGTTTGCATGGTTTACAGCCACTGGTCCTCTATTTATAGACGAACATTCACCCTTACACACCCACTAATGGTCTGAGTCTCAGATTATGGTCCAAGCACTCCCTGCCATCAGGATTCAACAACAGAATTAATCGTCAGGATGACGATTTGTTTACAACAAAAGGGTGACGTTTGTTTGTTTAAAAATTTTAGAAAAGTTTCGTTTATTTGATCAAAATTCTCGCATTTACGAATCGAAATCAATGTTCCACGGCCAGAATAAAGTTTTCTTTTAATTTACATTCCTTGGAACGTTTTTCTCGATTTCGTACGGCTATTCTTTCTGATTTAATTTTCCAAAAGAAATGAAGCCTGCAAGCGAAAAAATGAACTTAACATGTATTTCTTACGGGAAACATTTTCCTCGATTAGGATTGAACTGAGGACTAAAAGGCAGATGAAAAGTACCCTATAATCTGAGTGGGGAAGAGATCTAATAATGTGCCAATGTTGAAAGTTGGAAACCGTTTAGTTAGATATAGAGTTTTAGGGGTAAATAAAGTTTCCCCTACCCTACTTTCCCCGCTCCTCTCTTTTTCACCTCCGCCTACGACGTCATTAGAATGGTCGTTAATGGTCCATTTAACCATCGAAATGTGTAAGATATCGGGATAAAACGTAGCCAATATGTCAATTCAGGTCATACATTATTACCCTGTCAAATTTCATCAAATCGGTTTAATAGTTTTTTCATGATGTGATGACAGACAAACATTTTTTTTAATAAGTGTTTTGGACTCATTATCATACCTAATTACCATATTTACCGCATTTTTGAGATTTTATTAAATGTGCAGAATCGGCTCCCATACAGATTTGTTATAATTATAGATTATTGACACGGAGATACTTAGTAATATAAGGATACGCTAATGATAATAATACGTTCATATACTGCTGATTATGCTTCATTTTAAACGTATGATTGAGGCCGACATGGTGCTTGTAGGAATGACTCCAATATGAGCTGATATATGTATGATTCATGACCAAGAGTAGTCTAAGAAAACAATTGTTTCGTAGATTCAAGAATTAAAAAAGAGCCCATATGGCATGTAGTAGGGATCTATGGAACTTCAGTCGGAGGAGATAATAAAATGCAAGGATTAGATGACCTATTACAAGGAAGCTTTAGGATAAACCAAACTATTATAAGGAAACTTTACCTAAGATTTACCTGACTAAGTTTAGAATAGACGGCTGATTATTTCCAACGCTTTCTCTGGATGGAAAATCACCATAGGTATTAATTTTAAATGGAATAAACTTTTAAATTTTTAGCTAAGAAAATATCACAAAATCACTGATTTTATTTTCCATGCTTCTATCTCTACGTGTCAGTTGCTTAAACAAAAACAAAGTAAAACTAAAATAGACAAGGAAAGAATGACGGAAGTGAAAAGCAGATACTAAAAGAGATATCCAGCAGATTTAGATCTGTGCGATGGAGCACAATCTTGAATGAAAAGTTCTCCCGACTGAATTTGGAAATGGTACCTGAGATGGATATATTAAGAACGGATTTGTGAATCAGAGCAAAGAAAGTAGGTGAAAACCAATCATGCGGGGAATGGAAATTTGTAAGAGTGAATCTATTTTGAATGCGCATTAAAGGATATTAAAAGGGAATTCGTGTTTGAGTTCGGTCCGCTGTTATAACAAAAAAGTTAATCTTGAACATACATTTGAAAACGAATGAACATTTCAAGAAGTATGAAGAAAGTGCCATTACTAGAAACTTCAAGTGATATTTAAGCGAGGAGGAATAGAGATTTCAGAGATTATATGTTTGACCTGTATATAGATATTATGCTTGGAGTATATGCGAGTAAGATTGAAGAATGGAAGCGTTTGAAATATAACCTGACATTTAAATACCAATTAGCACTCAGTTAAGAATAAAGAACTAAAATACACAGTAGATCTCTGTGATTAATTCATACCGTCTACCTAAGCAAGTAAACGTGTCTAATTGAAGATGAATGAGCACGTTTCGAAGGAATAGATTAAATAGGTGGATGAGAGTTGCTAATAGTAGATAAAAAGTAGTAAACCAACGATGAGAATCATTGATAGTACCTCATGATTCCCTAATATCAGTAAAATACTTATTTTGGTGGTACAGCAATCTCTAGTTCACCCCTGCAATGTTAAAACATGTAATGGATTCCAGTTTTTTAATTATAGGGGTTAAATAAAGATTGTTTCTTCAATAACAAATTCTCCTCCGTAAGGATGAAAAAGATGAGTATGAGAGTATAGCTAATAAATTGCATATTAATGACTTATTTTTCATAAATGGAAGAAATAAACCCGCCATTATAAAAACAATACATAATAAGTTATTATTATCGGTAAAGGTGACGGCCATTTTTAAAACTAAATGTGCGACCTTGTTTTGATTGAACACAATCTTTGCAGCATTCAAATATATTTTTGGTAAATAATGAGTCGTAACTATATAAAATCACTGAAAGAGAATTAGGGAAACAATTGCTTCGATCCATGAGTTATGATTTTGTCTGAAAATAAAAGTAAATTAACTGTCCCAAAAAAAAAATCTCATGTCATTCAGTGATACATCCTTGGAATCGCCCGGAGCAGAAGCATGCGCACCGAGAAACGCAAAGCCATAAAAAAAATGAAGTTAAGACGTCATATATCACATTGAGATTGATAAATAGACAAATTCTTTACATAATTAAAAGTAATTTTGACCAGCGTTAGTTGTATTCGGTTCACAAATTACGCTTTATATCGCTATCTGTCTCTCTCTACAAAGTCTCTTCAGTCAAAGGCATTAGTTATCTATTCATAATTAAAACTAATACGAGGAGTGCATTCAAAGTTTCTGAGCGTAAGAATGAAAAGCAAAGTTTCTCTTCACTCAACTTGTTTTTGTACAAGGACTTGTAATTAGCAATATGAATACCTCTCCTGCTTTACAGTTTCTTGTAACGTAATTTTCTTAAAAGAAGTGAAACAACTTTGATTTATCTAATATCATTAAATCATTTTATATTTCAGTTAACCATCCCGGTTGACACAATTGAGCTATTTTATATTATCGATACGAATAACTTAAGAAACGGTAGTAACCATTTCGAATAATCGTGAACGCTGTTTATACCTCTAATAACTCGCAGAAATCTTTCCTAAATGTATATTTATCAAATAAGCTTTCAGAAATTGCTAACATAAAACACATACTTATAAATGACACTGAATTCTAACAAACAGGTTTGACATTGAACGTAAACAGAAAACAATAATTCTTGCCCATCGAATCTGTTGCGTCGACTTACAGCATGAAAAAAGAATAAAGAGGTAAATTTTCAGTAGTTTCTATTTCTTTGTCAAGTCACCTCTCATTACTCAAGATAATGCCAGTGTAAGTTACTCGGTGAAAGTTGAAGGAAAACATCCACGGCTTCCTTACATGAAGAACCTCGAATGTCGGCCACGATTATCACTATCTCGCTTACTATTATTATCACGCGGAGGAGGAAAGCCCATTTATATTTTCCGCTGTAACGCAATCTACATTTAAATTCATCCGCGCATGCTTTTTCCTGATCGCGTCGTGCAACTCTGACCTTAAATAAACAGTAGCGTGATTAAAGAGACCAAGTCATATCTTCCTCGTGACGGCGTAATGTACGCCAGAGTTGTCAAAGGGCTCCATGTATTAGTGCTTGTATGGGTTGAAGGTTCACAGCGGAAACCTTATGAGCTATATTTCATACCGCTGAATCTCTCACGAAATAGATCTATGACAGCCTTGGTCAGCAGCTGTTTCCGACTGTGTTGACACTGCTTGATTTATCATCTTTGAAATTTTGCGGCGTTTGCGTTCGAATTCTGAAAATAAGACATTACTGCTAGTAATATGCGTGTACTCCTCTGCTTGCTACGTTTTTTATCTTCTTTCATAAGTATGCCAAGCACTTAGTTTAGTAAATAGCAGGGAATTTTTAAATCCACAGCGCGATAAGAATTTATTAACAAGATGCAGAAATATTCCGGCTAAGTTCGGATCTTATCTCAATAGAATTAGATATGAAAAAAGTTCTATAAAGTGCAGCTTTGCAATCGTTAACATTAGAATGCGAAAGCTATTTTAGTAGAACAAGACAAACTTGTTATAAATTCAGCTTTTAAATGAATATAAAAGAGATTCCTTCCTTTTGCGGCCACATACCGCAAGCCGGCTTGCAGGCTGCTGCTCATGTATATGTACATACAAAAGAAATAGGCTCCCGGATAGCCAAGTGGGTGGCTCGTTTGCCTTCCGTAAAAACGGTCAATTCCGGGGTGAGGATCCATATCAGCTCTCAAATTACTCATAACAATACTAATTCTATAAAAGAGATCGGAAATAAACTATAGAATTAATGCACTACAATTGTATACGTTTGAACATTTATGGAAAATGTATTTATTAGTATTTGATTATTTCTCAATGAAAGAGATTCAGGAAGAAATGCTACGAAATTAAATCATATTTAGTAACACGGTCACGAGAAGTTATCAAGCAGAAAGCTAGTGGCGATGTTAAACGATTCGCGATTTTGACATCTTGTTATCAATACATAGATATGAGAGCAAACATTAATTCTGGTATAGTTTGATAAAAATAAATATACGCTTTCGTTTTATCAACATTATCCAAGCCCACCCACGAAAGAATCATTAACAATCAAAGCAATGAAACATGAAAAAACAGAGCAACAATTTTCTTGTTTCGTAAATTTGTTTTCTTAAACTGAATAGAGGAATAGGATCTGTGAAGTAAAATGGAAAAGAGAGTTTACTTCGATAGGAAGAGAGAGGTTGGGAATAAAAGAGCTCGGTTCTGTATTGTAACCCTAGAGGTCGCATTTTGGTGTCTTCCCTATCGCTCACCTTGTAAGAAAACGACAATGGGGGCCGAGAAGACATGTTGTGCAAGAAAGCCTCGCCGAATCAAAAATGCAATGATGCACTTGAATAAACTTAAGCAAAGACCAATTTTGTTGTGATTCTCTCCTCCGGTTGAACAAACTTTCTATTCAAAATATAAAGAGATGATTTAAATTTCTTATTTTATATTAAAGAAAATGAGTCGTTAGAAAAGAAATTGGAACCTCATATACCCCTGAGGTTGATATTAAAATCCGCATTAGTTGATCCCAAAGAAGGCCGGAGAATCCGTTGCCTTTCCCTTGTTTCCGAATTTGGACTCGGAAGATAGGCGCGAAACACCGGCAAAACGGCGCTTGGAGCTTTCTAAGTTTCTAACAAAATGAGATATTTATATAGCTAAGCGCTGAAAAGTAGTAAAATGATTATTGATCGTTGTAAATTCATTATGATACTGTCACAAAGTTGGTTTTGCAAACCCATCAATATTTACGAAAAGAAATTCTCTTACATTACTTTAGGATTCAGATAATAAGAATGTGACAAGGACCTTGGGAGTTATAAACGTGTAAGAATATTAGATATGAGAAACATTTCAGAATACTGTTCGAGCAAAGGCTACCAGAAATGGAAGCAGAAAAGAGAGATCGAAATCGCAACTGCAAAAATGCACATCTCTATAAATGTGATTTTACTATCTAAAAATAAAAATAAAATGAATTATGAAATAGAAGAAGCAAATGTATATGCTTGGGAATGTATATGCTTGGGAAGAGAAAAGATGACGAGAAATACACTCACGAAGAGGGGACAAGTGAGAAGAGGAGATAATACTTTAGAGAAAGAGGAGAGGGAAAGACAGGTTCTTGGGAAAATAAAGTAGAAGGGAGACTCTGATCCGATTTGCAGGACTCGATCCTTTCTTTTCTTGGGATTCTCAATCTTTTGCTCGACGCTTTCTCGCATGTTACCTCCGACCTTTTTTATCCTCATCTTCAAAATATTAACATAAGCTCAATTATAAGATATGCAAGCATTTGCTCAAACTATTAAAGCATTTCAACTGAGGATCATTTTTCGTCTGATAACGGGTGAAACTGCTATTTTGTAAGCTGAGCAGATTGGACGTAGCTGATGAGATTGGTTAAAAATAAACTTCTCTTTGCAGACTTATTACACATAGACATATACAGGGAATTCTTCCTTAAAAATAGCGATATTTAATTGTTTTTAATAAGCTCAATTAAATGGTAAATATGCACATACGTATACACACAACATGCGTCAATTTTTGCGAATGGGCAAGCTTTCGAATCACTTCGTACTTCCTACCGTACCCAATAATAACTGAGTCAGCCTCTCCACATTTAGCCTAAGACTTTTCTTGTATAACTCATTCCTCAATTCCGTATATCAATTTGCCCTCCCTAACCTCTTAACTTTCGCTGTCATACAACAAAGGAGCGCAAACGAACTTCTATATAAACCAATTTTCGCCACTTTTGAGTATCTCTCACGTTTAATCTCCGACCGCATATTTCTTCACGTTCTTTACCTTTATCCGTACACCTTTCTATGCCTCAATCCTCTCTTATACTCTCGGGAAAAATTCCATCGTAGAACACGAAGTCATCCACCATTTCAAAATTCTCAACATTTACGCTAAAGGTTAAATAATTCGATTCACTCATCCCATCGAACAAAGCAGTCTTTGATACTCATACTAGTTCAATTTTTTAAATCTCCTGTACTTTCAATGACTCCTCTACAAATCTTTCCATAGAAAGTTATATACGTATAGGTTACGTATTTTTTAAGGTATGAGTCACTAAGACAACGCCTGAATTTTAAAATATGCAAAAATATTATCTGGAGGTAGAAAACATGAAAGTGAAAACATCTTTGATGGGATTGTAATCGTTCATTTAAAATATTAAGCAAAGTGAAGAGCATGTGAAATCATTACCAATGAAATTCTGCATAGATTCCTTTGAATATAAATATCACAGATTCTGCGTTATTCATTTGAAAATAAAACACTTGACGAAGAAACTTCACTAAATGGATATTGAGACTTCTGCGTTACCCGGTGACACGAAAGAACAACAGAGAAACCATTCGATTCCCTACCCCTTTCCGAAATCTGCGATTTCTCGTAATGATTCTTCAGAGATACTTAAAACTCTGTATATTCCCTTCTTGAAAAAATGGGGGCAAAACTATTTTTTCCAATGAATAAAACATCAAAGACTAGCCTGCAGGTGGCGAAGGCTAACAGGGAAAGGAGGGAAGGCTAAGAGATGGGAAAAGAGAGGAGTAAATAGTGGAAAAAGCTGGTATACTTCCTTCCATGGAGACAAACCACATACAAATCCAGCATGTCTACGGTAGGATACAGGAGGGAAGCAGTAAATGGAAAATCGGACGAAACGGGAGAAAAGGTTTTTAAGGGAGCGCTCTCAGAGCTCCGTCTTTTTTTCTCGCCTTTTTCCCCATTCCCTCTTTCAGCGTTGACCACAGAAAGAGAGAAAACCCTTCCTACCTCAAGCTTTATCCTACCCTCGGAACCCCCAATCCTTCTTTCTCGACCGCACTCCCTTGACCGTTCGTCCGCCCCTTAATCTCCCTTCGCCCTTCCCCTTCCATTGTGGAGCCCCTTTTTCTTCTACGGCTCCTTCGACAACCTCGACGTATACACCGCGCGAGGATAGGTGAGAAAGGAGATTCCCATTCGCATGGAGTTACAACAGTATCAAGGAGTGCTTTGGACTCCTTTCCTTCAAATTCTTTTTTATCCCACCTTCCTATCCGTTGTATGGCTATTTCTTTTCGCTTCATTTTTTTCTCTTTTGCCCGTCACGATCCCAGCGTTGAAAATAAATGGCAGCAGATAGTGCGACTCGTGAAAGAGTAGAAAAATAGATTGTGGCGAAAACAAGGATCCGATATAGTCCACGCCTTGTTTAAATTTTGACTCCGGTATCTCGGGAAATGAGACATTTTGTCGACGAATTTAATCAAATGTCTAGATGACCCCAAGGAGGCCATAAATATAATTCTACACACTGTGGGGAAATTTTAGGATACATTTTAACGATAAAAATGTGTAGCTGGAATCGAAATAGCAAGGGCAAGATAAGATGAACCATCCATCAAGTTGCTTTTCCGCGGATATCGGCGGAAGTCTGACCTTCTTCCGCTGTTCACGGGATTGGAGAACCGATTTCAAGGACTCTAAAAGAATAGAATCGACTCTCCGCAATAGATTATCGCGGCCTTTCATCGTGTTCATTCTCAAACGTGGAAACCGAGAGATAACTCGCGGTCATGTATCTACCTTGGGGCTCCATTCAATTTAAACAATGGCGCAAAGCGAAGAAAACGAGGCTTTCGTTGCTTAGACCGGAAGCTTGATTAGAGACTTCAGCGTGAGTCCGGTAGGAATTGCAGGGGATATTATAGTTTCTAATATACTGGTTGCTGTGAAAGACATGCAATAACTTGAGTAATTTAGCGTCAAACTTGCGAAAGCTATCACCAGATAGATACATTAAGCAATTTTAATTAAACTAGATCCGTTTTCAAATAAACATGCCTAAAATTATATTTCTTTTTCTTCCCATCTTGTGAGGGTAACCTTCATACGATCTCTATTTTTGATTTGAATCGAAGTAAAATCCTTCGTCACCTAACAATGGAGCAACCCTCAACGCTCAGACAAGAAATATTACAGATCTTTAAAAGATTTCACTTTCGTTATTAATTCATCACATTTAGCCTCTCACAAGCACTTGGAAGAAGGAAGCAAAATGAAAGACTATTCCTTTAGAAATCTCACAGATAATTATCTATTGCAGTAAGATTCTACACCACCGTTCCTTATCCTATACTCTTAAAAATGTTTCATTAGAAGTAACTCTTTTCAAAGATTGCTAGTTCCTGGGATTTTCATTCTTTCAATCCTTGGTTAATGTAATAATTCAAAGATATGGATATCTCGTAGTAGTATTGTTAAAAGTGTTTAGGTGATTTCGCACACATGGACTCCCACCGGGAATCGAACCCGGGAATGCTTTCAGCAAAAGTATACGCGCCACCCGGAAGCTATTCAGAAACCAGACATATTTCCATCCATATAAAGATACTATACTATACTTCACTTGTTTTGCGAGTCTTTTAAATTGTTTGAAATGAAACATGAATTTTTTTAAATGAAACATGAAATTCTCTTTTTCCGGCTTGAAGAATTCTATTACCGGCTTGAGTGATTACTATTTATCAATTAAGCCTCAAAATTAGTTTTGGTCACAATACGGCAAGAAAATTCCTAAAAGCTAGATAAAAAAACTTTATTTTTAAATGTGATCACACATAGCATTCGTAGGTACATAATCAGTTTTCATGTTGTTTTCTAATAACTTTACCAAAATATAGAGAACAAATATTCCTACCAAAATAGTTTGAGTCTTTAATTTCATATTTTGTACATGCTATCAGATGTTCGATGCTGATGACAATATGATGGAGAACTTACATTCCTATGAAACAAAACTTGCAAATATCTGCTCTGAGCCAATTGAAAAAATGATTCGCGCTTAAAACACATCCAGAAGTCCGGAACCCACTCTTGACATCGAACATGAAACCTCAATAAAGCTGTCACTTCTAATTCCGAATCTCTCTGACGTGTCCATAGCAATGCTTCTGTTAAATCCTGCTTTTCCTCAACAACTCTCTTCTGATTTTTGCTTCCACTTTTCGACTGTTGATCGATCACTGACTGGCCCTTTATTGAAAGTTGATGTTCAGTTATTCACTGGCCAGAATAGTTACTCTGTAGCTCTAGTAAAGGCATGAAAGCCGTAAATTTTTATACGCAATATAATGTTTCCTGTTCAGGCAGAAATGAAGGCTGTTGTATGTTGTACTTAATAAAGTTCAACCTATCATAAGAATTTGAAGAATTTACCGATGAAACACTGCCGATGCTTCATTAAATTCTGCATGAAATATTGGACTTCATTCACGAAAATAATAGTTCTTCTTTCCCTTCCGTGATATATTTATGTATATACTAAAAATTTGCAAAACCTTTAACCAATGTCTTCCAGTTTCAGGCGGAATCAAAGAAAAAGATTATAACTGTGGAATAATATATTTAAGTACTTCATTACGAGCTCATACTGAATGTAAAAATAGCTACAACATTCGAAGAATGTGATAAAAGTATTATTACACGGTACAGTGAGAGCATCTTCAAAGCACGTCACTTTTCCGTGGCACTCGGTTTGATAAGCACTGAAAATTAGTAAGAAAAGGACACTTGATCGGGCACAAACTAAAGCACGATAGTCTGCAAAAATCAGTATTGGAAGAAATGGAGGAAAAGAGTAATTGTTGAAGAAGACTACGTTGGATAATGAGAATCAGGACATGATTACTGTAGAGGTTAGGAAGTATGAGTGAATGAAGCAATCAGCTGGAGATAGGACGGCCTGAAGAGCTGCTACAAATCAATCTTCGAATTGTTAGTGTATGACGATGATGAATGATAAGTCAGTTGTTATGATGGAGCTGCAGAACGGGAGTTGCATTCTTGTTTCTTGAACCAGCTTGGCACAATTTATTTGCTGCTTCAGCTACTGAAGAGAATTCAGTGTTAAAAAAGGATAAAAAGGTTCAGAAATTACTATTTTTCCATCGCACTTACATAAATTACGTTTTTACTTTCCGCAAAATGTTGGTGGGGAAAGAAAGCATAAATATAATTTGTGTGCGATAGAAAGCGTACGACTAAAATTAAGCATCTTTGTGTGTCTATTCTAAATCCAAATCGGGTTTGCTGCCTGATTTGAGTTTTAAATTTTTGTCAGGTACAAAAAATAATGGACCTCTTGTTTTCCTTCTTTCCAATTTTGCCCTCAACTGAATTGTAGTCTAGCAAATTTTATCTTAGTGCTGTTTTTATTTTTATGTTGGTATTTCAAATTTTGCCGTGTTTTAGGTTATTTAAGCAGAAAGAGTCTACCTCCGGAAGTTTACATATGAACAGTTGTGCTTGTTGTTCACATGTAATTAGTTGAAGGGACTTGAATAAGAATATTTATGAAGTTTATGGGATAGCTATGTCCAAAATACTATTAGCCAATAGTTCTCAGTACAAAATACTATTAGCCAATAGTTGTAGAAACTATTCTACTTTCGGAACAACAAAGCTATGACGGTCAATCAATGAAGGAATACAAAACACAATAGACAGAATGGTGAGTTCAAATCCGAATCAGAGAAACTTCCTCCAGAGTGAAATAAAACTGAAATAGATTAAGGAGGATGTAGTACTAATTCGTACTTCATTTCCTATTTATTCAAACTAAAATTTCATAGAATTTCATTTTGTTAAATTTATGTAATTTCTATAGTTATTATAGCTTATTTCAAAAGTTAGAGATCTTGTTTTATTTACTATGAAAACACCACTCGTTAAAGTGGTACGTGGATGGCGTTGTTTCTACAACAATTTCATAAGTAAAAGATGGTAAAATATATTTAAATCCATCATCAACGCATTTTATGGTAGTCCTCGGGAAGGTCTCTCATTAGAAAAAGTAAACATTTTGATCTTTCCCATGCATCACACGCTACTAAAATACTTCAAAGCGATCGAAGGATGAATTTCTGGTCTGCATTTTTCAAATCGTTTAACATATTGAACGCTCCCTTCAGTCAGTATGTGCTCGTATTAATCAAAATGTGTGCTGCATGCCCGCATGCAACGTTGAGTATGCAGGGAACATTTCAAGACAACGTAACAGATGGAATATTTTAGCGTATAAGACGTAGACCTCATTCAACCATGTTATTTGAAGGACCGTATACTCCAAAATCGAGCCAGCAGTTAAGTGAATTTTAAAGCCATTTATCAACTGACAGCATTATAATTCGTTTATTGCTGTTAAGTACGTCACTCCTATGCTTACGGAAGGTATTCTACATGGCACATCGTGAATTAGGTCAACTTAAAGAATGGATCATCGTACATAAAAGTGACTTGTTTAGCTTAAGAAGTAGCACATAAAGAATACAATGCTTTCCAGATTAAAGAATTTCGGGGTTGATATATCCTTGGCTTCATCTTTAAGGAAAGGACACTATGAATTTGATTTCATTACAGAGAGCAGTAACAAGTTCGTTATCAATACAATATTTGCTATTAATTACCTATAGGGGAAATGTCATTAATATATTTGAATTGCAGAATATTATGTGTGAATTTAGGGTTTGATAATCAACACTTCATGCAAAAGTGATTCGCCCTCATCTATTAATTCTTCCGAGTTGAGTAAACCTCCGCCGAGCCCAACTTTTCATATAATCGTGTTAGCAGAGCCCACAACGTGATGGATAAAAGATTGGATGATCAATAGGCATTAAAGCTGTCGTCGCTTCACTTCCTTTGAGAACGGGGAATTAAGTATTTTCTAATAATGCGGCACTCGAGGCGAGAGCAGAGGCCTTGAGGGGCGTGAGCCGTGCATTGACCAATGCCATTCAACCTTTCACCATCCCTCAGTGAGAAAGGGGCATTCCCTTGTTTATCGGCTTATCTGTGGGTGGAATCCGGTAGAAGGTAAGAGGTTGCTTTGGTTTGGGCTTGGGGTGCGAACTGGAGAGAAAGCAGGGAGTATGAAATGATGAATGAAGAAAATGAAGGAAGAGGAATAGATAGAAAATATTGGTAGGTAAAAAGAAGCTTATCTTTCTCCAATCGGGGAACCGTGCGAGGAAGAACAGCGTAGGTATTTCGAGCAATACCGTCCGCTACCTTTCACTTTCGCCGCAATCTTTGCAATGCCCCTTTGCGAGGATTTTCTCGCCCTTCTCCGAGAGGCCTTCACAGTTCACAGCGTTCAACACTCTGTTGGCTCTCATGCATCATTGAATCCCTTAATTTAATGAAAAGGAATTCTGACGGACGGGTTTAAGTTGCTTCTACGAAATACCTCAAAGGAGAATCTATTTTTCCTTCCTTTAAAGGGAGAAAGATTAGATCCCTGACCCATGGTCTCGGGCCTAATAAGAAAGATTAAGTTTCACAAATTAGATCCTAGATGGCTTCATTTAGAAATGTCCAGAGAATATTTTTCAGATATTTAATTGCTAAGTCTCCCTTCTTCCTAATCCTTCAAACGCGAGGAGTTATTTTAAAAAGTGATTTTTATGAAACAGATTAGAATACTAGTCTAAGCTTACGTGCGTATACCAAGTATCTCAGAACCACTAACTCACGCTTTGTTACCTCCTGATAAGCATCATTCTGGAAGCGATTCTTTGGATTCGATCGAAATCTATGATAAAGTGGCTTCGCAATGTACAGACGGAAAGACTTTGCTTTCATTGATGTAGAATGAATTTAACACTTCGCTCGATCTTCAATACGTACTTAAACAGTAAATTGGAACGGAAAAAATAAAATACCCAAGGAGAAACGGACATAAAAAAGGGACCAGGATCAGGTCCCGTCAATTTTTTTTCATGTCAGCTTTCATGTCCTTGAGTATTTTCCGAGGTGTATGCCTTATCGTGCCAAGTCACCTAAACCCTTTTCCTTGTGTGGAATAAATGAAGGTTTCTGTTTTCGTTCAGGTTCTAGAATTGTGATTTTTCGGTTCAGGTTCGGTTTTCACTTCAGAAATATGGTTTTTTCGTTTTCGGTTTTCGGCTCGGTTCTGGTTCGACGTCCTGCTGAGACGATAATGTACGCGAAAATATATCACTTTCTTTATCCAAATAATTTTATAACGTGGAAATTTCTTTCGGAAGTATGTATGTATCTCCGATAAGCAAGGCCTTCAAACGTATCAAAGTAAACTCTATTAGCGATTCTACACCGAGTCGCAAAGAGAAGAATTTCCCAACCTTTATGGTCTCAATCTCCACTTTCTGGGTCCTCGAAATAACCAAGTCCCACCAATGCACAATGAGTCAGTTTTACTAATTGATGTAATAAAATACTCTGCAAACACAGTTTTCTTATGAATAGCGATGAAACTATTGGAAGATTTATTTGCAACGGAGCGAAAAATTAGAAAAATAAAAAGCAGAAAGAGTAAAAATAAACGACTTCAATCTGCTCGTGTCCCACCATGCAAGTTCCTAAGATCAGCGTTTTCTGATTACCCCTCTGAGATTCCTTGTAAAACAAATCTTTCCCGGATATTCACAATAACTTGAAATGTCACTAGCGTCTTTAGAAATATCATAACCAAAATAACTTGGTGAAAACAATTTATCAGTTTCCTATATCAGATTGTCCATATCCGGCGTAAAATTCCGAAAATCCGATGACTTTCGAATTTTCGACATGCATTCTCACAACCTCTCACTAGGTTGTGAGAATGCATGGATAGTAGCAATAAAAAACCATATTCACCTGTATTTCTCACAGGCTCTTGAAAATGACAGTTATCCTCAATAAATAATAATACTGAGAATTATTCAAATCATGTGCTGTCATTTGCAGCTCACATTAAATAAATAGCGAAGCAGGTATTTTAAGTTGAAAATTAGAGGAAAAGAACATTCTAAAGCCTATAAGTTATCTAGAGGTTTCTTTGAATTATGTTAAAAATCCTCCAAATTCATGTTTAATTTATGTTAACTTAGCCGAGAAAACAGGATAATTGGCTATTTATGCTCGGAAATAACGCTAATAAATTAGTCAAAGAAGCGGAAAAAATCACAGCAAGGAATAATCATCTCAATTTTAGCTTTTCCGAAGTTCTAATTTTGCTGGAGGATCGATAATAAGATTGTTAAGTTAGTAAGAAAACCCGGGTTTAAAAAATCCTTTCGATGTGTGGGAGAATAATATAACATCAGGTTAAAAATGAAGAAGCGGTGTACATATATAGATTATACATCACCATACCAAGTTGTAACTCTAAGGAGCAACTTAAAAAGCGGTTTGTAACTTTGTAGGAAATTCTATTACACAAAAAACTTAAGGTATGCGTATCAGAAAATCATAATCCGGTATTCCGAAGCTTCTCATTCAAATATTTTTAACTGTAGAGCAAATCTTCAGGTATCCTCTCAACAGCAAATCCTTCTCGTTCCGAGATCCCCAGGAGGGCTACGTATAATTCTGTTTATCGTCCTTATAACCCCGACCGATTGAAAATTTTCAGAAGTAACTCATTTCTGTTTCGCGCATCGTTGCCCACTTCCAGAAGATCCACATTCCTTGACGTCCCTCGAGAGGAAGGGACGAGAAACTGCTCCCCTCAACGTTTTCAACATCTCAACTCTTCCCCTTTCTTACGCCGAACATAAACCTTCCGTTTGTTTTCCCTTCCCGACGGTATCGCATCTTCATAACCCCCGCCCGCCTATGGAAATGCGAGCATGATCCGATTTTCGTGCGAGGATGGCATCCACAGATTGGAATTCGGAGATGTGGGCGTGAGATGCGTGATGCGGAAGAGAATCTTGGGGTGAGACCTAAGGATTCAAGGGAGGAGGGGGAAAATTGGACAAACTGAGATTTTTCTTCGGGCGATCTGGAAGGCCTTAAGTACGTGTCGTGGAAGAGATCGCGGATGGGAGTACACATTCAGCAGTTATGGTGAAGAGGGAAAAGCTTGTGGGCCAGGATTTCCTTACGGTTAGCCCGCAAGATGGAGGTTTGGATGGAGAGAGAAAGATGAGCAGGAGGGGGATTGAAGGGAGGCATGTTTCCCTAAGCGAAGCCAATCAGAACGCCTGTAGCATCGCATCCTCCACTGAATCTTATCACATCTTATGTTACATCCCTCGTCTTGCGTTCTTCTCGTCTTCATCTACTTCGATTTCCATCGCCATGCTATAATACTTTTCTGGTCTCTTTCCTATCTGCGTTCATTTCCTTTTCTATAACCATTTTCTAATCCTTCCTTTCGGTTTATGACCCGGCTGAGTTATCACGCGTCCGGTAGCCATAGAAATAGTGCTTAATCCCGCTCCAGCTATCTGCAGATACCTTGCCGACAGAGTCATTCTTCAAGCCACCTATGGTGTTCTCGATCGTTATCCTTTATCAAATGGAAACTCGTCTCTTATCGAGATTTGTTGGCAGTTATGGTTTTCATCGCCACATTTCCCTCTAGGCCTTTACATATCTTTTTTATGCTAAAAAATCTAGAATTAACATTTAAAAAATTGTCAATTCAGGTAAAGTCCCACAAAGTCAATGGAACTTTTAGTTCAAAGTTAAATAATTTCGACTCTTCAATACTTGATTTGCAGCAGCACTTACCATCTCATTATATCGTTCCAACGGAATTAAAATACACATTTAATTATGGTCAAGGTAAATTTCTCCTGAACCTGAACTTTTGAAGCATCACAGCATAATTTACATTAATGTCTTGCAGCCTTGGAACTAAAGTAAGAATTAACAGCTTCATGCAACTAATATAATTAATGTTTCCCTATATATTGACCATACAAGTAATGTAACTATATTTTCTAACCTGTGCCCACTGTCGCCAGGTTATCAAACTACTTATGCAGAGGAAATTGTAATAATTATATCATATATATATATAAAGCAAATGTCTGTCCGTCCCCCTATTTATCTCAGAAACGGCTAGACATAGAGATCTGAAACAAACTGCATTGTGTTTCTACGATGCTGAAACCCCCAGGAAAACTATTCTCATCTCTGTAAAGGCCCGGGTTCGAACACAGGAGCCAATAATACGTTTCCATAAAAGATGAACATAAATTACGTTTTCTAGACTTGCAGATGTTGATTCTTTTACAAAATTAAATTAGAAACAATGGTCATACGAAATTGAGACAAGTCGATGTGCAAAGTCGTAACTTTGTGGAAAGCCATATGAATAAGCAACACAACTTTGTATTCTCCACAGGATTTATTAACAAGACCGGCTTCACTTCCGTGGAAGCATCGTCAGGTGAAAACAAGAAATATTACATGGATTATATAGCTGTGAAAAGGATGTGAAGGAGGGGTGGGAGGAGAGGAAGGTGGGAGGAGAGGAAGGTGGAAGGGGTAGTGGGAGGAGATTTAAAGAAAGAGTTTACTAGGAAGGGCTATGAGTGCTGGATGGTTGGGAAAGGTATGCTCGTTAGTGAGTGTGCCATTTTTTTTAAATGGCAAAGTATCTCCACTTCCTCCAGGAGGTCAAGTCAAGTTGAGGCAAGTGTCACAAGAAAGGAAAATAATCAGAGAATATCATTTTAGTCGTGAATCCTTCATATAAGTTCGAAATTGCGAGAACTTTGATAAAATACACGGAAAATTCGTAAACACTATCGGAAATAAACAACCCATTCCTTTGACGACCAAGACCATTGTCGAAAATTGATTTGATGAGTGATTTAATATAAATGCACGGGGATAATCAGTTAGTATACTTTTTCATAAGAAATGTACGTAAAATAGGTTTTCGTTACCTGCAGAGGTTGTTACTTTTACATAATTACATTAAAACAATAGTCCTACGAAATTAAAACAAGTGTCTAAAGAAGGGAAAATGATCATAAATTCTTATTTTAGTCGTGAATCATTCATACAAATTCGAAAATGCGAGAACTTTGGTAAAATACACGGAAAATTCGAAAACATTTTTTGTAAATAGACAACCCATCCCTTTGACGACCAAGGCAATTGTTGAAGATTGATTTCATGAGTTATCCCATATAAATGCACGGGGATAATCAGTTAGTATACTTTTCGAAAAGTTCTAATTGAATAACAATACATTTTGCAATTTCGATGTTATATTATGCACGTTTTATCACTTAAGTCGAATGCTTTTTTGAGTAAATTTTCGTCTAAAAATGTCTCACTCTGCTTATTCAGAAACCTCCATATGATTCCGATGAGTTTCTTTTCAAATTTAAACCTGGAAGTACATCCAAATATAAACCTGGGATTATTAGAATATCAAAATAGCTTCCAAATCGTCTTTTATGTGGATGGCAGGCAAGAATAAGGCGTCATGCTAAGTCTGGGGAAAACAATTTCCGACCTCTATCCTAAGACGTAACATTTCCTTTTCCTCTCACTGGCCATCCTACGCACATCCCTCTTTTCTCCTTCCAGTCCTTCCTCGTTGTTTACCATTCTTCCGCCTCAACCCTCTTCCTCTCTAAGTCCCACCCCGCGTCGGCCTGTTTTCTTCTCCTTTCGACCACCCTTCTCCGTCTCCTCCATCTTTCCTCAAAAGGACGTTTTTGAAGGCCGCTGTATGGCTCGGTACTTCGTCATATTGATATCATCGCCTTACAGCTGTTTATTGTTTTATCTTCGCTTCGCGTGGATGCGAGGGTTTGAAACTTAACAGGCAACGGATTGTATTATGAAGCTATTGTGAGGGGAATATACTCGGCTGACGCTGTGTCGCTCGATCAACGCTAATGCTTTTGTGTGAATAACGCAAGCCTCCTTCGGGAGAATTCATGAGGAAATGCCTTTAGCGTCTGGGCGTCTGAAGTGTTATCAAAGTACAACAGGGCTGTTGTGATTATTAATCATCTTATTTCATCGTCTTGGCTTCCAAAAAGGATTCACATTCCTTTTCTTCCGTACTTAAACGAACATGCATAATTTGTTGCGAATAGGGTCATTCTATCGAATTTATACCACCAAATTTCATACTAATTAGAGGAACCCGATTCAGAGCCACTCATTCTCTCTTTCGCCATAAAAACAACGTGACAGCAACACTCGACAGTGATTTCTCAGCTTTTGCACCTGTCTTACCCAATTATAGAGTTATAAATTTTAAGTTTTTGATATTTCAGAAAATTATTTTAAGCAAACTATAAATAAATAATACATATTTCAGTAAATCATTTTTATGCTGAAGAAATCACCTATTGCTCCTATGTTAGACTTTTCATTTGGAGAGACTGAGTAAGACTTGCGGAAGTATTCATTTCTTTCTTGGAAAATTCGATATTCAATTGAATGCTTGACCTTATTTGTAGTGCTCACTGTAATTCGTGAATTAATAACCGTATGAAAACTTAGCCATGTTGAATATTTCAGTACTGAGTGAAATGATGAGCGATCAAATTAATACAAAATGTTTGGTCTATTTTTACCTATATGTTTTTTAATCAATGATATTATGATGTTAAAATATTAAAATAATGTGTTTAATTTCGACAAACCTTTACAAGCCCTTTAAAACAGAAAAGAAGACAAATGGATAAGGTGGAATTTTTTCGCTGAAAGCAGAACCTTGGGTGTTACGATAGGGTGACCTTGAGGCTTAAAGTTGTATGATAATGATGGACACAAAATTTGCAAACTTTTATCTCTACCCTCAATTTTGAAAAATCTGCCACCGAAGTCCTGCAACGATATTATGTGCGTGATTGGTTTCCATCTATTACGGTAATCCTATCGAGCGAAGGACATTAGGTTGAACGCTACAGCGAATTTAGAGACTTAAAAGGAGTCATGGAGATTGACATTTTGACGTTATGATATTAAGAGATTTTAGGTGACTGTCAAAATAGGTCACAGCATTAATTATGGATTGTAAAGTTTATCTTTCAGGCTGTGCATACACATTCAACGTCAGGTTCAATGAAAGGAAGTTTTTGAAGATGATATAATTTTGAAGGATGACAACTCAATAATCAAATTCATAGTAAAGTATGAATTATTGGAAAATTGAGAAAAAGTGAGTGCGACAGCAAAATATTTTCCTTTTGCTGAAATGACTGTCGCAGAGGAACGGCCTTTTTAGACATCCAGTGCAGCCTTTCCGTCTCTTTCTAAAAAATCCCCCATTTAAATCGTTTCACTTTCCAATCTCAATAGCGACGTGAAGAGAAAATATATAATATGTTCTCTTTTAGGCCAAACAGCGAAATAATTAGTTTTCTCGTATAGATTTTTGATGTTAAACTATTTGAACGCGGGCAATGAGTAACTCTAATGTGGCCTTACTAGTCCCTTGCGCGGCCGAATCGTGCATAGGTGACACCTTGCGAGGGAAAAAGGTTCCCAACCCAACCCAACCCAAACCCTAATTTATCTTAAAAGAAGAAAAAGTGAAGAAAATTACCGCATATGTCTCACATTTCTTTTGAAGATCACAATTCCAGTAATGAAAAAAACTAACGAATTCATCCCAAGGAAAAACGGACATGAAAAAAATCTGAGAGGTCCAGGAGTGGAACCTGAAATATTCCGCTATCCGGGCACATGCTTCATCCAATTAATCTATCAAGCCATAATATAATTTAAGCCGACTTTTTAGACAAGATAGACACACATGTTCTAACTCGATAGTTTAATTGGATAAAGCATCTGCCCGGAAAGCGGAAGATTCCAGGTTCAAGCCCTAGTCCTGAGAGACATTTTTCATGTCTGTTCGTCCTTGGGATTTTTCCCAGCACTCCGTAACGTAGTAAATTACCTTTTGGCTGCGAAAATAGAGAATTTCAAGAAAATGAAGCAATAATCAATTCGTAAATTTATTCGTTTAAGAAAATTTAATATATCCTAAAAAGATATTAATGAAACAAGTAGAAAACACCGCAGTCATTGGCCACGAAATAAAATCCTTTCCTCGCTTATTAGAGGATGGTATATATAATTTCGGTAAGCTGATGCAAATCAATTCAATCAAAAATACTTTATAACCAAATACCCTAACATATATTAAGTTTGTAACTTTCAATTTTAGATTGAATTGTTTTTCTCTTGATTTGTCATGGAGATATTTTATAATGCTGTGAAGTGGATACTCCTTTTCCAACGTAGACTCTGGATGATTTATTGCAATAATTACAGTACTATTCTACTGTCTCTCCGATGCCTCAATGTTATCGCGTTTCGACTTTCTGAGCACTCGAGCTCATGATAGGACGGCCATTTCAATAGAAATAGAGCTCTGACATTCATTTAGCAAAAACCTTTTTCTACACTGGGCTAACCGTAGAGATGAGTTTGGTATGCGGCGTTCGCAGTTACAGAACCTCGCTTCCGCTTTCGATACACTCTCTATAAAGAGGCGAAAGAAATAAAAGAATGTCCAACAGTTTGCCCCTGAACCTACAACAGGAACCTTATTAGTATAATCAATTTTAACATTTTCAGCATTAATCGTACACAAGAAAATAACAAGAGTGGCCTTTACTTCATGCATTAAGAAAATATTTTTGTAATATAAAGAAGAAAACCACCAAAATTTACTTTCACACTGCTCCAATCATTCATGAATTCGTGCGAAATCACAGTTTCATTCAAATTCCGTGTTCACAGAATGTACAGTTTTCTTTAAAATCTCCCACAGACCCACTTTATAGCACTCCATCTCTAACATTACAGAGTAGCATTTCAAGAACTGAAATAATTAATACATTCTGCTTGTTGGCAGGTAAGTCATGAGATTGATTAATGACAAATGAAAGGTTATAATTCATATTTATTCTCCTGTTAGCTCGGTGAAGGGGCTCAACCACTATTCCCATGTGAAAATATGTGCTCGATAATGTTACGCATAAAACACAATAATATTAAACGCATAATCCTTAATTTGACCGTATAATCTGTACGAGGATCAGTTTTACATGATGTTACATTATAGATTACATTACTTGGCTTGTTATATTACTACAATTTTTGGTAAGAGAAGACGAATTTCTTTTCTATGTTCTACGATCACCGCTGAAAATATGAGGATGTCCTAACTACGACGAATCTCCCTAATTACCCAACTGTTCCTAATCAACTTTTCTCCTTGCCAAAGAATCATGTAAGAAAAACCCTCCTCAACTAAGGAAAATGACAGAGACTAAAACGAAGCTAACTATCGATTCCACTGCCCTATGAAATATCTTTGTAAAACTCCCTGATTTATCTGTTAGATTTTCTAATAAAATTTATCTTTGTAATAATTATTGTTGAATTTTCAATTATTGACTTAGAGCTTAAAATAGGATTTTTGGCTTAACTCACTAAATTTAAGATGTAAAACATGAAATCTTACAGGATTTCCCGCTCGTTGTTCATAATATCTTAATCTTACCTACGAAAATCCGACGAAAATCTTCCCTTAATATATTTATCAGAAATCTCACTTTCCCCTTCGCGTGGGGAACTTCATCGAAAGGCGATTAATCTGAGAACGCTTCATAATCATCTCATCAGTTTCCATGGTGACGATATGGGAAGCCTCACAAAATGAGATCGTGGTAACACAGTTGAAGGCTTAATGATTCTCCGACGTGGGGTTGAAGTCAACCATTTAAGAAAAGGAGAGAGGCTGTTTAACCGCGCCCTCGAAACACATGTTTTCCAAATGGTCTTGGGATCGATAGAAATACGGACGTATTAAAACGGAGCGAGTTTTACGATTGAAAGAGTAAAGGAGAATGGGAGAAGAATCTGCCCATTATACCCGTATACATCGGCACGTAATACATCAGAGGAGTAAAAAGAGCTTCGGCAATTTATGAGGCGCACTTAATGGGCCATAAAGTTTTTAAGGTTTGGAGAATCGGGTCACACAATGGAGAGCTGAAGAGAGAAGAATAGAATAAACCCAACGATGAAGGTGAGTCGGCCGGTACGGGGAAGAATATTAGTGCTAGGCAGAGAGAGGTTTATACCCAAGAAATCTCCCGTAAAGAATTCTATAAGCAATAATTCTTTATGAAATGTAGTTTTCCAACGTTCCAGCGTATTCAACGATATTTACATAGATGGTAGAATTTCGTGTACAGTTCGCCGAATTCCGAGTTATAAATTTTTCTGTTACAATGTTAAATGTGAGAAACTAAATCAACGATGTTGAATAACAAGAATTAGTTTTATTTTAAAATTCGATTATTCTTTATTTCACACTGTTCAGTTGCCTAAAAATCTTAGGTTACATTCAAAAGGGAAAGAATACTCAAAATACTAAGATTACATCGATAAACTTAATTTTACCGTTTACTTTTGCAAATGATAAGTTACGCTGAAGAATTAGCCTTGAAAGTAATAACATTTGCGAATAAAAAAATGAATTTCAATTTAATCTTCGATGTTTCCATCATTTTTGTAATTGTGTAGGCTAGTTGAAAACAAAACTGCTGAAGTAGCTTCGGAAAGAAGACAATCTCATCCTACATACCAAAGAGCCATGAAGGAAGGGTGGGTGGCGATGTAAGACAATTCTCTCTTATATCTCAAACTAATTTTTAAAATGCTTTTTGCCGTAATTAATACAGTAGAATTGTAGATGTATAGAACTGTAAAAACACTTCACAATCGGATTAAATTTCAAGATTCTTGTCACATCTAAAGTGAGACGTGGATAATCTGAAATTTTTGGATGTTTGATGTAGCCTTATTGGAACGAATCCCCGTACTTTAATAGTGTTTTTATCAATCTTGCTAATGACGCCAAACGAAAATATAACGTAAAATAAGATTACATAATATTTTAATCCTATTATTGAATAATTGTGCATCGTTTTGATTTTTAACTATGTGGATGTAGGCAGGTCATTAGCGGCCTGACGGCTTCACATGCGGCCGTTCTTTCGCAGCTGATGGGTAAATGCGGCCTCCCGATGGAAAAAGGTTCCCCTCCCTGTTTCCTAGGCAAATTACTACGAAGTCAACAGCGGGGGCGATTGTCCCCCACTGGACTCATACTACATGTGTTCACCACCTAATTAATACAAGAACATTACATTACTTGGAATAAATTGTCAGCATAAGAGTCTACTTATTTGCTCTAATTCATTCAACGCTTTAGGATCAACGAATGCATACAAGGTCGTTTCCAGTCGTTTCCAGACATAAAATCGTCGCTTGGGTCAATGGTTGCCGTATGAAGCGTAGAATGCAACTAAAAC
Source organism: Ladona fulva (assembly GCA_000376725.2). Classification (NCBI taxonomy): domain Eukaryota; kingdom Metazoa; phylum Arthropoda; class Insecta; order Odonata; family Libellulidae; genus Ladona; species Ladona fulva. Next base: position 2,983,624 of record KZ308461.1, on the reverse strand, counting down.
AATGAAAATGAAGCTCAAAACAAACAACACCCCTAATTTGATTATTTATATACAATTTGCCGTTCCATCAAATAACCTTTTGCTGAAATTAATTGATATAATTACCTTCAATTCGGAATTTAATTCCGTAAAATTACTCTCCATTTGGTTATTTGATTATGAAGTCCAAGGCTATTAAGGTCGCAGTTTCTCATTAATAACCACTCAAATAACGAACAAATTATTGATCTAATCCAAGCTCATATCGTAATTATATTAAAACACCTTATATCTGATTACGTGAACGACAAGGGTTTTTCTTGTCATATGAGGAGTTATCAGTCTCGCGGAACATATTTATGTAATATATATATTACATTTTACTACACACGTAGTAATGTTAATTCATGATTAATTAAAAATAAAATACATTTTCTCTACAATTAGAAGTTTTAATATCTTCAGCACGTTCTTAATTGATTTGAGATCAATAACTTTCATTGCTACTGGAGAAGATCAGGAGATGACCAATTTGTACAATTATTTTGGGAAATGATTTCATCGATCTTTGACATACGTAGATCATGAATTTCAGTGATGATGCAGCTCCACGTTATGAGGAAAATCCCCAAATCCCCTCCTTGCATCATCATCCATTTCAATCTTGCGAATAATTCATCCTTTGGAGTTGAAAAAGTTTAAAAAGATACCTAAGTATCGTTATAGGCATTTTAATAAGGGCAGGTACCTATTTTACCTGTTTTATTAAAAGATTAGGATTCGGTATTAGCTATTTCAAACATAAGGAAACTAATCATTCATTAGCTAGAGAAAGGTCATAAATCATGAGGTATAAACCTTATATTCTTCGGTCTGATTAGGTAATTAACCTAAACCCCGATCTCTCATAAATACGCCGCTGAATGGGAAGCAATAGCTGTTCCATCTCGATATCTATCACGACGTGCGCCACCAATACCACATCAAATCCACAGATTTTCACACAGTCGAATCCCAGGTAATGAATGACTACAGAATAGCGATCCTATGGCATGCGATAAGCTTCTTTAGCTAATTTGCAGTTCCATCTTCCCACCTAAACCTCTCCGAGGAGACCTCTTAGCCATGGTTTCCTCTCTCTCTATCTCTCCCTCGTTTCCCTCCCCCAAACTGCCATACTTCCTTAATAGGGTTATCAGTATTGCTGGGCCTAATTTATTTATTTCCCTTCGCCGTCTCTAGCTCGCGGAACATCCTCTTTATCTCTGCCGTCCTCCTTGGCGCTGTCCCTTCATAAGCCATCCCTAATCACCTCCCCTCTCTCGCCCTAATCTCCTTGTTTCCAACTACTCCTTCATTACCGTCTCCTTCATTTCCCCTCTCCAGTTCCGTTAAAACAATTCCCAAACCTTTATGGCGTTACCTACACCGCTTCGTAACCCTCCTCGTCACATCTTCTCCGTCGCCTTCATCTCCGGCAATTAAATAGGTATTTTCAAAGTCGCCCGAAGGGGGGCGCGGGTCTCGCCGGGTTATGGCGCGATTTGGCTGAGGAAAAGGGTGGCGGTGGGCGTCGGAGATGGAGGCGAAGGAATGAAGATAGGTGGGTGGCAAGTTGGAGGACAACCGGCTTAAGTACCCCACTTTGCTCCAAGATAACGGAGAAGCCCCCTTCGTATTTTTTTAAAGTGGGTCCCGGATTTCTGTCGAGAGGCTAGATTTTGGGTTTTCGGGAATGGAGGAACGGAAGTTTGGGGAGAGGTGCAAGCATTTACCACCCTCTCTCGGAGGGCTCCTCAAAAATCCTCGGCGTGTTTCGAGGAAGGCGTCGTGAGGAAAGGATCTGGAGGAGGGTTTCGAGGAAGGGTTGAATGAAGAAGGCGAGCGAGTGATAAAATCCAGCTCCCATTTCTATAAGGCTAAAAGAGGATTAAGCCTAAGTCCAAAGTCCATAGGCTGATGCCTTGGCTTCGAGGAATGGTCAATGCGTAATTGGTGTTGTTGGGTGGCGGCTTAAAAGGTAGGTTTTGATATTATGGCGACAGGAAAAACGAAGGAAGAAGCTCTATTAAGCCGGGGTTGTGTACTTTAAGGATACGAATCCCCGTCTTCCTCTCTAATGTTCGATGAACGTGTTTGCCTAAAAGCCAATTTGAACATGTCGCTTTTGGGCCTCCCTGCGTTAGAGATAAAGAGCTCAGCATATTACCCGTTTTAACTCAACCATTCGTGACCTTTGATGAATTAGTGGAAGTAATGCACTCAAGTGAGATTTCAACAAAGTGATTCTTCCACAGATGTTTGTTTCACTTTACAGATGATTGTCATGTTTGGCTGAAACTTTCTAGGAAATTGAAACTAATTAAGTGATACCAATTTTCGGGTGCTATGACATTATTCCCATGTCTGGAATACTTTTCGCAGGTATCATAAACCGCAATATTTAAGTTTCCGACCCTACTAAAGATCGATTGGAGAGCGACCTTATCACTGTGAATATCTGCCGAAGTTATATTATTTGTGGGCGTCAGCACAAGAATTCAGCGTATGTTCTTATCATTAGTAAATATCGAGCCAGAAATGAGAAACGATATTTCAAAATGTTGAGGAAATCCGAGAAACGATACAAGAATTTTTACTTTAGAGAAGGGAGAGAAAAGAATAACTTCACATCATCGCAATGAATCTCGAAGAAAATGTTGTGGAAAGGTGGAAAAATGTGAGAATTTCGATTAAGTTCGTTTGTACCTGTGGAAATTATCACGCAAACCAGCATCACGAGAGCTTTGCAATTTGTTGGCCACCATTTTGACAAATACACCGCTTTTAATGAGTTCCACGATAGCCGTGTGTGTGACGTGTTCACCTTTAATGAAAGCAGTCCCAGGTTCGATTTCCGGTGGGAGCTCACATACGAAATTACCTCAGTTGTCGAAGAACTTTTACTTTGTTTCGATTATATTCTGCAATGTATCGTGATCGATAGCTGTCCAGTTATTGTACTAATTAAAGCTTTTGAAGTGAAAGAGATGTAAGTCATTGGTCAATGGATTTTGTCGACGGTATATAACTGTGAGGCTATTATATATTATTGTATTGAAATTAAAATAGCAAAAAGATTACGAATATTGATATTACTTCTCTAAATACTCTTTTGAATGTGTGTGAGAATAGTTTACTGACATAAAAATTAAAAGCTATTTCATGCATCCTAGCTAACATTTGCCGGGCCATCTCCACAACAGTGAATTTCACGACGAGAGAGAATAAGAACGACTTTTACACCTACACGACCCACATGAACTTTTCACCCATCAATGGTTTCACTCACCAGACAACCCCCGTCCTCAACTCGTCTATAAAATCATTTTCACAAAGATTTACGTCAAACCCTTACGAGGCGGATTAACTCATTTTAGGGGATTCTCAACACGGAATGAATTTTTTTTTTTATAAATCACACCCGAGATTTACCTTTATACCTAAGTACGCGCAGAGAAAATAAAAGGGTCAATCAGAGGCGTTTGAAAATGTTCGATAACGCAAGGGGAAAAAATCTCCCATTGGCAGTATTTTAGGCTAAACCCTCACTCCGTTTTATTGTAAACGGGTTTTATCTCCGAGGAAAAAATTAGCCAACAACACGAATCCAGCCCACCTTTTTCACATTCCCGTGCACCGAAATAACGACCCCGCGCCCAAAAACCAGGTCCTCGCGAAAAAAGAGAAAGGCACGAAAGCGTTCTCTCTCTTCGATATTTTTCAGGTCGACAAAGCAACATCGGATCCTACACATAATGGTTCCCTGAACACAGTTTAATTGTTTCATTCCCGCTGTCATCGAATCTCATATCGAGAGACAAAAGTAAATCCGCCTCGGGGAGGGAAGAAGGGGTAGATTTTTATGAACGGGAATACTGTGGGGAAATACAGAGAGAGAACATCATGAAGGGAAAAGGGTGATGTGGAAAAGGAGGAAGAGAAGAGATAAATAGGATTTGCGGAAAAGAGGGAAGTAAAGAGGAAATTTTCGAATGTGTAGTGAGAGAGAAAAATAATTCATCTGAATACAACAAAATCATTCACGAAGGAAAACTTTGTGTGTCTTATTTGATCATACCTGCATCGATTGGAAATAATATTAGCAACGTATTTTATATTAATTTTAAACTTGTTAATATTAACATTAAAACGAAGCCACTAAGGAATACGACTTTATAGACCTTCGGAAAAAAGTGTAAAATTTCATAGGTTGATTACTATTTTGGTATTAAAAAGAAAGAAGCTACTAAGAAATGCAATTTTCAGGCTCATGGGGAACAAAGAAGTCTTCATAGATCGGGTATTAGCATTTAGATTGTCAGCAGCCTTGACTCCATGAACCCATTCGATTTTGAATCAAGGCAAAGGTTCTTAACGGAAAAACATCAACTATCGACTGAATATCGTTCCAGTATAATTCCGCATCCAAATTTAGTCATATTGAAACAGTTATCTCGAAATATTGAACACTAAATCTCTTTAATAAAGTTGAGGGTAATAATGCTGAATTGCTCGCTTTCCTTACAGTATAAATATGTTTACATGAATACATACATTTGATATACTAGTAGCATGAATACTTGTTCTTTTTGGGCAATAAAAATTATTCTTAGGTCTCTAAACATCTCTTCCAAACGCAATTTGGATTAGGGATTTTAGTGATGACTAGCTGTAATAGAACAGGAATACTGTAAGTTTTTATCGAAAATCTATTTGAAATTAATTTATAAATGCCGTAATCTTCTAACTTCTATAACTAATCAGCACCCAAGTATTATCAAGTTGTCACAAACGAAAAGTTTTCTGTTGTTTCATTGGGACGTGGTGGGTTATAAGGTAGTAAATGGTGCATTTCACTTGATAGGTCTGCAAAGGACGGTTTAAAATACGCATAAGGAATGAAATAGTAGTCTTTCAGTACGCTATGAAAGTTACAGCTAATAAAAGAGGAAGTTCCATTTTTAAATGAAAGAAACAGAAACCCCGTGGGAATGTTAAACTATTCCTGACATTTTAATTTCACGCGAATGCAAAATATGTTGAATTTACCTCTGAATGAGGAAAGCAATTTCCAGGGCTTGGCTCGTTACATACAGAGCACATGCACTAGGAAAGAAGTAGAACTCCAATCAAATTTCCATTATTCAAGGTGAAGGCAGGGTCAAAATTCATAGCCGAAGGAAACCTTTGACTTCGTATCAAATGAGTGCCCAACATTGGCTGGAAAATTGTCCTTTTGGCAAATTTGATTAACTTACTTCGGAGTTGGGGAAATTGGATGAATATTAGAAATTTTAGAAAAAAATATGGCCTGTAATCATTACTCAGGTTTACTTTTAAAACTATCGTAGGTTATATGGCGAGAGCTGCAGCGATGTTACTTCGGCGGAGAACGTCCAACAAATTAAATGTAAATTATAATTCGAGAACTATAATTTACATTGAATGAATATCATTTTAAATTAATGAATAAAAATGCCCTTGTGTAGTTTGTCAATGTAATTAAAAAGCGTTACGGTAGATTTAACTTAATAAAGGATTGGAATTTAAATTTCAAAAGTATATAATTTTCGAACTAACTCTGAATTTAATTGCATACAATATTAGAATACGTACACCCTATTGAAGGTTGGCCATTTAATTTTGAGCTTTCAGTGGGGGTAAAAATTACGAAAATGTTTCGGATGCCACTTAAATCCTCATTCTATATATCACCATTAAATGCTTGTTTAATATTTATAAGGTTTCTTTAACATGTGCTATTTATTACATGGTGAGGAAACCTTAGTTTCTCTCAAAGGAATAACCAATATTAAATTGGCATGATGCTTCATAAATTTTTCGGAGTCGAGCAGAAGGAATAACAATCTAGAATTTTCCAGAGTAACGCTTATGTTTAACTACGGAGTAGTCTAACTGCGGAGTTTCAGTCTAACTAATGAGTACACTGGATTATAAATTCGCTTGTTCGTCGCTTCATGAAAGACGTTGTGAAAGAATGCTTGTAAGAGAAATATGAAATGTCCGATAAATAAATGATATGGTGAGAGGTCTGATACATGCAAAATACAGGGGATAAGAGACTATGGGAGAGACAGAGGACGGAAGAAGAGAATAGGGGATGAGATGAGAGAGAGAGAGAGAAGGAATCGACTGAGTGGGAAAATGGTTCCTGGACTCCCTTCGTTCCGACGTACGATAATTCGGTTGACTCAGCGAGGTCCCGGAGACGCCGCGGGCCCTTTTAATTACGCTCGCTCAGAGCTAGCGAAATCAGTTGTGCAAATACGGTGGAGAAAATGTCGTAAACGTGCTGTAAGAGGAGCGGATAGACCTTCACTTCCCTCCCTTCATAGCCGCGCAAACTTGCCCCGAACCGAGACCCTGCCTTCCGATCGTAAAACCAAAACCGACAGCTATATATTTTTTGGAGGAGAGAAGTTATCGCTGGGAATCGATTCTTTTACGTTCGTCCCTTTCACTTTCCTCCGAGATATACTCCTCGTGATATTCCCCTCGGATATTGCGCTAATTACGCAATAATGAGGTACCGGTGGCGCCTTAAGGCATTCCGCATTATATTTATTTGCGAATCAAAACCTTAGAATGCAAATTGGAAAGCGGAGAGTTTTCCTTATCAGTAAGAAGCGATCGTGTTATCGGCGGAGAAGTGTCAAATTAGACTTTCGGAATTATCCCCGTGATGAAATATTAATAAGGTTTCGTACCTAAGGTTTAAATCTTCCGGATGTATTTCAAGCTTTTATTTTATATTTGAATGAATCCTGGAAATTGAGTAATTACTGACAAATTGAAGTTATTTCCTGGCATCCCATGGAAGGTTTGTAAAATTTTATACTGATAAATTTTAAAAATAAGAAATCATCTTTCAAGCTTTTGAATCATTTCAGACCGTCAAGTTCTTAGAGTGTTCGTTCATTTCTGCACAAGATGTACGAATGCGATCCATTTTTCCTACCAAATTACGAAACGTTATCAAATTATTGGTCTGAGTTTGGTTGAAATCGACTCCAAATTAATGCTGAATGAGCTGTGTATCTTTTTTCCTATACATGCAAGGCTGAATATCATTATGTACTTGGGTAGAGGTTGGTTATTTACCCTATTGCTTTCATTTTCAAGTTTTCATTTAATTTTCTGATTTAAAAATGAGACAGCGCTGAAAAATGTCGGTTACTTATTGTGAAACTAATCAGTTATCGTTTCTAATGATCTTCCAGCATAATTATTTGAGAAATGTTCCGTCATTTGTATTTATACACTTACATCCCCCAACCCACACTTCCTGCATTCTTTATCCTTAGAATGCTCGCATCCTAAGGTAAAACGGCGAAGATGAGAATCTAAGAAGAGAGGTTTACCGTACAACTCACCTCACGATACCAATACATCGGCAGTTAAGAATACTGGTTCAATATTTTTAAACTCCAACAGGCAAGAACATTTCGAAAAATTAAACAAAAATTATTCTTTTACTGATTTCCTGCGGCGAAGTAGCTAATTCTTTCCGTCGAGTTTTCCACATTTTTTATACAAAATCTTCACAAGGAAAGCGGAAAAGTGTAAAATTTAGTTGATATCTGCCCTAAAATTGAACACTAAACTCTTATTTAATTTCAGTATAACATTACAATTACTACACATTAATTTCGAGCAATAATTGGCATTTAAAAATATAGTGAAGTATATAATGTGCGGTTTGCTTAGTCTTTGCAGGAGCTAATGCGATACACTAAAGGTAGAAACCATTGACACTACTAATCTTTGTAATTTACCCAATATTTCAAGATATTTTGCATGCTCTGCAATACTATATACTCTCTGAACGATATAATGAGAAGGCTTGACTTCATTTTGCTTCTACGCACCTTACGACTATGGAATACGTATTTGCAATAATTTAATGTCTGTTTCATGCCGGTGAATAATCTCATTAGTAGTACTTCAGTATCGTTCGTTTCAAATTTGCTCATCCAAAATAGCTAAGACTTTGACTTCAATCAATCTTCAATCCTGGAGGGAACGGTGCGGTGACTTTTAGTATACCAACTTTGTCAAGGTTTAGCGTGTTGACCCCTTGCATTAATAGTGATGTAACGAGCCGAAGCCAATTTGAGTACGACCATTCTGGTGTTATTCTGTGTGCGCCTTTCAGCAGACGCTATTGTGATTTAATTGCTTCCCTATTCATGGCACCCCATGATAATTACTTCCAGTTTCTGTACGTTCAATGAAATGATGGCAAAAATTATTTGCGTCATTATACTCTTGACTAAGTACGAACTGTCTATTAGCTCTAGCGGGAAATAAAACTGAGCCATCGTACATAATCATCGACGATCACATAATATCATTGATGCCATTCCATATTTATCCCTCTCAGATACTAGTTTAACTAAAGAGAAAAACAGCATAGGGCTGACACAAAGATGTTTATATGTAAAATAAAGTGCGGCTGAGATCTGCCATTCACAGTACTCTACAAATTCTAAAAAAAGATACTAATGGAGAAAACACATAATACGGTTATGAACTCCAGAAAATATTTGTAACTGCAACGTTTTCAAAATATTTAGTCAAACTAGACCTTATTTTATATATTAAATGAAAAATGTTTGATTCTATTTCTCTGAAAAAGCTTCTCGGGTGTTAACTTAAGCTTTTAGACTTAAAACACCAATGTTCAACTTCTCTTCGTTCATTCCTAGATAGTTATTGTATGATAGTACCATATTCATTCAATAATCATTATTTCAAGATAGCATGACATTTTTAGAATCACTTGAATACATTAACCCTTCAAAATAGCCAGAATAAAGTGTTACTCTTATGCGAAAACTTGGTAGTAGTAGTATTGTTAAAAGTGCTTCGACAGCTTAGGTCATTTCGCACGTGGGCCCCCACCGGGATTCGAACCCGGGATCGCTTTCACCGAAGTCGAACGCGTTGCCCACTTGGCTATCCGGGAGCCCAAAAAAAACTTGCTTATTGTGGATAAGACGAGCCATCTAAGAATGAGATTTCTATGGTAATTCATAGAATTATTTTCCAGCTGATTTTATTTCATTACTCTGGCATTCCTGCAAACAAGCTCATTTGATCCCAAGAGTAAGCTCACTCATGCGAAAATACCTTTCTTCTCTTCCTTAAGCTCATTTGATAATGCTGTGAAGCCCCTGAAACGATGATGAATTCGTAGCTTCTGTTTAAAATCAGTCGAGACTCTCTATCCCATAACACGTGGAATTGCACAAACCACGTAAACACTCGCCAACTTCGCAACAATAGCGTCATTCTTCACAATTCCCATATTATTTTAACTCTACATTAATTGCATCCCATCTGCTTTGCAATCTCAGTAATTTCTACTCACGACCATTCTGTAAGAGCTATTCATTCACTCTCCGTAATTCGATACGACATTCCGTAGTACGACGTGATCTATCAAACACAATGCCTGTAAAGCAAAGGAAGCGCTAATGCCAAGGAAAGAAAAGGAAGTACAGCTATTTTCGGTGGAATATAGAGCCTTTAGAGTTTAATATGATTTTATATAGAGTTATTTAACGTAATGGTAATGTACACCTACATTCCTCATGAATAACTACTTTTAAGCGGAAATAAGGAGTTATTTGAAGGGTAATTGGACACAATGCAGAGCAGTGATCGTTGCAGCATATCTCACATATTAACTGCTGAATTTTTATTTGTTACAACACACGCAATTACAGCAAAAGAAAACTACAACTTTAAGCTATATTTTAGAAATACATTATGTCTACAATGTTTGAATACTTTGTGGAAACATTTTCAGTCCATAGGAGTATTTTTTTAAACAGGTTGAAATTCATCGAATATCGAAGTCTGAGGTTTCAGCTCTTTTGATGCATGCTGAAAGATTTCAACTTCACTCCAAGAACTGATTTATAGAAATATCAGAGGACGTCCAATACAGATATGAGTTCTCAAGAAGAAACGGAGAAAAGTCTGACAGGACAGCGATTCAAACCTGGGTCTTCCAATTTCCCAGCAACTGATTTAGCCATTGAGACATCTTTCCAGAGCTCTATCCATGCCTTTTGGGTCTTTGTACGAGTGTGCAAGTTATGCTAATGGTTCGTCTGATGAGGCAGCATCGTCTTCAGGCACGATGTCATGGTTTCCATGACAGGAATATTCCCATATACGTGAATTTCAGAAGGAGATTATTTTCTAAATATAAAAATATTTCGGAATATGTAAAATATAAAGTAACACAGACATTACTACTTTCAATCCTCTCTAGTTCATTTCTCAAAGCCATTTTAATCCTAATTACTTGGGTTAAAAAAATTGGTTCTGTAACTTTAATAAATATTATATAGAGTTTCAGATAGTTATCTTTTATATGGTATGCAGTATTGCCAGTCAGCCATTAGAATATCATGTCACTTCATGACTATAGTTGGAACCTCTGTTAAAAGAATACTACGAACTACACTGAAATTGGAGATACTGATCTGCATTTAACAATAAACTTCCTTAATTTCAACTTCTGTGTTCCAAAAATCCAAGTAGTAAGAAGTACCCCAAGGGATAAGTAACCTGTCGCAGTAAATGGACCCCTAATTATAGGCTCAGATTTTCTCAACGAAAATATATAGCCTCCATGGGAAAAACTTAATAACGGAAGAATCGGTGAAATATCTAGGAGTGACCCTTACTAATAAGTTATCATGGAGTGCCCACATCCATAACATATGTGGAAAGGCTTTTAAGAAACTCGGTTTTGCTAAGAGAATAGTCGGAAGAAGCGAAGAAAAAGTCCGCGAGCGTTGTTACTTCGCGTTAGTCAGGCCTCACCTTGAGTATGCATGTAGTGTATGGGACCCAGCCGACAAGTGCTGTATTCAAGAAATAGAAAAGGTGCAACGAAAAGCGATACGTTTCGTGAAGAATTGCTATGATAAATCAGTAAGCGTTACTGAGATGCTCAAGAACGCGGGATGGGAATCATTAGAAAAAAGAAGATTAACACTAAGGATAAATTTATTAAATAAGTTCAGAGAAACCACGTTCTCGGAAGACGTCGCGGACATAATGCGCCCTCCCTGCTATATAGGCCGCTCCGATACAGCGAGGAAAATAAGGGAAATAGATGCGAAAACGAACCGATTCAAGAATTCGTTTTTTCCGCGAACGATACGCGAAAGTAATCGACTAGGTAAATAGAGTCTTGGTGCATGCACCCCCTGCCACACGCCGAAAGGTGGCTAGCAGGGTATACACATAGACATAGACAAAATAAATATACAACATCATTGCTTAAGTATTATGAAAATATGCAATTTTTCCAATTCTTGCGAAGATGGAAAGAGAGCGTAGATAGCACTCTCGTCCATCAAATTATCCCCGTTCCTTATTCAAAGGTAAGCTTCCTTTTCGTCTTCATAGAGGAAGGAATAGCTTCCTAGAAAACTTCGCTGAATGGCGGTTAATTTCATCGCGGGAGATACGTATCCACGCAAGAGCGTTTTTTCTCTGCCGATTCTCTGAGGGATATGCTATAGATACGGCATCCGCCTGACTCTAAAGAGAGTCCGCTGCACCTACTAAACGCTTGAACAATGGCAGGCGTATGATGTTACGCTAAGTGGCCGTTCGCTAATGGCTTAGCGCTTGCATCGCATAACAGTCATCTGAGATGCGGGGTAGGCTAGATTACCCCCCCCTCATATTCTCCCTATAGAATTTCTCCTTCACAAAACAGTTGCACCTCTCCCTCCAGCTCCCAAGGGAGGCCGTAGAGATCGGCCCTACGGGATGTCTATTTCGCAGTTCATCGAGAACCGTCCCGACCACGTTTATCATCATTACTCGGTGAACGAGTCGAAAAACCCATTATGCTGCGTCGAATCCTTTGTGGGCCCGCTTTAAACATTCGGCTATTCTTCCAATATGGACAAAGCAACTAAATTAAGATGGCATCTAGGAAAGATATTTTAGATTATTTTTGAAGCAAGAGTAGTTACGAAAGAAAATGAATGGATATTAAATATTTCTCGCTCAGATTAAGTCGTCGTTCTCGATAATAATAATAATGGTATTTATTCCTTTTCAATATAATCTTTCAATTGTCGAATTTTGCGAATAAGTATTTTATAAGGATTACAGTTCCGTAGCTAAAAATAAGATAGTACCTAGCCAAAACGTTATTTAATTACTTATTTGAGTATTTGGTGCAGTAACAGCAAATCGCTGTTATTACACCAAATACTCAAACAAGTAATAAATGAAGGTGGATGTATATTTCTACGAACTATGACTTCATAAAATTCAGAGCAATGTAAAATGGTAAATAGATAAAATATTTTAGATTCAACACTCCCAGGATGACATCATTCGTCACCTTCCAGGAATGTTAATTTAAATAATTAACTTACAACATGTTTAGATATTCAAATTTTACGTTCGTTGAATTTGTGAGCTTTGAGTCCCCAGATGTTGTAAACACGTTGGGAGTTTATTTTTCCTTCAACGTATTGTCTTTCACATTAGGGGTTGCTCTGCATTTTGATTTTAGCTTACATTTTTAATACCGAATGCCGTTACCCGCCTCAAATATTCTGCCGTAATTGGATGCCCGGGAGGTGTACAACAGGGGATTCACATCCGGGAGAATGCCGACAAATACGCTTGTAGGCGATGATAATGTGCAATTTATTCAAACGTGTGTATTTAGAGCTAACAATATTTTATAAAATTAGTAAGTTAATAACTAAACCATCATTAATAATCATCATCATCATTAATGAAATCATTATTAAGGATGGAATGGGGAGTTTTTTCCTGATATTTTTAGTTCATTTTTTTAAATTTTACATAATTTTTAGTAGTCGATTAATTGCTGACTTAAGCCCATAAACAGCGTTTGCAAGTCCTCAAAGTATAGTTACCGTACAATCGTATTTTTACCAACGGTACTTTAAATAATTTATCAAAAAGGAAATTTGTATATCGGTAAATTTATGTATCTGTATATAGTATAATCTGTAAAAGTAGAAAACATATCAAGAATCGAAAATTAGTTGAGGGCAGAACATTTGATTTATATTTTATATTATCTTTAATCGAGTAAACCTGTAAAAAGAGGACAATTAGACTCAGGTAAGGAGAAGCCTATTGGGAAAGATATCTTTTCAGTTATCGGCATTCTTAACTTGAAAGAGTAAAAGTTTTAGAAGGGCTAGGGAAAATTCTCCTTGAATTTGTTATTGAAAAGGTTATTATATTGATAAACGCTTTGATATTTCAAACTTAAGTATTGAAAAAAGACAAAAGGTAATACCTGAGATTGCAAACTCCTTTTATCTTTCGTAGCTTTATTATTTGCAATAATAGCCTTCAAACTGAAATTCTTATCTTCTACTTCCAAATAAAAAGGCATTTCACTAGGTTATAAAAGGTTCCATATTCGATTTTATGGGCAACTCGGGCAGTGCAAAGTTAGACTGATAACACTGAATCTTACTGCTTGACTGATATAATCGCGGTGGATTGATATATTACAATCTTCTAATGCCGTGCACATCCAGAAACTAAGCAACAAATGCGGCTAAACGTCCTAGCTTCCCTAAAATACATTGTGAAGTTGATAAGAAAACTCCGAAGCTTCGGTAGCTCAAAGGATATTATAATTTAATGAAAATTTCCCCAAGTTCACGATTCTGGATGATTGATTGGCCTAATAATGCACTTCCCTACGAAGTCTACACAATAGGCGTTCTTAGCATTAATGAGGTGAGCGTTCCTTTCCTTTTTTAAGGAGGACAAAAGTCTCGCGCCGAGCCTGAAACGTGTTTACGTTGGCGCGTTAGAGCTTATATTTTTGAGGCTCGCGATAAATGTGTAAGACATAAATGATGAGCGGGAAATCCTTTTGGGAGGAGTTAAGCAATTTCCGTGGAATCACCCGAAAAATGAGCACGAATGAGAAACGAACTAATTTTGAATTTGGTGCAGTTACCCCCGCAGTAGTCCACTGATTTAGTGGAAAAACGCTAACGAACGAGTTCTTTTATTTAAAAGGGCATTGAGCCATTAGCATGGAGTCAATATGTATCCCCAATTATTTCTGAATGATTAATCCTGGGGCATATATACTGGGCATATGAATATAAAATTATATAACATATCATATTGACGATAATGAAGGGCTCTCATAACGGATGATCATCCCTTCCGTTTGATTTCCGTTCGTTGAAATAAAGCTCCTCTTCATGATTTCATCAAATTACATTGTAATGTCACTTCGCAGGATGCGATCTCGCTATTTGAATGCAAAATGCCGTCAGCGTGTCTAATTGGAGATTAATAGATTTCTGAACCGTTCAGCTGATTTACTTCTTCATTAGGAATATAATAATAACATTTACAATCTATCAATGAAATACCAATGATCAACAACCACATTATAGAATAAATTGAAAAGAATGCTCAATAACAAAACGTAGCGACTGCTTCATACGAGTCATTCGTGCGGGTCGAAACCGGTCGCTAGTACATACACGGTTTTGGAGACTATAAAGTGTTATTTTCAATTATTTTATATTGCATTCCAGAAACTACGGTTCAAGTACATCGATTATCTTATACTATATTGATCATCCTATAGTTGCTTGAGAACTTAGCAAATAATGTCGTACCTTTACAAGTAATAACTATTTATGAATGTTTTACATTCAACTTTAAGTTCGCATAATGCACTAAAAAGTAATTATAATTTTATGCATTTTCACTATCCAATAAGAGCCTTGAGTAATAAAAGCTGAGTTCAATGATAACGAAATATCATTTATATACATGCTCTCACATTCAATAGTGAATTGTCTGGGAAAGTTGTTCTGTAACATTAATAAATGTTTGCAAACATACTGAACGATCTGAATTCCTTCTATTAGAGAATTCAGAGAATTTACTTCTTCTCCTTGTCTTTTTAAGGAATTTTCTTGTTATGATTGCACCATAAAACTACTATAGTAAGTTTTAAAATATACGTTAAAATCTCTACAGAATATTCAGGAAACCTTCTATTGGATTTGATGCAATAAATTTAACTGTTTTATCAGTTTTAAAAATGACTGGTAGTCCTTTATCGTATCACACCAAACCTCAAATTTCTTTCTTGTGAAAAATAAAAATTTGAAAGATTCATTTATCATTTAGTTCTATTCTGCGCCACTGATATAGCACAAACTTTTTCTTTTTCGGCTCTTTAAACTTTAAGTCAAATCTTTAGCAGATTACTGTAACCTTGTATGGACTGCATTTATCAACAAGACTTTGGTTCCGAGGAAGGGAGTAAAGATGTAAATGTAAATGTAGAAACTACCAGCAATATGTTTGAAATATATGATTATTTTCATGTTCGAATTAAGACACTGTCATAACATTCTTAGAACACACCACAAACGTCACTCCTCGACAATAAAACACAATACAGTAAAAGCGTCTTTTTATTGGGCGAAATTGGGACTAAAGAGTTTTTGGGACAAAGGAGACAATTGGGTTTTGCTAAAAATTTTGATTTGAAATATTATAATTTAAGCTTCTGTTCGAGGTGAAGGCAAATCGGATTCATCTGAAGAATTAAATTCCTTCAGACGGTTTGATATTTTTAGGTCTAGAACAGCAAAATCTATTTCCCCTGAGAGAAAATATCTTCCATAATAACGCTTCATGATTTCTAAAATCGTCAATAAAATACTTTTTACAAGTTGATTTTAAGCCATATCACTGCCTCAGACATTGATTTTCAATAGATGATTAAAATTATAATCTAATAAAAGGAAAGGTTGTTATGAGTGTTACATACTGTCTTGATGAGATAGGGATATCCCTAATACTAATTCTTAATCAACATGCCACTGTAGTAAAATTAACTCATTTCTTCGAATCTTTGAACTATGTCACCTTACGCGAAATATCAAGTTTAAATGTGATCTAAAGTCTCATACATTTTTCATAGGTATCGATCTTTCTGGTTGTAGATTGCAGTACTGAGTTGTGTGATTGCACCAGAAAAAGGTTATATGCCAGACATAAGTATGGAGTTATTCTTAGAGAAACCTATTCCAAAATCTTTTAGCTCTGGCAATCTCTCTCATCATAAACGAATCATCTTTGGCTATTGCACCTTAAGGAAGATCTCTTAAATCAACGGTTAGCAGCAACTTGAATCATGGAAATTTAATTTTTATTGTAATTGCAACTGATACGAATTATTTTATGAGATATTATTGAATAAAGAGAATTTTATTTTATCCGTCCTTTTTTCATGGTGTTTTGATAATATTTTCAATGAAAGAAATCAACTAAAAGCTTTGGAATTTGAATAACCTTTTAGAATAAATATTCTCGTTTTCCCTTACAATCTTAATCTTCTCGTACCTGGTTGGTCAATATACTCCAAAGGTGATTTCCAAAGCCATCTTCTTTGACATAGTTTCAAATAAAATTTTCTGTAACAATATTGTGCAATTACATTTTTTTTGGTTTTTTATAATTTTCTATGAATTTTCAGAGATTAACTCTATTCATATTCGTAGTCTTAAAACACTACCTCCGTTACAAGGATTGTCCTTTGATGTAACGGATTTAAATGTTTTATTCAGTAATGGATTTTCGTCATTTCCCGCTTAAATGTCCCACTTCTACGAATCACCCTTTATTTATAAGTCAAAATGCTCACTTCTCGGATTAAGAAGAAGGCTGTCATTTTCTGTACTTTACTACATACTAAACTTAACTGCGGTACATTGGTCCCTAAAATCTTTTTGAAAATCACTTTCAATAAAAATTCTATTTATTCCTGAATCTCTACTAAGAAGCTAATTGAGATAATATGACCTCATAAAAAAATTATACAATTTCTACAAATACCATGTATATATTATTCTTAAGGTAACATTCAAGGATGTAAACTACCGGAAAAATATGCAATATATATGCAACGGTACTAAACTGATCTCAGTTCAATAGGAAAGGCTGAGTAAACTGATTGCAAATGATCCTCATGTGTTAAAGACGGCTTCATATGATGCGCTTTGTCCATTAGCTATCTAAATTTCAAAGGATAGTAAATTTTAATCAGAATTAAATTTCATCAAAGATAGATAATTGTAACTGATGCCATTAATTAACTCCTTTCCAAACAATTTCATAATTTTAATTTATAGGTGTTTGAAAGCAAATTTAATTAGATAAATAAAATTACGAACTCTAATGAGTACACGCAAATTGCTAAATAAATAACAATTAATACAGAAAATAAATACAATTTTGGAAATTTTCTATGAAATTTGACAGAAAAACTACATAATTTTTGCAAAAGGCAACATCATATGGAGATGAAAATTTATGTTACGCTTAAACAATATGTGTCTGTTGCAATTTACGATATCTTTATGCATCATATTAGCAACAAATTTACATGATTTGTCTTAGATAAACTTATTTGTGCTTAGCGGTTTAAAAGTTCTTTGATTGACATTATAAGCAATCTTGCTTAAATGGCATTTCACCTAAATCAGCTATCGAATTTTATAAAATCTTCGAGTAAATTTTTTATCTAGAATAGAATATAAAGAAGATCTTCGGAAATCTATCGCACAGTAATAATTTATTTTAAAATTGCACTCATAACTATAGAGAATTACACTGTGAAACGTCATCCAAACTATAAAAACTACACACAATCACTAATTGGTAAACATCTAAGACACAGCAGAAAATTATTCATATATTATTTATATTTTCATTTATAGAGGATATAGCTCAGAAATGTTCTCAAAATTATTTATGATAAAAAATAGAAAGAAATAGGATGCGATTGAAAACAGAGCTAAAATATATGATAGAAACTGGAGCAGAAAAATACTAATAAGATGTAATCATTTTACAATAAACTTGAGACGAAATTGATTTTTAGGTTATTTAAGTATCTCTAACATTTTTATAAAATGTATCTAGATGTATTTCTTCAACAGTTTTTCACCTCAATCAACAAAATCTATAAAAAAAACTCTTTATTACCCTCTTCGGTTTACCAAAATGTCAAAGTTGTGTGCTGATTAGAGTATTTTAGTAAAAGTTGAAAAAATTAAACAGTAAGTACTAAATCTCCAGAAATTAACTTTCTTTACATTCACGCCATTCACCAACCTTTCCAATCTAAGTCGATAATTACATTCCGATTCATTGGCATAACTTTTCTAACTCAGTTATCATTCTTCCTATCCTATAGAATTGAAGGAGAACAACAATCCTCGAGTATGGAAAAATAAGGAGCAAAAAGCGGAGAGAAAATGTGATAAAAAACTGGTGCTTACTAAAATGTCGGGATCATAAGCTACATGCGCATAAAAAGTATATCAAAGAAAAACGCTATTTTTACTGCTTTCGAGTTCCTTCATTTTCCATAAATGTAACTTCAAGTGGTATTTGAATAATTTTTGCTTTTACATTCCATCCTCTCATGCTTACTATGATAATCTTTCTTCAAAAGAATTAAAGACCGTGATTTATAGAACTACAAACCGTGTTTTCGGTATTAAATATACCTAAATAATGTCGTTTTCTAATTTGCTAGACATGTTGAGTAGTTGATATTCGATATTACATGCATTTCTTATAAGAAAAGATTTTCGTTCAGATCAAAACATTGAAATTTGGTAGATATAACATGAATATGCGTATTATAATTCGAAATGCTATCTTGATATGATCAACTGGATGTATTATTTTGGTGCTTAGCCATGTTACAGAATACAAAGGTAAGTATTTACCGAGCGAGTGCATCTTAACGAGGATCATTCAAATCCCATTTTCTTGAATTCTATGAGTGATGAACGCAGATGGAATTCCTATACTACATGTTCTTGGCCGACGGTAAGAGAAAAAAAGCAACGTTGGAATGTTCTTGAAACTCCATTTTCGTGAGTTTCGTACTAGGCAAAACTCTTCCTTCTCACTCAAAGATGTTTATGCCTATACATATGAAATCAGCTTCGTAGCGTACCATGTCGTGAGCTGATCGTTAACTAAGAATGACCTTCGGGAAAATAGAAAAGCACAAAATCCTAACTTTCCAATGATATCGAAAAAATAAGCGCTAACATTTCATGTGCCCCGTACTTGAGGAAAAAGACAACAAGAAATGGGGAAAATTATCATTCTCAGAATACAGTACGCTCCATACAAATAAATATTAGTCAAACAGAAACAAAATATTATATTTATGAAAAATTATGTCCCCATTGATTATCATGAAACTTATAAGAGTTTGTGCGATTGCAACTTTGCTTTCTGTTATTACATATATCACGCTGAAGTATTTCACAAATACATTATTACTGATTGGTGTGAAAAGGCGAGTGTTATTAGTTGTATTAATCATTTAAAAGTACTTCGACAGCTGAGGTCATTTCGCAAATATGGAACCTCACTGGGAATCGAAACCGGTACCGCTTTCACTGAAGGCGAAGTTCACTTGACTATCAGGTAACGCTCGCCTGTGTGATTTCGAAAACAGCTTTAAAATGCTAGCATCCGGGTGAGCTGAATCTGAAAATTAAAAATCGTATATCTGAAATGTGTAGATTAGGTAAAGACTAAAATAACCTTCTATGTAATTTACTATTCAATAAATTATGCGTTGTGTACGACAAAGTATAGTAGGTATATAATTTTCATGAACTATACGTTGTCGTACTCATTATAATTGTCATAACACCATGATTGCTGACTAATTTTAGACAGAATTTATATATCGTTTAATGAAATAAATTGTCTCAAAAAAGTTTCCTCCGTGAGAACTTGTATGAATAATAGTGATAAGGCAGAAACAGCAGATAATTACATTCAGCCGACAACAACAGCAAATTTTTCGAACAATTTTTCCAACGGTACTTAATCTGACTATCTCTAGAGATACAAACTTCTGGAGATCGAAACATGTTGATCATTAATATTACAGCCCATAGATAATCGTGCACACCCTTGGCATCAACTTCAGGCGAATTTCATAATACTCGTACATACATGGGGTTTAATTCGAAACGGGTTGCAAACATTCCTCTTAACATTGTAAATATATATCGCGCAAATAATTCGTAGAATTTAGCATTTGATTATTTTGAGTTATAAAACATATTACTTGATTAGGATATCTTCAATTTCTGTTGATCAGTTTGGCGGTTTATGCGGTAATTTAAATCAGTAATTTTATTTAGAAAGGTAAAAGACGGTGAAGTTTTGAGTTCTAAGCTTCAGGTGAGATTTGGTGATATGTCTGATGATGTCACATTGGCGAAATTACAAAGAATTTTTTTTTTTTAATCATGGTTAAAACTGTTGACTGTATTCGCTACATAAACTTAGTAAATCTGCGATGATACAGATATTTGCGAATTTACAATTCCTATGTTGATAACCTTTAAATAAGGGAAGAAAGGAGTTAGTTTGTTAAGAAATAAACATTGGCACAAACGATGTTCTTCCCTTACCTTCCATTTTTAACTGGAGAGTAGTTTTCAAAATTCTTGTCCAAAAGCGTTCCGTCTTTTCACAATCCCAAAAAGGATTCCCTCTATCTCGTACACGAGAAGGAAAAGAAGGGAAGGTTTTTATTTCCTTTCACTCCAGCGAACGCTAATCCAAACGCGCGCCAACAAACCCAAAGAAATATACATCACTGATCAAAACCAAAAGCGAGTTACTATTAATTCCCTTTTCCCTTCATTTTTGCGCATCCCTTTTTCTCCTTCCCGAAGAGGATTAAGTTTCCCTCCGAATTCGCGCTGGAGTTCAAAGTACTTTGTTTTCCTCTGCTGAGGATAAGGAGCTGGTATGAGTGAGAGATTCCGAATAGAATGAAATCGTCGAAGGGAAATAAAGTAGGAAAATCTTTGAACAATATGGATTTTGATTCATTCTTCTTTTGGCCCATACGTAACTCTGGTTACAGCTTCCTTCCTCCCTGTTATGCGAAATCCTGCCTCGTTCACAATTTCATTTCGGTACGATTTTGGTAATTTTAGTGTATGAAAGCATCAAGTGGTTTATGAAAAGCTGAATAAAATTAAAAGACAATATAATAAAATAAAAGGACAATCACTGATAAAAGAAGATATCAGGTTCTGAATGTTACTAGCTACAATTCTACTTTCCTAAGTAAATTGAAGTTGGTGATTGACTTCAAGACGTTGATAAATGAATATAGAGATTTAGGAAGGTAGAATGAGCATTTTTTATTTCTAAAGATATCTGTTTTGTTAAATTAAATGTTAATTAATTAGCTGTGCGTTCTCTTCGATCATTTTACAATCAGTAAAAGTGCACATTTCTGTTATCGAAAAAATGCTTATTAAATATATAGAATTTGGTTTTAAAATATTTTTGGCTTAAAAAATATTATCGTCTTCCTTAAAATGTTCCTTCCTTGATTCCATAATTTCGCATAAAATCAATCCGGAATAACAAAGAGACCTTTGACAGAAAAATATCTGCCATGAAATATCTGTTATGATGTAGAGTAAGAGGGGCATATATTGAGTAAGGGGAGGGCATAGGCCTTGATTGTTTTTCACGTTCTACATACAGCGTATATTACCCATGTTATTCATAGATAGTTACATAAGAAATAAATTGAAAATTTTAAATATCCTAGATAACTAATTAACTTTTCTGATAATTTCTGTGAATAATAAAACTAGATATAGATACAAATTTCCATTTTTTACCACAAAATGAAGTCTACATTTGGATTGTTTTCTCCTTATGGAAAGTATTTTCATTTTAAAAGCCTCATTTTATTCCACAAAAATTTAATATTTGATTTGAAAATCGAATAAGAATATCGTATGAATAAGTGCTGCAGTTACATAACCGATGAGCTCTGGACTTTTATTTGTAAAATTACATGTGATTGTGTCCATCGAGGCCTTGGCAATGTAAATTTTGGGAAACGAAAATTGACCAATAATGATACGCATTAGAAGTCGGTGAACAGGAAATGTAAAGCTAGACTCTTCCCATTAAACCGAAATTCGTGTTAACCAAATTTCTTGCAAACGCAAGCCGCTACTGAGCTACAAAGAAAGGTTATATCTCTTGTGTCACATTGAGAAGCATCATAAACTTACGTACATGTATTACACGAATAAACCTTTAACCGTGAACTCAAAGAATTTAATTAAGTAAACTTAGCTGTTTTACATAAAATTTATGCACAAAACGCAATTTAAAATACAGAATGATAATTTTTATCTCGATAGAGATAAATGTTATTCCCTGTAATCCGAGAACTTTTGGGAAAGAATTTGCTTGAGGACCATCAAAATTTTCCTATTCCTGTTGTTTCGTATAAACCGTTTCGCGTTTAATATAATATACATAGAAAGTTAGTGGAGACGTGATGGACCAATATTGGACTTATTATTAACCGGCATTTTGTTATTCGTTTTCGAGTTAATCTGTTTTTAATGTATTTGCACAAGGAATACTATAAAATAGAGTGTAAAGAAATGAATTAAGCCAAAACTGCTTGCAATCGGTCTCCCAGAACTGAGAAACGAAAAACGTTTAGATTATTTCGTCAAAGATACAGCACCACCTTCAGCAACTACCAGTATATTTTAACTTCGAAAAGATCTCATGAATTTTTCAACTAAATTTGTCCTTTTATCGCAACAAAAATAAAAACTGTTCGAACAAAGAGGGTGACGGTCATTTTTCCGGAATTTGAAGCGCGAACTTTACTGCCGATGTCTTTGCTTTTTCCTCGTCTCCACATTCACTTTCCCTCAAATCGTTTGACCTCTCTCATTTTGTTTTTTTTTCCTGTTTCATGCTGAAAATCGGAAGTCGAGAGTCTAATCCTTATAAACTCGTCTCCGCTTCGAGGCAAAATAAAACATTCAAAGCAGAAAGAAATTTTCTTTTTTACCCACCAGCATGTTTTTCCTCCCTTTTCTTGCAAAACTATCCCCCTTTTTCCATTTCCAGCATCGTTCCATCATCCCCTATCCTATGACAACCTCCATCCGCTTGCCTCCAGTTGGTATTAATTACTGTACATGTCAATTTGGTCCCAAGAGCCTGAAAAAGACCTCTTACCCCCCTTAAACCGTTTCCTTTCAAATACGCTTTCCCCATACGCTCCCTTTCTCTCTTTTTCGCAATCATTATTTCCTCCTCTTTCACCCACTCTGACAACATACTGCCGCAAACCTCTTTTGCATTCCTTCCTATTCGGCTTAGATCCATCCACTCCCAAAGAAAATTCTCTCGTTTAATCTTCTTGCGAAAAATTCCGTTAGGTTCGATCTAGGAGTTGGTTAATATTTCAGTATATTTTTTGTTGTAAACCAAAACTCGGTTCCTCAAGACTCGGTTGTAAAATCGAACTCTTCTCTATATCATACACGCTGTAATGATACATGTCTCTTCGAAGTTGGCATGTTTGTAATCCTTAGTAAGATTATTTTTGTTTCTTTAAGTAATTCTCCATGTTATTCATTGATAAAGTATTTTTCTTTATAACAGTCAGGTTTTAGTATTATTCTGATTAACTTAAAATGCGCTTAGGATAAGAAAATATTTTTTTCATCTTTAGCCCTGCTAATTTACATGAAGTTACCTTTTTCCAGTTTTAGCATAAGTCTTTCACGGCGAGAAGATACCAGAAAAATCATTTATCTCATGTATCTGTCCTTGGCCCGAAGTAATATAGTAATCCATCATTATTAACACAAGGGAAAACACGTTAAAACATATTACAGAGATTTTGTATCTTATATCTGATATATATTTCAATCGCTACTTTTCTTAGGCAACTTCTAACAATATTGTTGTTAATTATTCCATAGTCTTAGATCCATATCAGATAGATAAGCTTAGGTGCTTTTAAAGAGAGCTTCCGTTTTGATTCTTAAGTTGATAGTATTCATGTCCTTTACAAATAATTGTTTGCATAATGATTAAGAAATAAAAAAATAATTTATAGTGGAACACTAAAACTGCAATCACGCAGTCGGTTTGGCAGCTGACTGATGATGAAAAGTTATGCCTTGAGGTAAAGGGCATTCCCCTCCTGAGGATGGGAGCAAAAAGCGCCGTCGAGACATGCAGACGCACGCGAGACTAATACTGGATATCCCCCGAATTCCTTTCAAGTTAAAATAACTTTCGTGCGGCGTATCGAGATTGTGACCTGACATGGGTAGGCAAAAATTGATAACCTCGCGGAGAGTTTAAGGTTCACGTTGAACACAAGCAATCTGAAAAAGTGCGTCATCGAAATTACGAAAAGAGGTCGTATTTAAATGAAATACTTATTTAAATGCTTCGCTGACTCAACTGAAATAAAAAGTAACGATGGCATTAAATATTTTACGTTATGAATTAATGAAAGGATTATACTCATTCTAATGTTCCGTAAAATTCTTTAATCTATTTCATACAGAGTTGATATCTATAATCTCTTAATTCTACTACATCCGCTCTTCACAGAAATTAAATCATAAGAATGAGGTCTGTAATTGTTTTCTTCAATCATGATTCACCATAAAATGTAATAGAAAATCCCTCAAAATGGTTCATTGTATGACGTGGGTACACTTAATTTGAAAAGCCAAAAGAATATGCTCTGTTATACTTAATTCCTTTTTCTTGAAATTCTATAAAGAAAAACTAATTACCATAGATTACTTCACAATAAATAAAGATTTAATGTTGCATTACTAAAACCCATTCAACTTTACCTCCATTCCTACCGTTACAATGTTGACGCGGTTGAACTTTTGCAGTATTCCTTAGATTAATAACAGAACATATACCGAGTACACTGTAAATGCTTTTATAATATATTTAATATTAATATTTAATATTAATAACGTGTTGTAATAATAATTATTACTATTATTGTTTTAGTTATATATCACATAAATGAAGCCCAATGAAATATTTCCAAAAAATTTGCAGTCTATATCTTTTGGGCAGTTCTTTGTACTTCACTAGCAAATTTCCTTACAAATTCCCTAAGCGTAAACCCTGATTGAGTGCAGTAGTCTAAAATATTTTCAGTACGCATTATTGGTTATGTAAGTCAAATTCAGACTAGAATTTTGAAATGGAATTTCGAAGGCAGAGTTCGCTCCAGAGTTATTGCACTGGGCACGAAGTACTCGAATGTACGGAGAGGAATTGCCCTTCATTTTTGTCCCCTTTTTTCATCGAAAGAGAAAAAATTATTATCAATCTCCTCTCCCGCAAGATTCATCGCGAGTTAAAATTAGAAAATACGAATCTTCGCCTTCGCTCCTCAACCAAGGGACTCGTTCTCGACGCTACACTCCTAAAATTAATGACTTTCGTCAAGAAAAATAATGAAGCACCTGATCATCATCAAGTCATCAGTTCCACTCAACCGTGGCCAATATATCCCTCTGTTTATCCTCGCCCCTCCCCTTTGCCGTCCTTCTCCAAGTGCTTATAGATTTCGCGAAATCCTCCCCCGCGTGCCTCTCATATATATGTTAGGTCCTCCTCCCTCTTACTTTCCCTTCCCTCGTGTCTTTTTAATAAAGTTTGCGTCCCCCAAAAGGGGAGCACCCCTTCCCCATTCTACACAAGATACACCTCTGGTACACACCCACGCTTCCAAACCTCATCCCCTTCATTCCACCCATCTGAAGGCACGCTGGAAAGTCGCCCACCCTACCGTAAACCCAATATTAGTAGGACTGTGCGAACCGAAGAGTGGGGATGGGAGGAAAGAGACTTTTTCCATAGCTACACTTAAAACCTCCCCTTGCCTGAGCAGGAGTTTCAAACGCACGACGCTCTCTTCAGCCCCAAAAAACCCGCTGCAAAAACGAAGCAATACCCTCTCCGAGAGAGGAGATATCATCCGATTCGACATATTTTTTTTTTCAATCTCCCCCGCCATCTTCATCATCGTGCGGCCCTCTAACCGCGCTCATGCCCTCCCCAATTGCACCCGAGGGAATGAAGAGGGGTAAATGAGCGAGGGATGGCTTTGAGGGGCTGGTGAAGGCAGGGCGGGAAATGCTAGGGCGAAGGTTAGGATAGGGGCAATATGGAAAGGAATAGGTGAGGCTATGTTGGGAGAAGACAGAATGGATACAGGAAAAGAGTGGAATGCATAGGGCAAAGAGATTCCATTGGAATCGGGGAGCGTTAAAGGGTGTGGGGATATTTGCTTCGATGTACTTCGACCTTTGCTCTACTGTCCTATTTGAAACTGATATTTTGGTTTGTTCATTAGACCAAAATTAAGTATCTAATCGAGAATAAAAGAATTAAGGATGAAGGCTAGTGAGTCATCTTTTCCTTTGACGAGTTTGGAAATTTTTGAAATGCTCTCCTTTACTGACACAGGAGGTCAACTTATGACAAATGAAACAATTTACGGAAAACGACGTAATGAAGGGAGTAGAAAATTAGCCCTACCGTTTAAATTTCCGTTGTCGAAATTATAAGAAGAATGTGTAAATAACACGTCGAACCATTCGTTGAGGGTGATTAAATAAAAAAATAAAAACACTAATTGGCTTAATGATCATCATCTTCCTAAGGCCAGGCTTTGTCGTTGCAACCAAGTTTATCTTTCCGTCACTGATCTTAACTTCCTCATAGGTTCTCATACCCATTAAGCACTGCATGTCATCTAGGAATTTCTTCCTAGGTTTTCTCTCCCTTTCTTGCCAACGTTTCCCTCTACTATACCCTTATAGAGATATTATTTCCAAGAGCATGTCCAAAAAGTTTTATTTTTCTTTTCTCTATATCTTTCATTAAGTTTCCCTCCTCCTTGACCTCCATCAAAACCTCCACGTTGCTTTTCCTTTCAACCCAACTTGTTCTTATTTAGCCACATTTCCATGGCTTCCAACCGAGTCTTCTCCAACTTTCCTATTGTCCAACTCTCACTTTCATTACTCACCAAACAAAGGTTTTAACGAAAGATTTCCTCAATTCCAAATTCATATGTTTGTATCTGAGAACATCCTTTTTACTTTCAAATAATTTTTTAGTCATAGCTATCCTTTTTTTACTTCTGAGAACATCTGTTATCACTGGTAATTATGCTCCCAATATAAGAGAATTAATTTATTCATTTTTGGCTTATTCTTGCATTACTTAACATTGAATTGAATTGTGACTCGTTATTATCTTTAGATACTACCATAGCCTTTGTTTTATTCCAATTAATTTGTAGTTTCAAATTTTCCATGCATATGGACCAATTCTATTGACGATTCTGCTAGGATGACAATATCATCTGCAAATCCAATGCAATGCTCGTTTCTTCCATTTACCTTTAGACTTCTCGTCTTATATTTTTCTACTCACTATTGCTTCTTCGATGTTGAAGTGATGATTATGCTTGATTTTAAAGCTAAAATCACGTTTGCAATGCGGATGAAGGGTACCTGCTGTATGTCCAGCATTAAAACAACACCTTTCAAACACGAGAATCGTCCAAAGGCTAGCTTTTTTTTTAACTGCCGCGATAAAACGTAAGGGCGCATTTGACACTTTTCATGGCTCCCATATGCAATAACAGTTTCGGATTTGCCGAGAGGTTAAAAACCAAAAATGTGAGCAAATAATCACCCACGAGGCCGCCGCGAAATCCTGAACATTTCCTCGCACGGCCGATAAATTATCATAACTCGCGCACCGTCGCCCGTTTAATTCAACCGTGCTTCGCTCGGCCGATATAGCATTATTAAGCATCGCTCGTTCGAAAAAGAGGAAAAACCAGCGGCCGAAAAACGGTGGGAGAGATCACGACGCTGTGCAGAAGTGATAATTATGGATGCCTCCCCCAAATGAAATATTAGCGGTTCCGATCAAACGAATGTTACGGTGTGCCTTCCGGCTTCAATGGATTCTCAACTGGCAGAGCCCATTCGATGCAATTCAAATGTTATCTAGAAGGAAATTAGCACCTAAAACGTCACCTGAAATGAAAAATATATATTGGTATCGATTTAATCAGGTGTTATAAAAAGGTTGGAGGCAATTCTACGATAGTGATATGTTGATGGCGAGGTTCTGTGCATATTTATATTCGTTGAATTATTAAAACATTTTGTGACGCTGAGCGATATTAAAATACATTTAAGGTTGCAGTATCAGTGTCATATCATCCTCACTTTAATCAAAGAAAGAAATTACTGCCAAACCTCGGTCTGCGAGCAACTTGGTTGACGAGTGTTTTGCAAGACGAGCAAAAATGTTTAATAAATTTCAAACTTGATATACGAGCGAGGTCTTGCAATACGAGCAATACATGGTACAGTACGAGTATACTGTTTTGTCTGCCGAGCACCACGTGACCACTGCTTCCAAATTAATAATTATTATTATGCATACGAATATTTTAAAGTTTTGGAAAGATTCGTGATAAACTGAGTTTTCCTTTATTCTTTTAAGGAAATCGCTTTGATATACGAGTGCTTCGGATTGTGAACACGTTATGGAAACGAGTTATGCTCGCAACCCAAGGTTTGACTGTGCGCGTCTTAACTACGATAATCGGAAAATTCATCTTCTTTTAGACCAATAATAATTCAGGTATAATCACACAGATATACCATGTGCGAGATAGCTATTGATGTTTGATTTTTTTGTGCAAATCTCAGGGATTCATGAATAAGAAGCGCTAAAAAACAC
Source organism: Ladona fulva (assembly GCA_000376725.2). NCBI lineage: Eukaryota > Metazoa > Arthropoda > Insecta > Odonata > Libellulidae > Ladona > Ladona fulva. The sequence goes on along the minus strand of KZ308461.1, from coordinate 2,954,839 downwards.
TAATTGTGTCTTGGTAAAAATATGGCGTAATAACACAGAAATATCTTTGAAATACTGAGATCATCAAAAACAAACATTTGAACGATGGAAACATCTTTCAGAAAAACTACTTATATCTGAGAAGATAATATTATTCGGGAAAATTTGCGGAATACATAGATAAAATTATATTTAAATATGTTATTTTTTAATTCGATAGCTTAATTCTGTAAATACTTTCAATATTGACGATTCTCTATTGTAAATTTTTATGTTATTAAATAAGAGTATTATAATAACGTTACATGAATTTTAAATTTATTTCGCTCTTTCTTGTTGCTGAAGGTTATTCTCTAACACAGAAAAATATCATTTTAGATCTAAGAGATCCACTTTTTGAGGATATTACACTTTTCAGAGGATAGCATAAAACATGCCTGGCAGCCAAAGTGTCAAGCTACGTGAAGTATAAAACGAATTATTGCGTCGCTGTATAAATACCTAAAATATCCCAAAGACGAAAACTTCAGGTGTACAAGATCGACTAATATTAGACTAGCACTTTCCTTGTGATCGTATTGGTAAAATTTATAATGTATAAAATCCTATAATTTGATTCTCGTAATACTTGAGTGTGGATCGGTGTAATTGGAAATAACGGAATATTAGTCTCGGTCTTCCGTAATTGGTCTACAGTTATCGTTTCAATCTGCCATATTGTCTGAAAAGTTTTAAGTTATGGTATGTAAATAACTATTACCAGCTGAAATAATTTTCTCTGAGGGTAATTGGTATATAACCCGTATCCCTGAATGATACAGCAGTGCTGAGAAAGAAAACAATGATAATAATACGACTTTATTTGAGAGACATTGAGACTACTAATTCTCTTTTTACATATAAGACTTGGTCCTTTTAAATTGAAAAGAGCTTGAAAATGTGCACAGAAGTAAACTATTTATCGGTTTAAAAAGCTAAGTTTGCTCTTGGCTTTTTACTTTAGCTCAGCACCACACAAAAACTGGTAAAATACACTACAGTAGAACAACCACAAGGAGGAGTGTTAAAATCCTGCGAAACTTACCGATAGTTAACGAAGTTTTAAAAAAGGCCAGGTTAAATTAGATCTTATGTAGAACTCAATTGAAGTAAATGCTTAGAAGAAAGGGCATCAAATAAAAAGAAGTTTACTTCAGCCCTATAGCAATTTTGTAACTAGAGATACGAAAGTGAAAGTAAGTCGGTTTTTACAAAAATTGATTCATGACTTTCTCTTCCTTTACAATTTTTAAATATCTCTCTCTTTATATCTACATCCTTCATCATAAACTTCCCTTCTCTTTTTCTCCCTCCCTCTCCATCCTTCACAGCTAACCTCTAAACGCCCTTTCGCCATTAACTTTTGTCCATTCATTTGTATTGCCTTGTGTTGCCTTTTCCAGTTCACAGAGTCACCAATTTCGGCCTTTTGATGTGCAACGATATTATTCATTGGCGTTGTAGTCTCTAAGAAACAAAGCTAAAAATAATCCGAAACACGATGAATACCTTGTTCCGTTGTTTTGGCGAAAAAGGTGGAAAAGGCTGGGGGACGGGATGGCTGAGTGGTGATGATAGAACGTTCGTATAATGAAGTAAATTACAAAAAATATTGAAACCTTAATTCTATAGGAAAGGGAAGCGAGTTTTGTCGGTTGAATGGAAAATGCGTATCAATTCGAAAATAATTGGATAACTCATTGGCGAGAGCGCAGTTTTTGTAATATTGAAAACGTCCAAACGTGTTGTTGTTTTTAAAAATCCCTTCGAGTGATTATCAAAGGCTTATAAAGGTAGACGCTTGAAGGGAATTAAAACTATAATTGGACGTGGATATTCTAACATTGAGAGAAACGCAAATTTCACTATTGTGTTACGCCTTTCCTTGTGGTTTCCTTTCTATAGCAAAACGGCCGCTTACTATCAAATGTGATGCGTCCCCCTAAAATATTAAGTAAATTTTACTTACCATAAATAATCGATTTTACCTTAAGTATAATGATTATAAAGATATGATTTTTAGTGCTAACGAAATGGTATTTTTTCCTTCTTTAAGACAATATCTCACTATACATACATTAATCTCAATTTACTCCAATACAAACGGGAAATATTTGGTCATGAGGAGTCAAAACACTTTGTAAACCCCGATATTTCAAACATCTCTTTACATCTCCATTTTATCAATAAAACAACAAAAAGGTTCCGTAAAATTATCCAAGATACCTTTTATTTGTATTTACAACAGTGATTCGCTACAGGAGAGGTCACATCAGATGTATTCGTAGAGACAGTTCAGGAACAGTTCAGAACTGCGGCGCATGCGCAGTTAGCGTTTTGAGCGTTTGTGGAGGCACTGAAAATCATCCTGCGCACTCGCTGTAGATGCGAACTGATCCTGAACTGTCTCCGCTTACCGAATGAAGATTTTAGATTCATAAGAACAGAACTTATTGACGAAGTAGATAACTTTGTGACTCACATCCACGAGTTGCTTAAGAAATCGACAGTGCTTTAAAGAAATAATCACAGGGAATAACATTTCCTTTTGATCGTTTTCCAAAGAGCTTTAGGAAAGGAAGAGACCTGAGACCTTGAAAGACACTGCAGATGGGTGCGAGACCTGGTAGGATTGGATGCAATAATACAGTAAATATATGATTTAAAATGAAATGTTTATAAAAAGAAGCAACAATAATGAGTATAAAAGATTAAGATATATGAAATAATAACACAAATCACACGGCCTTAAGAATTTACCAAGAAGAAGAGAAGGAATGAAAAGGTAAGACAGAAGTATGGATTAGTATCTTCAAATTTTCCCTACAATTACTTGGAAAGGATTTAAATATTATCCCGGAAAGGTTATCCCAGTCTCATCCCTTCTCGAATCAATTAAAATTTTCCCACATCTTACTTCCTTAATTTAGAGCAAACTTTGTAGGAATCCTTTCATACATAACGAAAGTACTTTCTTAGATCTTTTCTTAGAAAAAAACATGCTTTCACTCCCTTCCACACGTCTTTGGCGGCTTATAGGGTGAATATGTTACTGTATAACCCTTACACTATCATTTCCCAACCTTTATGATCTGAAATCCCTCTATCTATCCTCTTAAGACAATTTCTATTGTAGACCTAATAATTTTTTTTATTGACGATTTATGTTGACGGCGTTGAATCGTTTAAGAATATTTTACTTTTTTATGAATGGCAGTAAAAATTGCTAAGAATTTATTTGGAATGAAGAAAAAAATCAAAAGTATAAAATAGAAAAACTGATGAAATATGACGACCTCAATTTGCTCGTGCCCCATCATGAAGACCCGCAAGGGTGGTGTTGTTTGGGATGTTTCCCAACCGGCGGGTCACGTACGGGCAGGTTGGGAAACATTGTCTTACTTAGACTCGGCAATATTTCCCAGCAAGAAAACAGCAAACACTATACAAGTAATAACTTCCAATATTTTGAATTTTTATGCGCTTCAGCAGAGTAATTATCTTTACATTGAGGTCGGAAGTATTTTTCTTTGCTGATCTGTTGATTTTGTTGAGCGGGTCCGTTCTACCTACTCAATCAATGACCTATTACTCAATAATTGACCGAAGCATTGTCTTCAGGTTACGGGGAGTTTAATTCCGCACTTATAATACATTAACGACTACTTTTACTCTAATTTTCATTGTTTCTTTACACTCAAGCTCTGAACAAAGGTCAAAAATCAAATCGAGTTGAGGTCCCTCGAGCAAAGATTTGCGCCCTTCCTATAGTATCTTCCGAGTAAAAATTTGATCTATACTACTAAGGGTAAGCGCCGAATCATGGGGTTTAATTTCAAAAAAGAATAACTGAAAAACAGAAGAGATGCGCCCTCTCGGACGGCATTACCATAGATGGATTCCGTTTTCCTTTGCTCGTCTTTAGCGAAGACATTTCGACGGATTTCCATTGAAATTCCCTCCCCCATCGAACCCATTGTCTGACACCTCTCTTGCTCACCTCTTTGACCCTTTTTATTGCCCTTCCCTCATTATCTCCTAAAGCTGAATAATTCACAAGGTTACCCTTGAATACACTTTCCGAATCCCCGCCATTAAAACGTCCTTCCTCTTTTCGCTGCCCCACTCTTTTCACGTATCTCTCCTCGAACCGGACTAGGATCCGCCCATACCGATCTCTTCCGATCCAAAGGGAGGAATAAGGGGTTGAAACGGTTAACTTACTCTTAAGGGAGATAAAACGGATGAATCCGGGATGAGTATTAAAAGGGCAAGAAAACACTCTCCTCTGAGAAACCGTGGGAAATTAGCAGCGTTGAAATTCATTTGAGTTTTAAGGAGCTCTGAGAGTTGAAGGAATCTGTGGATGCCTGCTTTTTTGCGTAGAGGGAGGTTTTTTTTGAGGTAGGAAGACCGTAAGGTAATTCGAACGGATAGATGTCTCCCTTGATAGCAGGGAATGGATTCTATAATGAGGATTGCCTTTTAAGCATGAATGAGAGAAGAATTTTGAACTTGGAGAATGAATAAAAGGGGTTTGGTGGAAGCTAAATGGAATTGCGCTTCTTAGATTGTGGAGACAATTTGATGAGTTGCTTGATGTGTCCACGGGGGCATAAAATAGAGGTGGACGTCAAAATTGAAAAGAACTTTCAAAGGAGAGAACTTCTTCCATTTGAACAGTTGACTTACTCAAAGAACACGACTAACATTTGAATGTTGATGGAAAATATGAATGCCAGTATGAGCATATTGTAATAAATGTGAATAAATTTCGTTTCCAACCACGTTTATTTATGTCTAAGTAATCTCAGTTCACTCAAATAGTCTAGATCAGAGATTACTGATTAACAAAGAAATATAGATTAAGGAATGACTATTCATCACATAGATGATGAAATATAGCCAACTCAGTGCTAACAATTCAAATTACGCAAAAAATTACCTATTCAGTGACATCTCACTTATGAATCAATGAATTACGAGATATCAACTGAGTAAAATACACATCCACCAGAAATAGATTAAGCTAACTACAAAAATGCGAGCAAATTACGAGTGCGAGATTGCTTATTCACGCCAGTCCTTCCAAACGTTTTGTCAGCCTTTGTTTACTCAAAATTATTCACACAAATTTCCCGTCACGTTAAACAATACGCTTATCACGTCCGATCTAAACTAAAATTCGAAGAATATTTTAACCGCATAAATAGACGGTTTTCCACGATCGTAAGGCATGCGAGTACGTGTGTGACGTGCAAACAGCTTGTGAAGCACTAATGTACAGAGGTTTTTATTTTGCCATCTTAGTTGGCATTGGTAAGAGCTGACTCCAACCAGGCAAGGGAGAATGTACCTTTGTGTACGTGTTGAAATGCTTAGACCACCAGCAAAGTATTTTGAAGATATTTTGATCGTCGATTCTTGAATAATTTGACTATTTGCTGATATACTAGGAATTCCAAATACAAATTGTGCGTAATATAAATACCTGATTTTTACACTTATCATACCATTGGATTAAGTGATATTCTCGAATAGCCTTGTGCTTTTCCATAGGAATTACGTAGACTATATTGTCCATTTAAAACATTGGCTGTGAATTTTCCTCAAAAAATGCATTTTACTTGATATTTAATAACAATCTTTAAATTAAAACATTTTTAGATAGTAAAGCATTTTATAATATTTTTCGATGGTTAGTATTTTGCTCCAATGTTACTTACAGACAACGAAAGCTCTTTTTCTTTTCCTGGTTGGCCCCATATCTTTGATGTGGGAGTCCTTCGTGACCTGCCATCCATGTTGGATTCTAAGTCTCTTCACTTGATCCTTCTTCTATTTACTTGATGTGGCCCATTCTGCTAACTAATTCTGCGACGTTTCGAGGTGGGCCAGAGCGCCTTGTCGATGGAGACAACAGGCATTTTGTAGGAGATCCCGGGACTCCTCATTCCCGGGGTCTCCATCGATAACGAAAGCTCAACACAGTTTCTTTCTTTCAATTTAAATCAATCTCGAAATGAATTTAGGAAGGAGTATTTATTTCGCACGGTAAAGCCGTACGGCTGAATCCTAAGGAATAACAAGTGTGAAAAATAGCGACATAACTGGGACTCAAACCCAAATACACATTTTCTTATTCCTTGTGATTTCATTTGGGGAGGGGGGGTTCCTTCTAAGACCGCTTTGTGAGTTGTCTCTATGAGGCCATCTGGTGGTAGTTCGTGCTACTATGTGGAGGCTGCCTGATTTACACTTACAAAACCATTCCCCAAACAGTGTGGAAGAGACGCGGCATGGTAGTTCAATGGTTAGAATTCCTGCCCGAAAAGTAGGGAACCTGGGTTCGAGACCCACTAATGCCGGTATGTTTCACACTTATTATGAATTCTACGCAAATGAAGAAATTCCCTCATATTGAGGAGGCCTAACAAGGAAATCTACTTCAAGAGCAAAAGAAAAGAGAGTTACTCATTCTTCATGATTTAAACTCGCTGATCATGAATGTGATTACCTATTAAGTGTGATTTGACTTATTGTCGAGATTGCCATTTTTTTTTTTTTGAGATATTGCATTCTTCCGTTATCTTATCTCAGAAACAAAAGGTGTAATTTTGTATGTATGTATGTTTGCCCTCAATTCGAGAACAATTCCTTGCACAATATTTGAGGATTAAAAAAATAATAAATGTAATCCTTGCTCAGATAATAGGCTACTTTTCATACATCCATCCGTCTCCGGAACCCATCATCAAAGAGTTCCCATAACAAGGGCATTCTAAAGGTCATCTTAATCGCTTGCTTAATCTAATTCTTTCATAAATCAAATCATATATATATAAAGCAAATGTCTGTAGGTCTGTACGTCCCCCAATTTATCTCAGAAATGGCTTGACTTAGAGATCTGAAACAAACTGCATTGTATTTCTACGATGCTGAAACCTCAGGAAAATTATTCTTATCTTTGTAAAGGCCCGGGTTCGAACCCAGGAGCCCATAATACGGTTCAATAAGATATGAATGTGAAGTACGCTTTCTTGACTTGCAGAGGTCGAGGACAAAATTAAATTAGAAACAATGGTCCGACGAAATTGAGACAAGTGTCACAAGAAAGGAAAATGATCATAGTTCGCTATCACTATTTTAGTCGTAAAACACTCATATAAATTCGAACTTTGATAATATACACGGAAAATTTGTAAAATTTTTCGGAAATAACCCATCCCTTTGAAGACCAAGGAAATTGTGGAAACTTTGATTTCATAAGTTATCCCATAAATAAATACATGGGGATAATCAGTCAGTGTACTTTTCCATAAGAAATGTACGTAAAATAGTTTTTCATTACCTGCAGAGGTTGTTTCTTTTATAAAATTAAATTAGGAACAATAGTCCTACGAAATTGAGACAAGTGTCTAGGAAAGTAAAATGATCATATATTCTTATTTTAGTCGTGAAATATTTATATAGATCTGGACTTTCGAGGATTTATATAAAACACACGGAAATTTCGTAAAATTGTTGGGAAATAAACTACCCATCCCTTTGACGACTAAGGCAATTGTTGAATGTTGACCTCATGAATTATCCAATATAAGGGCACTGAGATTATCAGTTCTTATATTTTTTTAAGAAATGTTTGTAAAGTAGGCGTTCATGTCTTAAAAACAGTAGAATAAATATTACAAATAATGGTAAGAAATATATTGAGTTATTATGACCTTACGACAGACATTTTCTGGCTTAGGAGGACTAGATATATACGATATTAGATATATTTTTAAAATAAATTATGCTCTGTCATGCTTGACGGGAGCGTTTACTAGTTAGAAAGAATATCTGTATAAAATCTAGGCAAGTATAAGCAACGCTGGATCTATGAATTCTCTTTGGTTTAAAATATGCGAAATGATCTTTATACTCAGCGTTAAGTCTACATTTTGTTTGACCGATATAAATTTGGTCATATATGTGACGTAATATTTGGTTACAAGTACCGAATTAATTCGACAAAAACGCAATTAAAGTATTATTGACGATCAAATGATGACAAATATGTTTGAGCAATAATACTAGAGCAAATTCATCTGAAGAAATGTTTCCTAAACCTGAAAATAATAGTAAAACTCTTATTAAGAGTATAAGATTTAAAACAAATGAANTCCCTACTGTGAAAATAATGTAAACAGTGAAGATACATACACAAAGAATGTACTTTGCTCATACTGGATTAGATAAGACTACACTAGTACTTTACACTACACTCTACTAGATTCATGAAATAACAGTGTTATATTCACTGTTCACCATGGCAGTAAAAATTGTGCCGAATAACGTATTTGAAGTGGCAGGTTATGTAACTGGAAACTAGGAATTTTCCCGCATATTATTTATTCTAAAGACATAATAGAAAAATGGAGGAATAAAATTGAGTATAAAGGAGTATTTTTAAATAGAAATGGTCTAGATATGATGATTATGAGAATACTTATCTGTTTATTCTATTTCTCTTTTCCTTATTTTATGACATAGACGTATATGAAGAATAATTCCGTATTTCTCAAGGACAATTTTCTTTAATCCCGTGACCTTTTAAATTTCAAAGGCATTCTCCGCATCCCATGTTTACGTATCTCGAAGGGTTGCCGGGAACTTCGCTCTTACTGCAGTAGAGTTTATGAGAAAAGTTTGAAATCTCCTGTAACATTTTCATGATGCTTTGCGGAGAGAGCTAAAACCATTAAACCTCTACTAGACCAAAGAACAAAGCAAGCATAAATACCGAATGTATTCGTTCCATCGATATTTTGGATGCAGTCACACGCTCACCCGCACAAAATAATATTGACATATGATAAAATAAAATATTTTGACGTTATAATAGCAAAAATCTGGCGATAAATTTCAAATAGAAACTGAAATGTTTAAATTTTAAAAGAAAGACACTTTTTTATTTAAATATAAATAAGTTGTTCAATATACTTACTTTTCCCTCTCTATGAAAAGGTGCTCCTTAGCTAACGCTTTCGCATAAGTTACTTCCCTTTTTACTATATGGTTTTAAGAAAAGTTTACAACTTAGACCATTATGGTAACAAACAAAATTACTAATATCTACCATAATAATTGTTTTTTAAGAATTACCTTTTTTATAAAACTTCCTTTGTGTAATGGGGAAATCACTTGAAATCATCAGATTAGATCAGATCAGATCAATATTCTGCTTGAACGGAGTAACCTAAAGAACTTGAAGTGTTTTGTCACCTCCTTTATACGCTGGTCCCTCTACTTCATCAAATCTCCGCCAATCATGCTGTAGCATATTCGAGGAGCCTACGTGGAATATCTCCGATATCTAAGCTTTTAATTTTCTCTCCCAATATTTTTCGCGAAGGCCCATTCTCCTCCGTCCATCTCTACTACCTTCCTTCTACACAACGATCGGATGCCATGCGGAAACCTTTCCTCAATCTATTGGCCTTAATACGATGTCCCACCCACTCTGCTCCGATTCACTCCTCGAGCCCCTGCATCTTTAGCGTCTCGCTCCAGCCTCGTTTAATACTTCCGTTACGGCGTAGTTCCATAGAGATTTTCGCTTCTCTCAGGCTAAAGAGAACCCGCACCAACTCCTTCACATTCACCCAACATGCCCTTATCGCAGTATCTTTAATTTCCTTTTTGCCTATCGTTAGGGAGCAATTCTCCGAGAATCCATCATTCAGATAAGGAAGGATGGCCAAATCTTCGGAACCTCTATCCTCTTAAGTCTCCCCACACTCCGTGGTGTAACATCTTTTCCTCCCTCATCATGCGACACCATCTCTCCCATTTTCCCTCACCTACATCCGTTCTATCGCATACGAGATGACGGCGCCCTCATCAAAATGCCCAAGAATCTTGCTTATATGTTTTGTTGCTGGGGTCATTCGGAAAAATCTTTTTGAGGGGTATTTTCCCTTGCTCCTTCTGCGCTAACCCCTGTCAATGGAATGAGGAAACGGATGCATAAACGACGGCAAAAGAACGAATGATGAGCTACAGAATATCGTAAAAAGGGAAATACTGAAACCATTTCGTTTGCATTTCCTGCCGTTTCGTTTTCCCAAACTCTCACGAATCAGAAATCGGGTTTTTAAGATGATACTGTGAGAAGATGGATATCAGTGTTTTGAGATGACAAGAGGTTGTTTTGAGTGAAAAAGAGGAATTATGCTGGCAACATGACTCTCTACATCGATCGCAGAGACCGTTACAGAAGTTGAAAAGTTCTAGAGATGGATGGATACTCTTTGTTCGTACAGATTATATGACAAAGCTTACCTCATTTTAATTTTCATTCACGATGATTTGTAATTCAGTAAAATTAGTACGATTTATAGCTGTAGGTAACATTTTACCTGCTGTAATACGTAAGCTTTTGAAGTTCTGATGACAAATTTCCTTTGATTAAATTTTCCTATAAACTTTTGATTTTTTGCAAAGAATGTATTTTCCTAACAAATTACTTTCCTCCGGCTAATATGAAAAATATTTTACACACAGAAATAATTTCCTACACTTCAAAATTGTTTTCGATTAGTATTTATATAGCCATGTATGTACATATCTTTTCGCCTCCGGTGAAAGCGGTCCCGGGATCGATTCCTGGTAGGGACCAACATTTACTGGAGTTTACCCAGCATCATGATGGGCATGGGTAACTATCTGCATCAAGAGGAGGCGGGTCCGACCCCATAAAAGCCTAATAAGGTGGCGTGAGTGTCGATGGGCTGACCACGTGTCACTTACTGTAAATGCTGCCGGGCTAAGCCCTATCCCTAAAAAGGAAGTTGTGTTACGGCTGTACTTTACTTTTTATTTATTTAGATATAAGACGAAGAAAACAATATGGCAAATTACGTTCAAATTATTTAGAGTAAAGGAAATTAAATGTGGAAAGTTATTGGAATAATGATTATTACGTTTTATATTTCGACAAAAAGTTTTCAGAACGAGAGACTGAACTTGATACTGATTAGTTATGCTCTAGCATGACCATTCGGAATGTATCAACACACCTTACAAAGAAAAACACTATGTTAATTCCACAAGATATTTTATTCGACCGGCTTTATCAATGTGTTGTTATCTTAAGGACGCTGACGAAACCAAACCGGTCAAATAAATATCGCTTGTGGAAGCTATGAAATGTTGAAAGTTTTTTTTTAAAGTTGTGAGCAAGGAACTATTTCACCCTTAGAAATACCTAAATTTTCCCTACTGTGAAAATAATGTAAACAGTGAAGATACATACACAAAGAATGTACTTTGCTCATACTGGATTAGATAAGACTACACTAGTACTTTACACTACACTCTACTAGATTCATGAAATAACAGTGTTATATTCACTGTTCACCATGGCAGTAAAAATTGTGCCGAATAACGTATTTGAAGTGGCAGGTTATGTAACTGGAAACTAGGAATTTTCCCGCATATTATTTATTCTAAAGACATAATAGAAAAATGGAGGAATAAAATTGAGTATAAAGGAGTATTTTTAAATAGAAATGGTCTAGATAACTTCTCTGAAACATTTGCAGCTAAAACATTTCGAGTTCCCCAAATAAACGACAATTTGATGTTACAAAGAGGTAAAATACGAGTACTTTTGTTTTTCTGATATGAAATATAATCAATCGGATAAATCAGTCGACTGAGAAATTGTATTTCAACCATATTGTGAGCAATTTGCATACCGACTTATTTCGCAAATTTATTTAGTCATCGGAAGTTTATAGACATTCAAATCTCCTTGAACAATGAATTTACCAATCAAATTTTGAAATGTCTCATACAAAAGCATGAAGCAAAATGATGTACAATGAAGTATTCAACGTCCATGTTACGCCACCTTAATAATGTGCCTCCTCCATAATATGCCGAGATACCACGTGAGTTACAAAGTATATGTGAAGGGAAGATGAAAAAAAAATGGTATCCTTCATTTAATCTAGGGTTGAAAATGAAAACTTTATATTCAGTACGAAAAATAATGTTTGTTTACGACTCCAAGGAAATTAGCTGAGGAGAATAAGCACAAAAACACGTGAATATGTTTGGAGTCGAGGAAAAGATAAGGATGGTATTTCTCGTCGGGGAAAGAAAATGAAACTAAGATTTAGACTTTGGATGGGTGAAGACGAGAAGGCGCATTACGGCGGTATTCATCGCAGATGACGACAAGACCGTTTTGAAAGGGGAGGAAGGATGATAGACGCGGACAAATGTTAGGGAAAGATTTAGGTGAGGAGAGGAGGCGTCAGTTTCAAGGGAGGAGCGGAATCAGAAGGGGATGATGAGGCTTCCCTGGGTAGGGGAGGCATTACGGTGAAGGAAGCAGGTGAGCGCGCTCGAGGACTTCATTCGAAAATGTATTTTTAGGAAGGTAATGCCGCAAGAGAGAGATTGGAAAACATCGCAGAACCCAGTTATAATGCCGTTTCTGGGATACGTTCACCTAGAGCATTACATTATCTTATAGGTAGACGTAAGAAAGTCTATTTCTTTGAGAAAACATGAAACTGACGTACTTCAAGCCACGATCTCTTTGCATCTCTCCAGAGTTTCATTTCCAAAGAAATATACATTTACGGAAAGGAGAAACAAAATACTGCCAAACACCAATGAGCATTTCCATTTTTATGCCCTATTCCGTCGTTTCATTTAAAATGTTTCGAACTAGGAAGTTCCAGCAGCAAGTAAAATAAGCGCAGATATCACAATTAATTTCGCACGCAATTACTGGTTTGAAGAAAGCTTTCAATTTATAAATTCAATAAAGATAAAATGTCAAGAACCTTTATCTTTAAAAATCTGTATAGTAACTTTATTATTGTTGAATAATCATGACATATATTCATGTACTATAATCATTCAACGCAGCCATAATATTATATACGCAAGAATCAATTTTTTTCAGTAAAACTATGAATTAAGTAATTTTAGTAAAATAAATACAAAATATATATTTTTGAAAGCGTCGTAACCCATTCATAAATATTCTATGGTAAGTACTTACTAACAGCAATGAAATGATTAACTTTACACAATATAGCTAAAGTAACCCAGAAGGGCGATGAAATCTTGGTAATCTGTGGTGGAATAGCAATAATGCCCAGTAAACAGGAAACTATGCAGTCAAAATACCTTGAGCGTTTCTAAGTCATGATATGCGTCATGTTTGCCTGAACGCATTTTGCATGAAAACAACTTTGTCTGCCATCAGCAATGACTGATAGGACTATGAGAAGGAACATTTGGTGTGTCGCTTAGCAAAATGCAGTTCGAAATAATGGAGTGTTAGGTTGAGGAGAAAGGGGTGGAGGAAATGGGTACAAATAAGAAAGATTAGGTAATAATCTGCAGAAGCAGACAGGAATTTAGTTTATGAATCACATACTGCCTAGCGGCGTAGACTCCGTGAATTGCATGGGCTTATGCTCTTGTGAACAAGCTAAGACAAATTTAAAAAAGGTTGCAATGAAGAGCTTGGATAGTATGAAATATGGTATGCTTTCAGTAGTAGAAAAAAGAAAAATTCAGAAAAATTGAATGGCGTCCTCTGTATAACCATAAGATATTTTAAAATGTTTTTTTCGTTGACCTTTCGTGTGTTCTTTGACTTTAAAGCAATTAAGACCTTAGACATAGGAAAGCACATTTCCGATATATAATGGGCGAGGCTCATCTTGTACCAGGAAGAAGCACATTAGACCGTGTGAGATAATTATCTTACACAGCTTAATGTAATTATAATTGAATCCCTATTCGGCATAAAAATCTGAGCACTACGCTCACCTATATAGGTATAAGAAGAGACGAGCAAATGCGTTAGATTAATTACCCCGTCCTTCTCTAGTGACAGAAAAATATTGCGATTTTTCGAAGTTACAGCTAACATAGTAAACGCAATGTCTTCACAATCCGAGTGGAAACTTTCCCTATAGTATGAGGATCATAAGATACCAGAGGGCAGATATAAAAAAATCAATAATTAATGTCACACAGAATGCGGTAGCCATCATATACTTCATTTGCATAGTGTACTGTACACATAAAATTCACGGAGGAAGCCGTCATTTCGTAGAATCATGACATTACGAGGATTAGTTGACTAAGAACACATTTTTTAACAACAAAGATTTATAAAAAATCGATTTTGTGGGTCTAAACCTGATGGTATTCCATATATAACTTCTACTTATCAAGATAAGTAAAATTTATATATCTTTGTTGTTCGAAACTGTTTTTATTCAACAAATCCTTGTACTCTACATATGTTTCAGAGATGATACTTTATTAAAAGATGAAATTTGTTGGTGCAGTAACGATTGGTTTGCCACTAAAAATGAAGAATACCGAGCGAAAGAAACTAAAACGGTATATATTAAATGAATATTTGTAAATATACGTCAAATTTTGAAACATTAAGAATATACCCACTATTCCTGATTTTCTCGTAAAATTTGTAATTATAAATATTGATTACTTGGGAATACCGTTTATTATGTAGTAAGGAAGTTAAGAAAATACCCAACATTTTGGTATAAACAATGATTTCGTGCTAGAGGGAACCAATTGTTTTGAAGAGTTTGGACACTGTAATACGGAAAGGAAAATGCCTTCCTCCCAATTCTGATTATTGAAATTCGAATATTTTATCCCAAGGTCAGTACAATAACTTACAAAACCGACTTTAAAGTTGGTTTAACTTTTGTGAACTTAGAACGAAAAATGCTGAATAACGAAAAGCGTACGAAATTAAAACCCGTGGTTCGAATCCCCATTCTTACTTGAAGTCCTCCAGAAAAAAATTGCAACTCCAGCGAAGTATGTGGAACGTGTATGATCGTCAAAGATACAAAGGCGATTCGGAAATCCCCAGCTTCCGAAAAACGGCTCTCGCTCATCGATTTTTCATCTAATCGCTGAAAATTATAAATTGAACGGAGCGGAAGAGAAAGAGAAAATTGAACCGCTGCTCCTGTGACGCGGGAGTAAAAGAGATGGCGAAAGGAGACCCGAGAAAAAAATCTCCGGTCGAAAGCCCCCTTTTTTCGAACGTTTTTCCTCAATCGCTGCGATGGTAAATCGCTGGGAAGGCTAAATCAGTTGGAATGGAGAGTGAACGACGCTAAATCAAAGCACGGCTGAGGGTTTGCAGAAGATGAAGGGTTTGAGAGAAGTATATAGATATACTAGGAGAGGAAAGGAATGGGGTACGTTTTAATAGGGGGGCATAGCGGCTATATCCAGCATTTGAAAATAAAAGTCGCGAAAAACATTTTCGAAAATAATAATTCCTACGTTATGTAATTCTAAACCTTTGTATTCACGAATAAAAACGTTTACTGGCTTCCCCTGTAGTAAAGAAATGTTGTTCAAGCTTATCATGAAATGCAATAATTTTTTCTCAAGATTTTACCGTAATTCGGAAAAAAGGTAACATTTATATTACGTGAGTACTATGGACTATCGATAATTAATAACGGGCATTGACGTAGAAAGTCTTCAAAACAGCATTATTCAAAGTCTCAATTATTTCAGCTATTATGCGCCAATTCCTCGGTGAGAACTATTCCCAACAGTTAAACTCGACGGAAAGATTTCTTAGCAAAACAGTTGCATGCTTTATATAATTTATGGCTAGCCGAGTAGTATTTCCTTACAAAGGATCTTGCCCCTCACGAAGTAGTTTACCATCTCAGGCAGATGGTGACATTGAAAGCTGATACGCATAAGAAAAACTTTTATACACTGAACAGACTGAAATGCTGCATTCATTTATGTATTACATAAATGAATGAAGCATTTCCGTCTGATAGTCATAAACTATATGATAGTAACTGTTGGTAAGGAATTGTTCTAGAGCCTGATGTTATGATTTTATCGTTGAAAATTGTTATAAACTAGGTTTATGACCCGAAATGCATTATTTTGAGAGGGTTTTCAAGTAATGTTCAGATCATTTAAACCACGTATTGTAAATTCAGCTAAATTCTGACTGTATAAAAGCACTGAGCTAAATTTTTGTGGTATGTATAATTGGTCTTAGTCAGAAGGAAATTATTCTTCCAGAGTTATCTAGCGTAGTTGACAGCAAACGGCATTTCATAGCGTTGCGCAAAGAGATCGCAGTGTAAATGGCTTAAGAATCGGAAAGTAGGAAACTTTACCGAATGGATGGGATTTTTTCATAACATTTTTCAGCTAATCCAACTTTAAGTTTCATAAACCTTCTTTGAAGTTAAGTACGAGTATAGAACTAAAAGCCGCCTACATATACAAATGTAAGTAGGTAGGTACTAAATTCTTATATAATTTTTCAGATTCCGCGATGGGACTTCTTACAGGATTTTAGCGGAAAATTAAAGACATGAAAAGTATTTCTAAGAATGATTCCAAATTTGAGGACTAGTGCAAAAATACGAATGCATGAATACATAAAACATTCGAATAATGGCAATTAGAGGATAACGTAAGTAAATGCTTCGCAGTTAATTTCTTCGAAAAGAAACACTTCCATCATAATTATCCTTGCAATATCAATGGAATAAATACATAGTCGAGTTAGTCGAGTATCTCGGTATCTCTCTTACAAATTACTTAAAATGGAGCACATATATACGAAAGATCTGCGGCAAAGTCACTAAAGAGCTCGGATTCATAAAGATAACTGTAGTTAGACGTAATAATAAGGTTAGAGAACGATGTTATTTCACCTTGGTCACCCCCAACCAAAATTTTCTACGAATGTATAATATTCAGCAAATGAAACGTGTTCCCGCGAACTCGAGAGCGCAAGACGATAGTTTTTGTTAAAAAGGGCTACGATAAAAAAGCAAGCATTATGAAAATGCTCTCAGACGTAGGTTGGGAATCCTTGAAAGAAAGGATACTAAGAGTTTCGATTGTTTGATACATTCTGAGTGTGTATCAGCGGAAAACGTAGTCTGTATTATGCGACCCCTTGCTACTTCGTCGGATCTTACAATTGGCGTAAAACAAGAGGAACAGATACGAGGAAAAGTCGCGTTAGGGACTCATTCTTTCAGCAAACGATACGTAACAACAATAATCTAACGAAGTAGCTCGAGCGCTCGGTGTTTACACCCCTGCCACACGCTCAAAGGCGACTTGCAGGGTATTATACATGCAGGGTATTAGTGTAGTTGTATATCGATTATCCTTTCTCGATTGTTCACCAACTTGGGGCTTGCACGCTCTCCTTCATCGAAAATATGTCATAAACGAAAACGGAACACAACCTTAAGTAAAAATTAAAAAAAAAAGGCTTTTACCTGCTGAAGAATGGGTCGAAAGGCCGATCGGTGGAAGTTCTTGGGGTCACGCAGAGTTGAAAGTCATGCGTAGCTGACAAAAATTCAATGATTGAAAATCACCATCCTAAAAAAATAGGAAAACTCATTTTATTTATGCCAAAAATTGAATTTGTGGTGATACTTTAGAATTTAACAAAATAAAATATTCCTATATATTCATAAGATGAAAACAATCTTCATTTAATCGTCGCCAGCGGTATATAAAACGATAATCTCATTCAAAATTATCGATACGTAAACGGCCCAAGGTAAAATGAAAATTATTTGATGTAGTTGTATCTTTAAGTTATCAGTTGCATCTCCCTCCTTCATCCATAATACAAGAAAATTCTCAGTATGGAAAAGATAACTCGGTCAATCTCAGAATTATATTCTCGCAAAAACCTCAATTCTGAACATTCTGATTAAAATTTTCTTATAAGTTCTTTTGGTAACAACCTAAATACATATCGTGCTTATCACCTTAGTATTCCAGCCTCTCCATTAGCACCCAAGTGCCATTGCCTCTCTGCTTCACTTCTTGTTTACTTCCAACACCTGTCGCAGTGTATTCGCACTAATCTCTTGTACTACAGTTTTTCATCGCAGTTTTCTTCACTCACTCAAATCCAGAACCACACTCAGAGAAAACACCGTACATATTCGACTTCACTCGACACCCGGATGAAACAATACCCAGTGACACTTGGTATGTAATTCAAATTGAAATGCATTCGTATCGGGACGTAAATTATTCACACTGTCACAGGCGTTAATTCACTGAGTTTCTACGTACAATCAGACAAAAAATTCACACATTTTCGGGAGACTAAACAATTCACCTCTAGAGGGAAAGCGCTCCTTCCGCAGTGAGTTGAAACAATGTGAAGAAGGAGAACCTGAAAAGGAAAACGCCAAGGTCGAGACGCTTCTTGGAATGCGACGTTTTTCAAGCACATGCTACCATTACTCAGAAAAACTTCGGAATAACCGACCTTGCAGGCGAGAAATTTGTAAGGTCGCACGTTTTCTCGTGATGAGCGCTCAGTTTGGCGATTTTGACCTCAAGGTATAATCTCCACGAATGTTACGACAAATCCAAATATAAGTTCTGTAAAATAAAAAGTATTCAAGATTTACTGCAAAAACACTTGCATTCAGCTGCTGATATAACCAACCAAAAACGCTAAAAATCAACAATTATTAGTTCAAGTAAAAATATATATGCTATTTTGTGTTTTGCGGGAGAAAAGAATTATATAGGAGAAAAGAGTTCAATTTTCATGGCAAAAAGGCAATTTTTTGAAATTCCCATGCAATCTTATAGGAGTGGCTACAAATTTAACATTAACTTTACTTACTAACGGTCTTAGTCTTAAAGATGATTACATTTTTAAGTGTTGAACTATAACAAAATATATTAAACTCATAAATAAAATAAAAAGTTTGTATGGGTAGGTATGTTCGCCTAAGATTCGAGACCCAGAATTTGCACAACTTCCAAACTTGATAGATTATTTAATGCTTTCCTTGCGATTAAAATAAACCACTTCTTATTCGTGTAATGGTCCCCGGTTTGAAAAAATGCGTACCCATGATATATACTTGCAAATTTAAATGTTTTGCAAAACAAAATTAATGAGTAAAAAACTTTAAAAAAAGAAGCGTCGCACGAAATTGAGACAAGCGCCAAAGGAAGAGAAATTGGATAAAGCCACTGAATAATTAAATTGATTAAATATCGAACAATTGAATCGAATGGAATATTGTTTCAAATCCAATATTGCGAGAACTCTGGTAAAATAAATGAAAATTTTCTAAAATATAGAGGTTGTGAACAACCCGCCCAACCAATTGTCGAATCTGACCTAATGCATTTTCCCCTATGGATACACAGGGAATTTAGGCCCATTTGAAACTGAAAGTAATAATTAATGACATACTATATGAGGAGGAATCAATATAAGGATTTTGCGTTTACGATGACAATTTATTATTGAGCTATTTACTTACTATTAGTTACTTATTGAGCTCTATTTTGCTTATCAGAAGACATTAAGACACTATATATTTCCTTATCACGATCAAAGAGGTGAGATAGCATTGCATTCAACAGTGCAGGAACAGGAAAGAGAAAACTTTCGGAGGTCTTGAGGTAATATTCAGCAACACTTAGTATAAAATAAATTTCCTTATCTGTTCAACGGGTTCAACGCTATGGTTACCATGTTTATATAAATTTGAATTCTTTTCAAGGACCTCGTTTTGTCCATTTTTGCGCCTTTGTTTTCTACTCTCAGTTTAAATCATTCGTTTGTTCAAAACTAAACTTTTGTTCACCAACGTGATCTCACAAATGACAAACAGACAAAATATACATATGTGCATTTGTGCTTAGAGTAAATAGTTATTACTCCGTCTCATTATTTACATTATCTATACCATGTTTTCTTGAAGAGTCAGTCAGTCGCAATTAGAAATTTAATTATCAATTTTTATTTTCCCAATGAGAATCTACGAGTGGTTCCGCTAGTACTGATTAGAAGTCTCCGTGATTTGATGCCGTAAATAACATTAAGCGATAAAATAAATATCTCCTATTAATCATCATCGCAATGCCACCGATTTGCGCTTACACTGAAAATGACACCTCCAGCGAATATCATCTCCAACTCATTTTAGCAAATTGATAAACCCGTAAGGCGATGAAAACGAACTTGAAGGGTATTTTTATAGAGGACCCTCCGAACCTGGAGTCAGAACAGGCTCCTAGATTTGAAAAGACAAATTAATGTATCCTGCTATGAACTGGTCGAAGTTGTATATGAAATTTGCGTATTTATTTTCAACCTTGTTCTTACGTTAAATGAAATTCTATATATCGCTAAGGAGTTAAAACGAATCCTTAATAATCAAATGGCTAAAACCTTCAAAATAGGAAGTTGGTATCTCTTCTCGCTTTAATCTCACGAAATCTCTTCGATATCTGACTACAAAAATTGTTTTCGCTCGTAGTGGCTTCAAATACTGGAATTTTCCTGCAGTGGCTGCATAGATGGAAAACATGTTAGAGTCAAATGTCCTCAGAAAACAGGTTCAGTATTTTTCAAGTATGAAGGACATTTTTCTGTGGGATTGCAAGGGATAGCTGATGTAAATTTCAATGTCAATGCTGTTGAAGTCAGGTCATACGGGGAGCAAAGCGATGTTGGAAATGTTTGTATTCAAACGTTCACAAATGGTTAGAAATGGAAATAGAAATCACATCTCAAATTATGAAAATCTTCCGTCTACCGACATTTAAGGTATCTTTATAATCTTTGGTGTTGATCCTATGAAAGCATATTTATTGACCCCATATTCAAGACTGAGGCCCGGTATTATAATGTATACTTAAAATATACTTTAACTAAAGTTCACTTTAGAGCCCAGTATTACATTGTTTTTTTTTTTAGAGATAAGGTGAAGATTATTTTGCGTCTCCATGCTAATTCATCATACATGTATGAGATTTACTATAATCTTCACTTTAACTCTAACAAAACATTATAAAGCCAGGCCTTAAAGTGAACTTTAGTTAAAGTTAATTTTAAGTATACATTATAATACCACGCCTGAAACTTACTCAGGAAGAACCTCTTTTTAATTAGGTATAGACTATATAGAGCTAGAGGTTTCATAGGATGTGCCTTAAGAAGACTTGAAATTGCAATGGAATCTGTACACATTGAAAATAAGTTAGTTTCAACTTGGTATAATTGCAGTAGAAACGCGAGAGAATATAAAAAACCCTTTAATAATCATTTTGTTTGTCCAACAGGAGAGATTCAGTTTAAATACAACACACCAGAAGGAGAAAAAGAGAAGAAATGTTAACTTTAAGTTACATTTGTGCCTGTTTGTAAGTATGTAAGTTAGAAGATAAATAAGTACATAAAATGTAGAAATGTAATATTTATTTTCAATTACTATTATCAAGAAAGTATTTAACGATAAAGAAATATGTAAAATATCAATAAAAATTAAACTTACTACTAGTATTCATCCCTTGGGCAAATTCTTTCCACTTTTGATAAGAAATGTCTCTTTTATGGTAGTACTTATCATTTTTATTCCACAAACAGTTAATGTCAAACAAAATACTAATTAATTTGTTGTCCATGGCTAAATACAGCTATATGGAATCAGGGTCTACTGAACTTGACACGAGGATAGAAGGCCCAACATCAGAACACATGCAACGATATTAAACTGATCTGAACTGTGGAAAAGGCAGTTGCAGCAAAGAAAACACACATAAAATGTACATACCTTGATTTTTCATCAGATATCTTTCCATCAGAACATGCATCCAAGGTAACCATATTTCTCTTCCAAACTTCTGTGCTCTCCTCTTGCTATAACAAACCATTATTATACTAGTCCCCAAAGTGAAGATTAGTTAAATTCCATGCTAATTATGCATTATAAAACTGTGTCTTAGATTAATTTATGACAGAATAACTAAGAACTTTCTGAAACATGATATGAGTGCATAAATTTTATATTTCAAATTAATAATATGGTTTTAAAGGTTACGTTCAATGTATGTTATCTAACAATAATATCAAGGTAAATCAAAATACCCCAGGAAATACTTTGAATTCAAAATACAGCAGAACACCTTGAGATTATGACAGTAGACTCAAAATTTCAAAATCTGGCAAAAATTAAACAAATTATCAATAGGTCATGTATCACCAATATTAACTAAGAGCAATATGACACTTTATAATGAAGAATTCAAGAGTGATAAGAATCATTGCAAAATTTTATTGGAAATATCCTCAGACATCACAAGCACATAGTGTTCTTGTCATGAGTTAAAACATAATTTAAAATCTCTGAATGTACAACAGAAACAGAATAGAAACAGCCTTAAAAAACGTTTTTTTTCCTGCTTCTGGAAAATTTATTTAGAATAATTTTAAAATTTATTTGGTCTATAATTGACCAAGAGTAACTTCAGATTGGGTAAGAAATGGGCATGAATACTAATGAAACACAAGACTACCAACTTCTCAGCATTCAAGTTATAGTGATCCAGTTCTAAATATTCACATAAATATATACATAAATATTTGCAGACTTTTTAAAAAATGAGGGCACCAATTCCACAAAATATCGGGCCTGATTGTATTAAAAGAGCAATACAAAATACTTTTAGAAGAATACAGTTTTTTAAAGTCATAAATCAATTGATTAAAAAAGCTCATAAAAACCTCCAAGTATATTCATATAAAATATGCAATTTCATATTTAGAACAAACGAAAATGGGTAAGAATAACTTTGCGCAAGATGTTGCGCACCCAGGAAATATCCCAAGGAAGAATGGACTTGAAAAAAGTCTGACAGGACTGGGAATGGAACCCGGGTCTCCCAATTGCCGGTCGGGTGCTCTGTCCGTTGAGCTATCCTGGCAGAACATTTCTCCAAGCCATTTGGGATACTTTGTTGGCAAAGGACATTTCGAGTTCGTCCGCATGGCGGCATCGTTCGAGTCTAGCTTCATTGAAGTAACGGCCACACAAAGAGATGGAAAGGAAACCCCCTTCTTTCCATCTCTTTGTTTGGCCGTTACTTCAATGAAGGTAGACGCGAACAATGCCGCCATTTTTCAAGTCCATTCTTCCTTGGGATTTTTCCTGGGTGCGCACCATCTTGCGCAAAGTCATTCTTACCCATTTTTGTTTGTTTACTACCAGAAGGGGGTAAACCTTTCATTTTGTTAAAAGTATAGGCTAAATTCAGAGAAAGATAATGAAAAATTTCTTTCAACATTAATACTAAGTGAACCCACAAAATTAAACCGACAGAACATGTTGCCACCTGCACTGGATATCACTAGCATGAAAATGAAGAATAAACTTTGTAAAGAGCAGCAAAAACTTGTTTATAATAGGTGTAAATCAGAATATCTCTTTCAATACAAACAAAGCAGCAAAGGAAAAGAAGTGATACAGGAAGTAAATATTATAAGTCAGTAGTCAACTCTACAGATATAATTGCTTTGATAAATATATTGTGGATTCTCATCATGGTACACTTTCCTAGTGATTAAATAAGGACTGATGAAGCATCTGGATAATTAATTAAATATTTTACATTTGAATAAAGTCAGATGTTTAAAAAAGCAGTAGGGATGCTTTCATGTTCTCAACAGTTAGCTTCTAACTCATCAACTCCCAACATTCTTTAAAATTAGCAGTTTATTCAATGTATATGAAACTTCTATCAATTTGAAAAATTTAAGTTAAATAATTTTCCCCAAATTATGCATCAATTTTAGAAGATGCTTTTCAAGCAAAATATTCTATGCTAATACAACACCTAGGATAGGAATGAAACTTCAAATTATATAATCAGTAGTACTGTTTATAAATAAGATGAAAACACTAGTGATATCAAACTGGTAATACCTTCTACCAATATTTTCACCTACCCCTCAAATTTTCTCAATGTAAGCTCTCATACCAACGTCATAACCACCTTTCATTGTACAACAACTTCATGATGAAATTAGTACCATGACCATGCACAATAACTTTCAATAGCTAATTTTTTCAGGCTCCTTTTTTAATTTCATGAGGATAAAAATTTAATCTTAGAAAAGAAAGTAATTTTTCTACTAATATTAGTTTATGTTGGTGAGATCTTCTGTCTTAGTTGAGATTTGATAAGAAATATTTATTTTATAATAATAATGATAATAATCATGTCTTTATTAAGGTAAATTTTAGTCTAAATAGACCACTCTTACAATTAACCTTGTATAAATTAACACAAATATCCATGCCCTGACCAGGATTCGAATCTGGGACCTTGATGTTGCTGGGCTAGCACGCTAACCATTACACCACTGAGGCTAGCATTATTTTATGAAGAATAACTTAAAATTATGTTTGTGAGATTAATTTGTAACAGTGATGAATTGAAGAAATGAAAGAGCAATGACCAAATGAAAGGAACCTTACAGTTAAATATGGCCATCTATAGAAGCAAGAGAAATCAATGTTTGCAGGCAGACAATACACTTATTGTCTGCCTGCAAAGTCAAAATCGCAACCCCAAATATTACTGTACAGTAAAAATCAGTACTGAAAGGAAACAAATTGTAGTGGTGTATCAAGAGTGATGCCTGCAAGCAAATTAGGCTCTGAAGGCTGCTTCTACCAGTCCTGACATAATTAATGTGGACAAATATAAGATAATAAAAAGTATGACTGTTCAGTGGAAGAGTGAAAAACCTAGAAGAACACCCTTTGCAAGCCTCGCAACAGAGGTGAAATCTTGACATTCCCTTATCATTTGTGACCAAGATACTGCTTAGAAAATAATTACTGATGTAACAAAAATTACTGATGTTAATATTTTTCTTATTTATAATATCTTTTGCATTTAGTTTGACAAGAACATAATGCAGAATTGACTATAGTTAGGAATCACTAATTTTATGTTAAATATATTATCATCTGAGAGGCTAGTTATTGATCATGATAAATTATGGATGTGAAAAAATAACAACCACCAGAAATGCCCTGCAGTTGTTACAAGCACCTCTGAAGCTACTGCAGTCAATGCAGATATAATAACTCACTGTTTTCTTATGAAAAACAGGTCTGGGAGTATTAAATGACTAACTAATGGCTAAATATAATGTGATACATCAGGTATTTATGTCATAATTTTGGAAAACCTACTTTAGGGGTATGACTAAAGAAAAGTATTTCTATCTACAATCAGGCAGAACTCAAGAGTACCTCCTCAAAACCAAAACTATTCAGTGAAAATTAAGTAAGTCTAGTTAACTAAAGTCAATGATCCCCATCATGAATTATTTGTTTTAAAACTTTTAAATCTCAATGGAATGCATCCATTAACACATTGGCTCATATTCAGTACTATTAGTACTTTCATTGAGTATATTTATCGATCTGTCCAAAGGATAATGCTTATAAGAACATTTTAGGAACTACCATAGCCATCACTTTAGAGTTATTTATTTTTGAATTTGTTGTCCCTTGTTTTTCTTTAATGGCTCCTTCTAAGTTTAAGAGGGAAAAAATTATAGATAGTGAATACCATTAATAGATTTCCTTGTTTCCTTCATTAATTTCAAAACATCTGTTGTATTATCAACTGTTTTAAAATTACCTAATATAGTTTTTATGGTTACTAGAATGATTCCTCAGCTTTAGGGTCATTCTTAATTTTTTCACTTTCATTAGAAACTTAGTACAGCACTGTTAAATGCTTGTCACTAGATATGTATGGAGAGACCAAGAAGAAGACAGAATAAATGGAACAGAGTCATCATCAAGGCGATTCAGAGGAGCTCAAATTAGAGGAGTTATAAATCTAACATCAGATTAGGAACACCACTATTGTAAGCATTCATTATCCTGCAATATTTCTTGAATTACATTATCCATGGTTATAGACCTCAATATGATATAGCAATATTTAGAATAAAAGCTAATAAAGCTAATAAAAGAAAATGTTTAGGATAACAAATCAATTTCTTAGGAATATAAATTCTAGCTCTGAATTCCTATTGCCCTCATGTTTCTTCAACAGCAAAAGAGTGAGTCAATTAATCTATAACCTACATTAAGTAAATATCAATATTTTTATTATGTGCCTATATTAAACTAGGACTGCCAACCATTTGAAGTTTTGAAAATATCAGGAGGTTTTGAAAAAGTTGTTCTGGTTGACTCTCAAAATTTGAAAATTTCTTTTTTGTTTTTATTTTATAATTTCCAAGTCATCTAAGTTATTATCAGTTCAATGGATTATGAGACTTATAAGTGTCAATTTTGAGCAAAAAAATGTTATTTTTTATATACTAAAATTTCTCTTGTTCTTATGAATCCTTCTCTGATGCTGTTTTACAGTATCTTTCCTGTTTTTTGTTTGATAGTATTTTGGAAGATCTGTGTACTTTGAATACAGATGGCTGAAATAAAAGCTGTGAGACTGGAATTTTGCCATAAGCATCTGTCGTTTCAATGAAAATGAAGGTGAGGCTGCTCTGCATGCAACTGACACAGGAGATGTACTGCAGAATTCGCACACTGCTTGCATTGAATACCAGAATAAGTAGTTGAAATCATTCGAAGAAATTTCTTCATTCAAGTTTGTGTCTTAGTATGAGACTATTTAGTTTGATAGAGCTGTTTCTACAATGTGGAACCTCCAAATCAAAGGGGTATATGTGGATAATGTTAAGTTTTTCTACAAGTTTGGCAATTTAAAAAATATTTATAATGGAAATTGTTTGGGTTCTGATGATAAGATTCCTTGTAATTTTGTTGGGCTAATTATTTTAACTGGCAGAGAAATGAGGAGTTGTTCTCAGAGCTGTTAGTGGTAGCTCATGTTTTCTTTTCCATTCCTTCATATGATATTTTTATCAAAAGACTATTTCAGTAATGAGGATTCAAAGGTCAAAGAGAGTTCTCCCCTAATCAATTCAGATTCAGGTCCTAGTGCTTAGAAGATTCGATTTCTATTCAATTTCAGGTCAAAAATATTCAAAGGGGCAAGTCATGCAAAGTTTTTCATTCATTTATTTATTTACTAAAACGTTCCAATTTACTGAGAAAAGTTGTATCAGCAGAAAAATGTAAGAAGATGTAAGCAAATGGAAATAGAAAACAGAGTGTAAAATAAAATATTTTTATTAATATAATAAATCTTTCATGTTTACAAAGTTTTTATAGGTTTAAGAATGTAAGAAGTCATTAAAAAAAATTATGTTAGTAAATTCTATTTGTTAAATGCTCCATGATGTTCTTTAAAATACTCTAGAAATAAGTTTATTATTACTTCCTTCATAAAATTGTGACAAACTTTTAAAGAATACAAAGTTTGTTTCCAAAAAGAAATAAGATGATATATAAGTTCATGGTATACATAGTTAGAATAAACATCCTCAGAGTCTTCATTACTCAATGCAAATGTCTTCATCTTCAGGGTTAGAGGGTTGGAAATCCTATATACAATTCCAAGTGCTAATGATACATGCCAACAGGAAGCACCACCCTGTTATTGCTACAAAAGATATATCAAATCCATTGACCTTTCATTAAAAGATAAGTTGGTTACCATATCACACTTAATCATATCCAATGTAACAGTAGGGGGAATGGCAGTTGAAGAAATTTGATGCATGTATTATCTTATCACCTGGTGAAGAATCAGAAAACAATAAGTTGAATACTACTTTCTTTCTATTATATCTCTTCCTAGCAGGTGAAATTTGAGAGCAAGACGAAGTTCAAGTGAAATATATTTTACATTAAAAAATAAAATACTCATTTAATATAACTTTGTTTCATGGAATACAGTCCCATGGATCAGATAGAAAATGAGAAATCAATACTAAACAAAATATTGTGGTAGTTGATTTATTACTTTTTTATCCTTCATTTTCATAACATCTCTAAATGTAAAAAATGTCTTTGTACGATGGTTATTTATAACAAATAATGTAAAAGAAATTAAGTTTTCATGGCAAATTTAGAAGCTACAAATGTTTCTCGTCATCCCTTCATGCATGCCACATCTGTCATGATCTACTGTCAATAAAGCGTGCTGAGTTTAAAAAAAAAACTCATGCATGTAAGAAGTTTGAAAATAAAAATTTAATAATTATTTTTTTATGAAAGAACTAAATCTCAATCTTCTTATTCTAAAATATGTTTCAGTACACGAATTTCATTCAAAAGTTTATTTGAACAACCTACATCTATTGCAAACATTTTCTCTCTTGTTATAGTACCCTAAGGTAGATTTCTGTAAAACTAAATATTGAAATTAATCTTATTGTAAGGTAAATAACCTAACTTATCACAAGATACTTGAAATTTGAGTGATTTGAAGTGTCAACAATTCAGGAAATTAAAGGAAATAATTTTTTAGCAAACCCCATAATCGGTAAATTAACCCTTTAGCTGCGGGACCCTCAGATTTTTCTACATCTGTGTGCAGGAGAAAAGTAACAGGGGTACTGGAGGCGCTGGCAAGTCCTAGCAGGTAGTTGTCCCTTATAATCCGGGTCGACCATTTTCCTATGGGTTGCGGTCAGTGTTATTGTTTAGAAATTATGGTTGGCATCATATATAATATATTTAATAAGAAATTAGAAATGAAAGATTTGGGTTTCCCCCGAGGTGCAAAATCCCTTGGATTTTCCCAATCTAGAACAATATAGAAGAGTGAGCCTTTGGGTGTCTACTTGAGAGGCAGGGCCATAAAATTGAGAAAGGACAAGAACGGGGAAGAATGAGCAGGTCAAACGTAGAAATACGTTTTTCCCGCAGTTCTCTTAGAAGAACGTAGAAGTATGTTTCCCGCAGACGAAGGGTTAACTTCCATAGGGATGTGGAATTTAATGCCTTACATTGATGAAAAAATTTCAATAACAACAGCCATAGTTGAGTATATGTTTTATTTAAAGATATTGCGCAGCCAACTCAACAATCCTATATACAAAGAACACTTTGGTCCTCAAAGTTTACAAATTTGCATCATAATCAAGAAGCTAATTAGTAATCCAACCAAATCATTTCTTTACAGTACTTTCCACCATTTATTCAATGTTTAACTTTCTTTCAATCACAAAGATGCCACAATACTTCTTAAATGGGGAAATTAAAGGTACCTCTGCTAAAGAAAACTCCATTTTACTTTAATTTGAGGACATAAATCTATTGTTCACAGGTAAAAAATCATTAGTTTATCTCATTACATATTAAATGAAATCTTTAAAACGATTTGTCAATATTTTCATAAAAACATACTTTTATCAAAATTAATGCAATTTGGAATTCATTACAGTTGATGAACTTTCACTGTAAGGTATTGTCTAATACTTTCAATGAAAAACCCTGGGGTTTTAGGTCTCTCTGAATATATATAGTGAAGGAATAAATGCATTTGTTGAAACAACATTCCTTGAAGCAAGCAACCGAATCATAAATATTGATTTAGTTTTGAAGTATCACAATCAACATTTAATAGACTAACATTTACACCAGTTGATATTTACAATAAATATTTTTGTTTTATAAACTGATATGACCTTCTTCATCACACATTGTGAAGCAAGGTAAGAAATGTGTTTTCAGATAACTCACTCTTTTTCACCAAAATCTTTCATTTAGGCACCAATCGTAACAATTCCTATAAACAATTCTGCCTGAAATACTTGACCCTCCCTTCATTTTAGTCTCTACACTTTCAGACACTATTGGTAGTAGGCTATGTAAAGCAACACAAACTTGCCTACACTGTGAGCCAATATTACAATACAGAAATATCATCACTTCTGATTAAGGCTAATGATAACAAGAGAATATGTATCCATAAAATGAAAAGCAGTCAATGCATAAATTGGGAGATATTTTTTAAAGCAAATTAGATATGCACTTGGGAAGGAAAAATTTTTCCATCCATTCCAAATAGTATTTTGGCAGTCAGATTGGCAGAATTCAAGATATTAAAAATTTATGTTATAAAAAATGATACCTAATTATGATGAAAAGTGAAAATGAAATGAAAAGAGCCCTGTCCAAGGTAATATTCCATGAAAAATCACAAGATTGTTTCTAAGGACAAATTACTAAGGTGGCTTTCAAAAAACATGAAAGAAGTGAATGATAGAAGGCACAGCGACTGTTTTCTTGATGCACAAGTTGAGAAGGTTACCTCTTTTAACCTATGCAAAAAAGTTTAAATAGATGTTTCATCCCTCCTTACTCATTTCAATTTTCCAAGAGATATACTATATATTTATGTATAAAACCTTTGTGCAAAAGTTGGAAGCACAGTGTGCAGAATTTACCCATGCTCCCCACCTTCAATTCTCATTCCCCATTTAAAGAGTTCACATTTAATCTTATGACTCACATTATTCCATTAAAACTGGAATGCCCACTATATAAAATAAAACATAGCTATGACTGGCTTGTAACTTCATAAGGATGTGGCAAAGGGGATATCAACACTGCCACTAATTCATGCACCAATTAGTAATGCTGTTTAAGAATCCATTTACAGCACTGGCCTAAACTTCCAACAGCTTATAAAGCAGAAGAATGGCTCAGAACAAATCAACACATTGATTTTCTTTAAATTATTCACACTATTCATTCTGATATATTGATATTTTTGATACCTCAGTCCATCTCTGGTTTGTAACCCAAGTTTTTCCTCTGCAGGAAAAGATGAATTTCCCTGAAGTTTGGCCTATCTCGTTCATTCCTTTGCCAGCATTCACACATTAAATCATATATTTCTTTGGGACAGTTGATTGGCTGAGGAAGTAGTAACTGTTGACGAAAGAAAAATAAAATGTAAGTAAAGTAGCAAACTATTACCATATATACTATATTTGTAGCAGACTTTTTCCATGACTTAGATTTTTAAAGATTTGAAAAGAGAGATTACAATATCTCTTGTACAGTAAAATATAACATTGTAAAAGACTGTTTGAATGTATTGGAAGATAAAAGTAAAATTTTTGCTCACTTTGCAGAATGCTCAAACCCCAAGTTACTCACAGACTACCCAGCTAGCACAGACCACTTGTTGACCCAAAATTTATGTAAGCAAGGTTTGATGTATTATATTATGTGTGACTTAATAACTACCAACACTTGCCTAAAGAATTAAGATGAATGTGTACATTTTCTACATCTGAATGAATGCTACTCATGCAAAATGTTTTTATCTTGGAATCCTGAATTACTCTTTCCCTTCAAAGAGTTAATAAGAACCTTCTTAGTAAAATCCTTACCATTGATCTTTGAAATGTTTTTTGATTTATGTATTGCAGGAGAGCAAACTGTCATAACATAACTGGTTTGATAAAATATAAATAAAATGATGAAATGCTCTTTAATACTGTAGTTATATTATGTGAAAGTGAATTGATGTAAAGGAAGGTGAGAATTAGGGACATGGCTCTTCATTTTTCTATTTAGAATTAATGTTAAAAATGTCATTAAGATTGCATGAGAGAAGTCAATTCAAAGTTAAGAATTGAAAATAAATCCCAGATGATAATAATGCAAAGAGGATTTGATAATCAATTTAAACTGTTCTAACAATGTCAATGTTTTAGAAATTTATCAGCAAAATTGCATTCCTCATGATAATATGGGATATAGCATTGAGCTTTCAACCCCAGATTTTGCTCTAAAATTCCCAGAGATGCTTGTTGATTACTCGTTGAAAATAATATGTGTTACCCTCTTACAGTATGTATCAAGTTCCCATGCTTGCTTGTCCTCTATCTGATGTTCAAGAATAAAATTCCAATTTTCTTTTTAAACATTCCTGGTTATTTCCATCACACATTAATGCAGTTTAAACATTAAATATAAAATCAACATTAATAAAATCTTACATGAACAACTCCCAGCTTCAAGATTATCTAATGTTTCACACACTGTAACTCTCACAAAAATTGCAATTTTCTAATATCTTTATAATGATTATCTACATCAACTTTAAATGTATACGTTATAATTCTAAGCAAAATACCAAGTCTATACTATACAGACAGATGTATTAAAGGGATTTGCAGCCTGCTGGGTTCAGAAAAGTAAGTGTCAACAAACTGATGAACAGTTTAAGTAAACATTTTCTCATTCTTTAAGGAAGCTTACATTTATGAAGTCAGTAGCCATAGATGGTCTAAGCCTGTCTTTATGCTCAAAATTACCAAATGTAGAAATTCTGTTGCAACACAAAGTTAATATTAAAAAATAAAATTGTTAATGTAGAATATGATCCTTATTTTGTAATATTCTTGTGCGTGTGTGTATAGTCACACCAACGATGACATCATGTTTTTTGAGTAAACCAAAAAAGGAAATGAAATTATACATACATTTATATGTCATTTAAATATAATTATTAAATGGCAGCATGTAATTTAGAGTCAGACTTAAAACACACCATAAGAAGATAGATTTTTAATCCTATGATTGATAACATTTGATGATATATTTTATCAAAATATCCCTAATTTATCAAAATATCCTCAATGAGCAACAGCTCTCAAGAGGTCAACATTTTCAGTGTATGTACATACAACTTATTAAATAGAAATCATCAGAAAGGGAGAGTGACTATTGATGTTTCAATTAAATGTTTCATCCATGAATTGAAATACAGACAATACCAGCATTTAAGCCAGTTTAATTATGTACACTAACTTCATTTTGAGAACAAATTGATCAACTGGATGTTGAAGTATTAAAGTGGATCTGAGTATGGATACTTGCTAATTATTTTATGAAGAATAATTGTGATACTAAAATATTTTGTACATTGCAAATAGCAAACCACCACCTTGAGAATGGTCATCAATGCATCTGGTCTGTGAAATACCTAAATTGTAAAAGAAAGGGTATTCATTGAATTCCTTAGAACAGCTAGAAATTATGAAATCCCTCTCCTTCTCTAATACACTCACCATTAACAATCAATCTTCTCCCCTCCACTTTCCTGATACTCTCTACAGCAGTAAAAATTCTATGTCAACCCCCTCCCCTTCCTAACCTTCCCATAAACACCCACTCTCTCACACTCCCTTCCCTCCCTTTTAATATATACATAAATTACTGAAGATGTCTTGTCTTGACATGATGATGAACTAAAGGGTTGAAACCATGGTTGTGAAATGAAATAGAATTTGTGGTAATGGTAGTAGATAAAAGTGATCTTTTTCCTTATTTTTTATAATGGAGAACTACTGCAAAGTCAAGGCTGAATTAATAAGTTCTACCTAATAACTTAACTCAAGATACGAGAGATGTTGACACTTGATAATACCTCAAAGATAACTATGAAAATACTTAGAATTATTTTTATTGTCTACTGCTAGTAGCCTTGTGATAATTATGAACTATTTCTCATAAAAAACATAGATATCATAAATTTATTTGTAAGGTTAAGTAGTGGTTGATCTTCATGTTACCATTTATTGCTGCTCATCCAAAGATAAAAGAAGGAATGTAGACATGATTTGATTTCAATCAAATCAATGTTGAATAGACAAATTAAAAATATACAACATGAAATGATTGCTATGACAGTAATTAAAGCTTTGAAAATAAATTACTTTAAGTTGGAACCATCAAAATTAAATTAATAATAATTAATTGTACATTCATACATTAAAATTGAGAAACATTGCTCAAGAGAGTAATAAACTTATTTTTACATAGAATTTTCTTCAATTTTTGCTTTTAAGTGAAGCGTTAACTTCAAATTTTTATAATAAATTTAGTTCCTGAGCAGGTAGATGCCTTGTTTAAAAATTTTACCAAAGTAGTACAACCTGAAACAATCACAGGGAGTTAGAAAGACAATTTTTCAAAAATTTTATCTGAAGTAGACATTTTATAGAAGAAATCTACTCAACTCCTTTGAAATATCAGAAATGTCCATCATTTATTACCAAATGGAGCATACATTAATGAACACAAACGTGATGATAAGTTACCTTCAATTATTTATTTTGGGCTCATTGTTGTATTTATATAGAGGAAGTTTTTCCAGATCTCTTCATGGTTTTGGGAGGAAAAGAATTACTAAAAGAAATTTCATGCTATAATTATATCCATTGATTACACTCATTAGAACTTAAAAAATATTATTCTGGATACCAAAAAGTTTATTTAACAAAATCAGGTTTGAAATAACATTTTACAGTTATGTGTAAACAATATAGAGGAAGTTTTTCCAGATCTCTTCATGGTTTTGGGAGGAAAAGAATTACTAAAAGAAATTTTATGCTATAATTATATCCATTGATTACACTCATTAGAACTTAAAAAATATTATTCTGGATACCAAAAAGTTTATTTAACAAAATCAGGTTTGAAATAACATTTTACAGTTATGTGTAAACAATGTGCTGAAATAAATTCAGGAATCTCAAAAAACTCAGGAACTCAACTGTAAATTTTCAATTTGCAAACTCCTGATTTAATGGGTTAAGAAATGAAAGAGTGGATTGCTATGATAAACTCATAATAATTTATACACTTGTTGAAATACAACCATAAATAACTTTTTGGTTGAAAAATTAATGCAAAGGAAAATAAGATGGTGACAAACTTAAGGTGACTCTGAGCATATAATGAGTAAGGTATACCTTTTAAAACAAGGCTCTACTAGGATTAGTTTTTGGAATAACAAGTGAACATTATCTGAGTGGTGTCTGACAAAAATGATCATATAACACTAGTTTTCCCAAAAGAAATTTTTTTTATTATATACCTGTTCATTGTCCTCTTTTATGTAGTGAGTTGCATTTTCGAGGACCTTTTCATCAGTTAGATCTTCAAATGGCTGCTCTCTAGCAAATGTCAAAATTTCCCACAAAGTAACAGCAAATGACCAAACATCACTTTTAGTGGTGAATTTTCCCTGAAATTGATAAAATAAACTTATAATTGGAAAATTTCCTTTGATGAAAAATCTTCTGCAATTACTAGAAGTTATCAAGTATCACTTTCTTCTATTCCAACAAACTCAAACTTTTCTGTAGTGCAATGAGTGCAAGTAGTAGTAAACAAGTGGTAATTTTCATATGATCTGAAAATTAAACTAAAATTTAATCTCAAGATATATTTATTCAGATCAGTTTGTATTAAGTAATACAATACTATATAGTATATAATACAGATGATTACTACTATAAGTTAAATTGTTATAATTATGCATTCATTATTCATATTTCATTAATTTTTTGTCAAATTTCAGTGCAATTCTATGGTTTAAGTTACTTATATGTAAAAAATCTTTAAAAATTAAAACATACAATAAAAAATTGCTAAGGAATTTGGTGGTACATTATCTCTCAAATCTTTAAATCTAATGAACAAATATAAATGCAATTTATATGAAGAAAGAACAGAATTTAATGATGTTTCTTCTCATTCTCTGATGAATGGTGTTTGCTTAAGACTATCCCAATAATCACTGACACTGTACATCTACCATAAATAGTGAAACTGTTCATCAATCATTAATTTTTTTCTTTTTACAGAATTTTATACATATATGGTAGCACTAAAAGTTGTCACCGAATACAGCACACACAATAAATTTTACAGTTATACCATTAATTGTGTGGTTTTTATGGTCAGCCAAAAAAAGGGGCCAATGGATGTCTAGCATGTGGGCCACCATTTCAAATAAATTGGTGTGAAGAAATGAATTTTCTCTTTGAACTAATTAGTTTTAAATACGAATTTCTAATCCAAAATCACCTATATCCAAGATGTACATTTTTGATTAATATAAATAGAATATTTTGAGATGGGAGTAAAACTTCGAAATTTTTTTATATAAACCGTACTTACCCAAATATAAAACGAGGTATTATTCCAAATTTTGCCTTAGAAAAGTGCGGAATAGTCTTGTATTCTCGAAGGTATGAATATTTTTCTAATATAGTAAGATGGATTATTTTAACGCATTGTCCAGTATATATGGCCTTATGGTCCTAAAAGTTTTTAGATACGTATCATCAGCAAGTTTTCACTTGTTTGAGAGATTTTACTGACATTTGAGAAGACTAAATTTATTAACTTTTGATTTTCCGGAAAATTTTGTTTCCCGCACTCGGATTCAGTTGAAGATGACGACACGATGATGGACATATGTCATTTAAACTAATGGCGACAGATGGAACGGAAATTTTTCCGCATTTACAATTAAAAATCCAATTCCATAGTTGATTAATGTTAAAACATTAGGAACGAAGTTAAAGACTAACTGACGAAGGAAATATTTGCATGGAAGAAGACATTCTCGGATAAACTGATCCGGATGTGTTTTATGCAGCAAAATTCTTCGGAGAAGGACGAATCTTTGAACGGAAACTCAACGGAGATCCTAAAAAGAAGCTGACGGAGTATCATAAGCTAATAATGCAGCTTGCACGTGAACCGAGTTACATTTCACGTCAGATTGAAAAAGATTATGAAACGCCAGAGTATTTCAATACACCAGGGAATATTATTGCCAACGAGAAAGTAATAACATAAGTTATCGTACAAACAACAGGAAACTAAAATTAAAAATTACGGTAAAGATAGCTCAACTCGCTGATGGAATAATACGAACTTTGTTTTTTTTATTTTAAGAAGAATCTTTAAAAAAAGCCGAGTGGGATAATGTTTAAATGTGATACAACTAGTTGGATGAACGAAGAACTAATCTATTGGTGAGATGAAAAACGGAATAGATGATCAGGGGATTCATTGAGGCTGAGGGGTATGCTGACAACCGATTTCTTGATGATAATGGTGAAGATACAGGAGAATTTCCAAGTGGGAGTGAACATGATGGAAGTGATTAGAATAGACTGATAGACATGAATTTTACAATATTGAAAACTGCATCACGAAAGTCACATCTTCTTTAATATATATGTGATTCTTGTTAATATGCAAAATAGTACTATTATTAATCTCCTTCAAATAAATATCATCACCAACATGACATAAGGTAATTAAAAGATTTTAATCAGGTATCGTAGAAATGAAAATTACACACTAAATTCCATAGCATTTTGTATAATCTAAATAGAT
This sequence comes from Ladona fulva, assembly GCA_000376725.2. NCBI lineage: Eukaryota > Metazoa > Arthropoda > Insecta > Odonata > Libellulidae > Ladona > Ladona fulva. The sequence continues at coordinate 2,917,790 of KZ308461.1, read as the reverse complement.
GTACAATCTAAATACATCTGAAAAATTGTAAATAAGTGTTGTGAACGCATGTTTTGATACTATCATGTTGTTTCGTAATATCTCCGTTTTCATGAAAATTGTTAAAAATACCATTTTGTCCAAATCTGAAGGGCTGCGAATATAAGATCGTTTTATATTTCAGGCGTCTTTTATTCGGATAAATACGGTGATAACAGGTAATATATTGAAATGATGAAAATAAATATTTATTATATAGAGCTTGATAGCCTCTGTAATTTGTAAAAGTCAAAATTTGACTTACGAAAGAAACAATTTCTGTAAAAATTCGAGGGTCAATTGAAGATATTGACCAATACCTCGGTGTATATGGTATTTACTTGGAGCTGAGCTAAAAATTATTAGAAAGACAATTTTTCAAAAATTTTATCTGAAGTAGACATTTTATAGAAGAAATCTACTCAACTCCTTTGAAATATCAGAAATGTCCATCATCTATTACCAAATGGAGCATACATTAATGAACACAAACGTGATGATAAGTTACCTTCAATTATTTATTTTGGGCTCATTGTTGTATTTATATAGAGGAAGTTTTTCCAGATCTCTTCATGGTTTTGGGAGGAAAAGAATTACTAAAAGAAATTTCATGCTATAATTATATCCATTGATTACACTCATTAGAACTTAAAAAATATTATTCTGGATACCAAAAAGTTTATTTAACAAAATCAGGTTTGAAATACTTTCCAACAAGACAATTCCTTAATAAAAGAAAGAAATAGGTGTATTAATAAATAAAATTTTTATGCGATGAGGCTTAAATTCCATTATTTTAAGGCAACAAGGAACTAATTGTTTTCATTAGCTATTTGTTTAGGAGTCAGCATTTTTATTGCAGAAAAAAATCACGTGAAAGATTAAATTATAGGAAACGAAAATAACAATGACACCCATTAAACTGCAGAACGGGAGAAATACTCCATTGTAGGAGAATGCTCCCATTTTCAGCAATTTCACTACATTCAAGGAGATTGACTTGATTGGTTAGATATATCCCCTTCATTCACAACATGGCAGCAACAAATCCCTTCTGCACTCCACTCTCGGGAGAGTTCCAAAACATACACACGTCGAAGGAAAAACTCATTTCAATAAGCGAAAACAAGCTTCCCAGCTTTTGTGAAAAGAGCATTACACTGATAGATTTATGAGTTCATAACGCGTTTCATCGAAGGCTCTAATAACTCTCCACACTGCTCCCTAGAGGGTGTTTTATTTCAAAGTTTCGAGCAGTAACAACAATCTCACATTCGCATTTCACAGCTTTTTTCCTTTTCTCTCGATCTTCAGTAGGACAAAGAAGGAAAAATATGGGAACTCCATGGAAAGAAATAAAAGGAAGAAAGACAGAAAGAGAACTTTGGAGGGAAGAAAGGGTTCTTCAGAAGAACTTGGAGTTCGGAGTATGAAAGAACGAGATACCAATAATGCAAGATTGGTGAGGAGAAAGGAGAGGGAGGGACTGGGTGAGAATGAGCAAGACCTTCCTTTTTGAGGGTCCAAGATTTTTAAGGAAACGCTCAAACTACGCAACACGATCCCATGGAAGCAAGGAAATAGGCACGCAGCCGGTTCCACGTTCGCAAAGGCACTAATTAAGTCCTTACTTTGTTATGGGAAGGGTAAAATCTATATCTAAAGGCGAAAATAAAGAAAAAGAAAAGTGTATAATTGAACGGACGCAAGAAAAAAGAGAATAGTGAAAATTAAGAATATTGAAAATGAAGACGTTTATTAAAGTATTTTTTAAATAATCCCAATCTCTTCTTTGCAGTACAGGGAGTGCGCGTTAGAGAGTAATTGCCAAGGGAGTCGATCCGCTGACGTTATGGAAGTAGGTTGATTCAACGTCGGGAGAGAGATATATACAGGCCCTTCATCGATCCTATCGCTTTTCGAGGGATCGATTAAAACAGTGGTCAGCAAGATCCATGCATAGCGGGTCAAATAGATTCTAGGTCTGGGTCAGGCAGGTATAGGGATAAAGCCAACAGTCAACGTAGAGGTAAATACTTAAAGAGATTAAAATTATTATAAGTTAATGCAAGGAAATGTTAATTAGGAGATAAATGTCAATCTCTCTCTTGTTCGCGTTTATAAATTAAAAATAGTGCAAATAATATTGTATTACCACCATTAACGGTTTTGAAAACTGGCCTTTTTTGCACATCTCTAACTGCGTTATCTTCAATTTCTTTAACATTCTTAAAAATACAAGGTAGTAATGAAGTAGAAAGTGTAGTGTAGAACATAAATAGGTAGAACTAGTGCCTTTGTGCGAGCAGAATATCCAAAATTATTCTTCTTCTAGTCTTATTTCTGTAAGTATTAGTAATAAGAAATTTAATTTAGAAACTACTGTAAGTATGAAAGCCATACTACTTCAGAAGATAAAAATAATCCTCCCATAACTTTTGGGCGTTTTATTACGTATCTAGAGAGCGTATCACAAAGCTATTTTTCCCTCCGCATTCTTAACGCCAAGAAGAGCATAACGCTGTCACACATAAATTATGAAATCTTAATTTAGTCACCTCTTGGAAAATATTCACGCGGGATTTCGAGAGCCATGAAATGTTTTCAGAAACTAAGGAAATACGCAGGGATGACGTCGAGACTGGGAGTAGGAGGACAGAGGAGATAATTTTCAATGAGAGAAAGAGAAAAAGGGAGAAAGAGAGAGCTTTGTTCGTAGAAAGGTAGAAGAGAGAAAATATAAGAGCAAAGGAAGAAAACTGGGGGAAAATATAAGCGAGAATTATAGCTCATCGAACCAAAACAGGGTGAGAGTAAGTTAAAGTTCGCTGGAGTAGCCAAAAAAGGAAATGAATTAACTTAAGAAATGTACTGCAGATGGCAGAGAGAATTGGAAAACGTTATTGGAAAAGTTCTCGTAAACGGCATAAATAAAAGCTAGTACACCAAAGATGCCACGAGAAATCGAATGCAACTTCGAATTTAGTACGTGAAGACAGAATTCAATGCTACTGATAAAAGCCAAGAACGGTCGTTTAGATAGAGAAGAATAAAGAAAAATGTTAATAACTATTCGAATCGTTGCGTTATTTCTTGCAAAAAGTTATAATTTCTTTGATTTCCCGTAAGTATGAGAGAGATAATACCATTATTTAAACAAATGAGCTTATATCGATGAACTTAAGTGGAAACTCGGGTTGATGTATTATACTTTCAGAATATTTCATATCACTGAAAATAATTAAAAGCGCTTCATTTTCCTTCTTCATTTACATTACCAACATCAATCGTGATTTCTCGATAGAAAATCTATGGAATAAAAAGACAACGGAAGAGAATAGATTGTAAGCTTCCCTTACGTGTTTTATAGCATAAACAGAAATTATATAAAAAATAAACGGCGGAAAGGAGTTTCACATTTGAGATAGGTTTGCTGAACTTTGACTAGGAATTATTAACAAACTAATAGCATTCTCGTTCCGGAATTATGGGATACCCTTTGTGATAATTCAGAATGATTATGAACCATTTTCTTAATAGCATTCCTTAAGCTTTGCCTACAAAGAAAAACCTTTTTTCTCCTCCATGAGGCATGTGAAGACTTGGGATATATAGACAAGAAGAATACTCGATCTTAAGAAAGTGAAAGACGCGATTGGATGGAGAAAGGCCGAAATATGAATAAAGGGATACGCTGGCGATATTAAAGACGGCGAGTTGGAAGGGTAAGGAAAGAGGGAGAGAGGAAGAAGTAGACAGGAGCTTATTTACGATGTCGAGAAAATCTTTTACTCCCACATCACGCCCGTGGCAAGGAACAAGGATGAAAGGGTACGAAATTAGTCATCGCCAGATGCACAGACTAGAAGAGGGGAAGGGAAATCTTTCCCTCTCTCGTTTCCTATATCTGATAGAATAGTGAGAGTGGGCGGATCTGAAGCAGAGAAAGTAGGCCTAAGAAAAAGGGAGAACGAATTAGAAAGGGTAATAGCAGGTTCCAGACTCAAAATTAAAGCAAGGTTTAGGGAAGGAAATGAAAGACGAAAATATTTTTTCATGAAGGGCTTAGCAGAGAAACAGAAATATGTCTTGAATACGGGTATTGAAATCATGGATTCTAGAGCAAGAATGCACAACTCAGAAGAAGAGAATGACCCCATGGATATGACAAAAATGATGGCGATAAATAATATTGGGAAAATTGCATTGGTTGTTGGTTATTCGCATAATTTTCAGAGAATATTTATTTAAAACACACAATACACACACGATATTACGAATTAATAATTAAAGTGGTACCTTATATCTTTTAAGTACAAAATTTTAGTAATTTTATTTTAAGTAGAGGTCGTTATTCTTAAATTCTCCAAGACCTAATCTATTACTCAAAATTTAGTTATTCCTATTCTTTCTTAATTGTCTGTGTATAAAATGAAGATTACCGACTCACCTTGTTGCCAAATCCCTGTGCACAAAATTCAGTGACTCCAAATACTTCATCCCGGAGGCGATTTGAGTGGCCATGTAAATAAGGCAGCCGTAACTGAAAAACAGTAAAAAAACTCTGATAACTGCTTTTCTCATAAAGGTGAAATATGTCGCTTGATTTGATCACGTTTCTGTGGGTCAAAGGTCTAACTATTTTATTCTCTTTTGTTTTATAGCTTGAGGAAGATAAACGAGTCAGTTTACAATTTTTAATCGAGTACAGGGAAATGAATAACAATTTTCCGAGTAACTCTACGGATTTAAATTCCATTAATATCGATCAAATTAAAATGATCTTGGTTTATAAAACGGATACCCCAAAAATTGCAATTCAAGTTTAAACTTTTACAGTATTTCACAAAATATTGGATATTTCATTTCATACGGTGTATTTCGATAGCTTAGCGGAAAAATAACAGAGCGAAAATTAAAAAAGACGCGGAGATACATTTTGATTTGAAAACGTTATTCAGTACCCATCAGACTGGAAGGAACAAACAAGTTTTTATCCATCCGTAATCAAAAGCATGCAAACGCGTTAGATCAGAGGAATTCATATATATGGAACTCAGTTCGCAAAAATATTCTTGTATCTTCCACGGTTACAGAATTAAAATGTTTGCAGGACTGCCAACCTTAGCGTGTTTGCACTCAGAGGCAGTGGGGATGAAGCTGTTTCGGCCAGATGTTCCTGCAGGAATTGGTTGAGGTCTCCGAATTCGGCGTACTCTATCACCACGCATGGCGTTGGTGGAAGGCATATTTTTCGTTCTTCCGAAGGGCACTCCTTCCCTGGTGTCCTAACTCCTTCTTCTGATACCCTTAGGCAGGCACCCAGGACTCTCGCAATGTTCGGGTCCCTAAGCCTCCAAAGCAGCTCCACCTCTCTCTCGAATTCGGCCCTAAAAAAAGAAGCGCGTGAGACACGGCGTCAGTTTGCCATTCGTGGGTCAACGTGGAAAGAGCAGAAAGGAAAGAGAAAAAGGGAAATAAAATCGTAAGGGATTTTTGATTGGGCGCTCTTCCGTTGATCTGAAAGCTAAATATTGAATTTCAAATCAGCGGAATCGCGGCATCTCTGTCGGCCGTCTGTGATTTTTTGTTTCCAAATTGGCCATGAATTTTTCAAAATGTGGGATAAATTTTCATCTCCCGAAACGCGGACCTTTCCATTTGGGGAATTAAAAAATGAAAGGAATGAGAAGTTGGATGTTTTGAATCTGTGGCGTGCGTTCGTTTCGAGATTTTTATTTCATTTGGAGTCTTCCAAATTCCCGCGGAAGTTGTGTTTTGTTTTTTGAGTTGCGTCGATAAAGTTAATGAAGTAGAAGATATACAACTAACGAAATCCTTTGATGAAAAATAACTTTTATCCGCGGACGTGGGTGTGGAAGTGATTTCCATATTTTCACCGCTAAAAATGGCCTATTCGCAATTTTGTTGCAAAGTCCCAGTCGTAATGGCGATTCATCAGCTTTGCACGTGAAACGTATTGGAAACGAGGAAAAATTGAATGACAAGGAAAGGAAATTGATTTCGAAATTTAAAAGGACTTAAATTTACATATTCAGACATGATTTACCGATGTTGTCTGCTTAATTATTTTTTCCGGGATGGTTAAAATTTATAGAGGAAATACATAAAATTTGGAAAGCTGAGACAGAATAAGTTTAAATTCTGGCACAAAATTACAAAAGGAATTGCATAATAGACAAATTCTTTATTGTAGAAAACCGTGATGTTTCATTTTAAATATTTCTCTGTTGACTTATTTAATTTCCTTGAGTATCATTCCATTTTTACCTTACATCTAAATTTCAATGAAATAAAACTGGAAAATTCAAAAGGTTTTTCTAATTGGTTAGTACTTATGAACATTTTAGAATAACAAATTTTCAATTTCTGAGAAGGTGAAATAGAGGTGAATTGATTAATATGTTCATCAAGTATTTTTCAGCTGGCTTGTGCTTCCAATCAAATTACATCGGAGGAAATAATTTACTATTAGATTAAACAATCGCCAACGTTTGAAAACATTTCAGAGATTATTTCTCTATAAGAAAGTTTCATTACTCATTCAATCGGTACACAGATATACCTATAACCACAGTAAACAAAGTTGAATCATGCAATACTTACGAGTTGGTTTTTAGTTTAGGATACAACTGATAAATATTATTCTTATGCAGAATAGAAAATGACAAAATATTATAAAGTAACTGCGGGTATATTAGCAAAATTAAAAAAAAGTTAAGAATCGGATCTCGATAATCTCCTAAAGAGATCGTAATTAGTATAAAATGATCCAAGTTTAGCCGTGCATAAAATTTATGAATGCAAAAAACCTCTGAGAAAGGGCTCTGTACGTCTTGGTCGGTACAAAAACATTCTACTGCTTCTCATAATTCTAATCCAAGACGACGTAGGAAGATTCCTACGTAGAAAATACAAAAAATAGAACACCAAATTCCAAAGTCGAAGCTCACGGTGGAACTTTAACCATTTTTTAAACAAATACGGAAATCTACATCTTCTTTCGTACCTTGTAGCTTCTGAAGAGCCTCTGAGCAGCGACTTAACGGCGACTATTCTCGCCCTCCCCTCGCTCTCTTCTCCTTCATATTCGCAGAGGTGCACCTGCGAACACACACACTATATGAGAAACAGTGGCTCCGGAGCTGATCCAACTTCGAATAGAAATCGTAGGAAAGGGCACATAAGAGGAAAAAACTATACCGAAGGAAATAGATTTGGCGCTCACCTCTCCGAACTCTCCCAGACCCAGTTGTTGGATGATCCTCAGCCTCTCCCTCGGGAATTCGCTAAGGGGAGATAAAGGCGAGTTCTCCACGACCCCTTTCCGGGTCGCCCCTTCCTCCGCTTCTTCCTCGGATGACCCTGTGGTGGCGACGCCGTAGCTCGGGGACACACGTCCCAAGCCTTCCAGAAGACTCGTGGGCGGAAGGGGGGGTGGGGGCGGAGGGGATGGGGATCGCGTGCCAGAAAGGGGAGGGGGGGAGAGAGGTGGAGGAGGGGGTTGAGACGGCTGGAAGAAAAAACGAAAGTCGAATGAATGGGTGATTGATGGCACTGTTAAAGCCCGTCGAGATCGATTCGTGACCGCTTTTTCTTATTTTCGAGCGGAATCGGGTGCGATGATCGAAAATCTGGCTGTTAAGGAACAGCGAGAAAGAGGAGGGTGATTTTGTTCCGTTTTTAGTGCAGTAAATGGTACCTTATGTTTTAGTAAACCAGGTCGTATATTTCGCCTTATATTTTTATGAATTAGTGAATTTTCCCGCATTAAACACCAAAATCAGGTTGTTTTTAAGGAATTTCTTTTCCGATATCTCCATAAAAACTTTGAGTTACGATGACTACTCGTGAACAATTGTGTACAACATGAAAAGAGTCATAATCGACTGATCACAATTACATTATGGACATATAAGAAGCATATTAAAATAAAATGTGGTCCAACTAAGTAACAGATTATATTTTACAAATATAATTCTAAAACAAACTGAATAGGCTAAATTATCATATCACTATTTAAACTGTCACTATTGTTGGTGCATGCACCCCCTGCCACACGCCGAAAGGTGGCTAGCAGGGTATACACATAGACATAGACTATCTATAATAACTGTTCTATAAGTTAGTCACTACAAATCATTCTCCTCTATCATAGAAAATCCGATGAAACGGATCGTCCCCATTTCTGCTCTTCGAAAATAATTATGGAGATCATTAATTTTCTCTATAAACAACTAGTTTAAAATAAGATGTTAAGCGTAATTTACTAAAGCTTTCTATTATCACTTTGCGTTTATTAGGATTACGCGTAATGTTGAAGATGGTAATGGCGATAAAGCTCCCATGAAGTAAGTAATGTAAGAATAAATCCATTATGAATTCAATTGATGGGATGCTATCGATTTGGTCCTGATTGAAATTGAAGAATACAGGCGTGTAAAAATAAAAATGCAATGAAGCACGCTGTAGCGACGGAGAAAAGCTTCTGTAAAACGTAATGTTTCTCAAATAAATCGATCAATTCGGCTATACTGCGAAAGCTTTATCCACCAAAATCTTTCAGTTTTCACCAAATTTTAAATACGCGCAAATTTCACCAAATGGAGTTTTCTCCAAAACAATAAAACCAAAGTAAAAGATATATGCATTTGTATCTAGTATTACATTTGTCATGTGAGAGTTGAAGCACAAAAGGTAGTTTTAGAAACTGGTTGAAATATTTATTAATGATAAATATGATGCTCTTGTTCATCTGCAATATACATTTCTAGAAATACATAAAACATTAGTATAAATGAATTTTACTTTTGTTATATTTGTACGTAACGCACGAAGTATACTAAAACCCTTAAAAATAGTGTCATTAGCATCATTTTCAGAAAATGTAACATTCGCATCATCACCAGGAATTTTCACCGATTAATCTCATGCTAAATTGACCTAATTGGATTTAATTAGAGTATCTAAAAGGTAAGAGTAATTATGAAAATTTAGAGAGAACATAGCGGATTAGTAAAGACGAACCCTCACAATGTAAGCGATAGCATATTTCGCATGAGATTTTGAACTATCCGTGCAGAAGATATTGCGGGCTAATCTGTTTACCTTGCAAATTTCCGTGGCAGCGTAGTACTTCTCCGGAGGCGGAGGCACAGGAGGTGGTCCAGGGAAGAAGTTGAGGAGAGAGATCTTGTTGGGACGCGTAAGGGGAGGGTTAGAGGAAGGGATTCCCGGAAACGGAGACTGTAGCACCTGTCCCCCGCAATCCCCGGGAACAGCGTACTCCTGAGAAGGCAGATCTGCAATAAAAATGCCGCAAGGATTACTACATTTATTTCAAGGAAAGGACAATTTAAAACAAAAAAGGAAAACTTCTCTAATAGAAAATTGAGGATAAATCATTAAAAGTAAATTATCTCATGGAGTGTTGAAATATTTTACAAAAGAACAACATTTTCTACATTTTGCAATTACCAATAACATAAAAATCACTTAATATATGATTACAGTGAATTTGATTGGGGCTCCTTTAACAGAAACGTATAGATTATTAACTATTCACTAAGTAGCTAGTAAATTAAATATGGGATAGGCAGTTTGCCTTGAAACTTGGCTGAATTCAATGCTAATATTATTCAAAGATATTCAATACGCACTTATTCCACAAAATTAAATAAATATGTAACAAATTAATTTATTTTCATTCTGATTCTGAAGATATCGTATTGTGCCGAACCCTATCAATCATTTTGTTATTAAGTTTTGGTTAATCTGTACACGCTTTTCATTTTTTATGATAAAATAACCAGTATATTTAAGAAAAAAGGATAGTTGATGCATAGTTAAGATTACATATAATAAACTGGTTTTATATGTTTAGTACGCACACTAACGTAAATTACTGAAAGAACTTGCCAGCATTTAACTAATAGCTTTAAGTAAAAGACATAAACAGGCATCATCGGTTTTCCATGATATTGTGAAACGAAGGAAATCGAAAAAAGCAATTTTTATTTAATAAATTTCCGAAATTAAGCTAAGATATATTAATCTAACGTGTCGTACTATTAAAATTATACAAAAGTAATAAATATCAATATCATAGGTATAGCTTAAAAGTATTAAACGACCTTACAATTTAACGAAATATATATATATACGATTTCCCGTCATCATTGTGTACTTCTAATTCAGAGTGATAATAAACCTAAATCATGCATCTCAAATCATGAAAAAACACACACTCGCGCATTGAAGAAGATAGAATGTAAACAGAGGGAAAATAACATCAAACATTGGGAAGGAAAAGCAAGAAACCCAAAAATTTTAAGTTCATATCAAACACTGAATAGATGGCATAAAATATTTACAAAAGTTCTTGAAAGTAAGGAATTAAAAATAATTTCTGAATCAATAATTTTGAAATTTTGTTGAATGATAATTATGGATGAAAATAATCTATTTTCCATAATTTTCCATATCTTCAATTACCGTCCCCACAAATCCGATTTATCCCAACTGAAGCAAAATTATACACTGTTTTGGAAATTCCTGGAGCTTTATAAGCGATAAACGGTTTTAGTAAAACGCTTTCTCTTAAAATATTGACTTTTCAATTTCCAAAATATGGATGTTTTCAATCGGATAAATAAAGCTAATGAAATTTCAAGCCAATACGGAGTCATCCGAACAGAAAGGACTCGGCTCAACCCACGTGAACGAGCAGAACAAAAAAATCTCTCCATTCAATATCATCCAGTGGGACCATATTTGACTGAATGGCTTTCAAGAGGCAGCCATGCCGCCATCCGTAGCTTTTAAGATACCCTCACAGACCGCATGAAAAGGGTACCGTCGGGGAAAAAAGATGGAGACTCCACGCAGGTTCAATGGAGCACCTTCTTATAATGGTCTCCTGTATAACTGTTGATGTGCACCAGAAGGGTGCATCTAGGGCATAAGTCACGTCGTTATTCAGCTGGTGGTGGTGAAGAACTCGATAGGGATAGTGGTTTTCATATTGGCAAGAACCTTTCTCTTCCTAATGGGAGAAACCTATTCCGGAAAGATGGAGCCTTAAACGTTCCAAACCTTATTTCATCTCTGTCCTTCCCCATCTCATCCTCTCGTCCTTTACCTTCGCTACTCTAGAACTCCAGTTTCCGCCACAGTAATGGCAAATTCGAGGGATCTACACAGAGAAGCATGTCATGTTACGGGTCATTTCAAAAGCGCCGTCGATGAACATTACAGGTCTGGAACTCCTTTTAACGGCGTGCTGCACCTCAATGACGTCACAGAGGGAAATGGGGATCAGAGAAGCTGCGGAAACGCCTTCCCAATGAGAACGCAACGAAATAGTCACGGAAGGAACTGTTAGCTACTCCAAATTCAGACAAGTTTTAACATATAATTTTATGCATTACCCACAGGTCCGAGAAATATTCTTCTCGGGTATATAACTAAAACTTATAAACGCAAAGTCAAAAAAGGAACACTCCTTAAATCATGAATAAGTCGTGTTGTAAAGTGAATTTGCTTCATTTTTGAACTAAGGAAAACTTAAAATTAAAAAAATAAGATAATCTCTTTTACAGTTTTATCAATATCAAAACAGATATTGAATAATAAAGTAGCTTTAATTATTGGGTCAAATAAAAGCTCACAATTTTGAGCATGGAATTGGACGGTCCTAATTGATCCCAGGTAAAGGATTTTCTCCTCTGCTTATCCCCGATTACCTTTTATGGCATTTAAAATTTTTATCGACTGAAAATTCCTTTAATATGTTAAAAACGTATTTTGAAAGTCAATTTTGCAAATTTCATCGTTGATAAATAATTAAGTAAAATGCTTCGAGAGCTTAAGCATCTCGTTTTCTTATAGTGTCCTAAGATTTTAGGTCTCCATATCTTAACAACAATCTTTAAAGAGAATTTAGGTCTGAGTGAACGTAAGCTCGTTCCTCAGGTTTTATGGAAACACGGAGGAATGAATTATAAAAATGCAATTTAACTAGCGATACATCCAGTGATAAAATGTGCAAAAGTGGGTCACTAATCAAAGTTGCTACGCGGTGAATGTCTTTTTTTAATCTGAAGTAAATGGTACGAAATGACAAGCTTCATGTCAACGTAAAACCTAGAAAAATGGCATGTATAACGTCAATGTCTTTCTAAATTGATCTTCCTAATAAAACTTTCGTATAATTTTATTATTCTTTCCTCTTAGAAACATCCTATGAAGCACATAAAAGGAATCTCGACCCCGATACAGCTTCCAAAGAATTTATTTCGTTTCATTTTCCAAGTTCAGCCTTAAAACGTTGGCACATAGATGGCCTAATCGGTTGCATAAATTTCATTGCGCTACGATTTCCATAACAAGCCTCGTTAACCGCACCTGTGATTACTTAAACGTTAACCTCGAACGAGATAAGCAGTTTTTCTTTCTTTCTTCTGCGGCCGCGCATGATTACATCACTAGACACTTGTTAAAATTATGATGTGAGCCGGAGTTATAATTACGGCGGAGTCGTAACGTCGCGATAAAACCTCCGGAGCAGGCATCCGCCACGCCAAGCGCTAAACTCCTATCGTCCTAATTGTATCATCTCCTGAACGATTACCTCGTTTAGCCACATTGAACTCTCGAGAGACGTGGAAGCATCTCGAGGTATCCTTGTGCACTGCAATAAAGAAGCAAAGGTGTCCTTTACTTCTAAGGTTCCTCCTCGAGCAACGAATTCAGGATAGAAGAGATAAAGAGTTTTAAATTTGTACAACGCTCGAAAAAGGAGTACAGACTTATGGGTGATTCAGATATATGTACTTTTAAAGCTTGATTTTGCTGGCAATTCCACTTTGCTCTGCATTTTCAGGATATATTTGCACCTACGAGAACATTTCTGACATAACAGACAATTATAAGAAAATCTCTCTTGTTATTCCAATTATATTTCTGCCTACTTTTCTCAAAAACATATTTAGGTAAAAATATGACACACTGCAAAAATCCCATGCGGTTAAATAAAGGAGAACAACCGGTTTAAACTACTAGATAGCTATCATCAGGTTAATGACAAACTAAGATGAAAATGACACTTTCACATTGATTTTTGTCCACTATTTCCGCCTCAACTTTGTGGTAGTTATTCGCAATAAAATAGGAATAAGAAGCACTTATACATGTTACCATAGGATTTAATACAAACGACCCAGGTTTCGACGCATTGAGTCCTGATGATGACGCTATGCGTAGAAACATAGTATGTATCAAATCCAATAGTAACGTGTATAAGTTGTTAGTATTCCTCTTCTAGAAATTAAGATGTTACGTCGGCTCCTCATTTTTTTAACTTTCGAGCGATATTATTGTTATTTCTCAAAAATGCGGTCCGTGTGTTTTTTTCCGGAGTCATTTACTGAAAAAACTAGATCTCGACAAAGTGGGGTCAAAATCAATACTGAGGACAAAAATATTATATTAAGATTTAGAAACGAACAGCTAGATAATTTAGGGTAGAAAGAAAATAAGAGGTATTGATTATTTCTTATATAAACTAGGTTCTTACGACAGTTTTACGTTTGTTTTCTCCATATAACGAATATGCCAATAAAATATAATTGTTATCGTTATCTCTGACAAACTAGGTAATTTTAACGAGAGCTATCCTCCAGTAGATAAAATGTAGCTATTCCAGATATAAATAATAAGAGTCGACATTAACTTTTAGGAAATTAACTTTGGAACTAAACAGATTACTCTCCGGACGAGCAAAGTTACGAAAGTGAACAGGATTTTGAATCCTTATCACGCATTGAAATTTTGTCTCCCTTTGAATTCAACGCAGGCTATCTCTAAACGTAGCATTGAACGTTGAATTGAAAGGAGATTTCTACCGGTAGTCGCGTCTAAGGCACCTAGCGATCGCATCTCCAACGGCATAAGGTCTATTTCCTACTCTCCACGCGTTTCATCTCCAAATCTAGTAGCGAACGCATTCGGCTCATTTTCTCTCTCGAGAACTTCTTTTTTACTTTGCTTCCACCTTGATTCGTCGTTTACCGCAAGCGGCGTCTAGCGTCATCAAGGTCTCGCGCTCAGATGTTCGAGATAAACATAAGAGAAGAGCAAAAAAATATAGGATATCGTCCGCTTCAAGCTTTTAAAACCGCCGGTCGTAGGACGCAAACACCGTCCTCCGAGGTCTCGGAGATTTTACTTATTAATTAAACTCGCAGGCGTTGCGACCATGAGACCCTTGGGGAATTTGTATTCTACGTAGAAGAGAATGCGCGAGTCTATTCAAACAGAATGAAGGGCATTAGATTTAAATTACCTGCGGGACGTAACCTCTCAAAAGAAAGATCCGCTACAAGATTAATGTGGAGATAGAAGATGGTAAGGTATAAATTAATTAATCGGGCGTAATGTAAATTACAGCTCGAAGGGTACACGATTGTTCTGTTAAGAGGATAGTTAAATTAGCCGATGACATAACCGGAAATTAAACCGATGCCTACAGAAAGGAAACGAAGAAAAGTGCATTCCTCTCCGTGGTTGATAAAATGAATCTTTACCACATGATTTAAAGCAAGCAGATTCCTTAATTAAGATAATACTGGAAATTATTGCTGATTCCTTATCTTGCTTTTCCTCTACTATTATCATCAACTTGGGACCATGAATCATTTATTCAAGCTCTTCCGTAAGCCATGAAATTATAAAACATATGGATTTACATTTGTTTTATTAAGAATTATTTCAATACCGAGAGAAAATGGAACTAATATTTTCGCTAATTCCTTAAGGGAGACAAAATTCTCGAATTATCCGTAAAAATTAGTTCAAAGTATCACAAGGATGATCTTAAATGTATTAATTTCGGGAGAAGAAATTCAAGGAAGATTAAAATATAGATGGCAACGGCTATGAAAGAACCTTAAGGCAGATCAGTTTACGATAAAATATAATCCTTTCCTACGTGGAGGAAATAAATCATCGTAACACACAATCTCAAAAAAGTTTTTTTGCAGATAGCACGACTTTTTTCAGTAATACCCGATAGGCTAAACAAATTTAAGTTTATCTTGAACAAACCGATCTTTCTAATGTGTCGATCGCGGATCATTCTCCATATTTGAGGAAGTGCAATTTCTCTCAATTTTCTAGATATATGTATATAACAGCAATTTTTTTAATCTCACGATTTTCATAATGTTCTTCTCGAATGGCATCCTATCTCATTTTGATATCTAAGAGCCTGTTAATCGAATAATTTTCATTCATGGCTCATTTTCACTAAAGTTATTTCCATCTATTTAAGACTTCCTTTTTTTAATCAGCTCGCAAATATTCATGTTATCGTGTATTCTCGTATTTTTTCGAAATTTAACTTAGCACATCTTATCCATATTATCTGTTATATCTGAATCCTCCGATTGCCATGTTCGTTTTCCTGTTTGTTCTTACTTTCTTAAATAAGTAAAATAGGAATATTATTACAGAAAATCGCGATCCGATTTCCTATAAGAATATAATCAATAGTTTGCGGCCTCGCCCTGATGTCGTTTCATGGCGCAAACACAGAAAACTTCATTTCATCAGTGGAATAAACTAATTCTAAACATTTTCATCAACTGGTCGTGGTATTGGAAAAACAACGATATTAAGAAATTTAATTTCAATTTTACCAAATTTTTACTAATATATTTTTCTCAGAAAACTGAAGTTATTATTTCCTACGACAATTGTGTGATGCGTTTATTTATTCAGTAAATCAGTATCGTTTAGGAAAGACTTGAGTTGTTTAAGTTATTCACGATTTCAAAACTCATAACTTACCCCAAGTTCTTACGATATTCATAACAAAAAGAATATATGGACTCGTTAATGTATTAAAGAAGGCATTCCTATTTTCCATTGGAAAGGTGTCTTGCAGATGTACCTGACGATTGCTGTCTACGCCAAAACCGGTCTCCTGGATATAACTTTTGAGGAAAATACAAAATCCTCTCTCAATTTAAGGAATGGCTGTACACGAAGTAATGCCAATCCATATTAAATACGTTAGACAACTATACAAATTAAAAGGAGTGAAGAGTTACCACTAATCTCCCAAAACTGTTACCCAATCAGTACTTGCAAAGCTCTCTATTGTGAGCTATAAATTGAATAGGAAGGCTTACAACCTTACCACACATACACGGTGATACTACGGGGTCCCAACTTCTGGCCTTTCGTAATGAAACCTCGATCAATCGAGAGAGGGCAATTAGGGGATCTAAGTAAGCATCCATCCATGTTTTAAAAACCTATCTTTGAAACTTGTGATATTTTACCTCATAGATTTATGAATGATGGAGTTTTAATATCCCCAAGGGACCTAAAACATATATAAATAGCTAAAAAGCTGTCAAAATCTACATGGGTCGCAAGTAAACATCTAGGTTGCCAGCAAAAGATTCAGTATCTCGGTTAACTTGTTCCAAGTTTACCTCTGATTTTTAAGTAAAGAGCATTTCGAGCCACCTAGAGTCGAAAGTAAGGTCACTTTTGATTTTTTTGTAGTGCCAATACATATATTAAATGTCTCTTTTCTCGTCATACCATGTTGTAGTCAGATATGTCTACGTGGACTGTTTAAATAAGTCAAGTAGTTCACCTCAAAGTAATTCTCACGGAGAAAAGGAAGCGGCCTGGCTTGGAACCAATGACCATATTATTTTGAAATAGTTGTCTATTACGTTTTGTTACTTCCACTTTTAACTATTCTTATAGTTTCAAGCAGAATTCATTTCAGGAAGTGGGTCAAATTAAAAATGCGCAACGCCAGCGTGTCGTCTGCCGCTAACGAAGAAAAAATGACAATCTGCGCTTATGTCAAAAAATAATCACAAATTAAACCATCACCAGTTTTGAGAGGAAATCTAATTAGGAAGTGCGATACGAAGACTCCGATATCCCTGTGAACATATGTCTAGTAGATGTGTATTCTTCTTAGACAACGGAATTTAAATGGCTTTCTTGAATTCACCTTTACAAAAGCAGGGAATTCTTTTCGCCGACCTCGCGACTACCCGAGGATAATTTTGGGAGATGTCTTTGCAGTACACGGTAGAGAATCTTCTTTAACAGATTAAATTTCAATTCCCTATCTTCACGGACAGTGTCTTAAAAAATTCCGAAAAACCGTGCAATGCATCCTTACGGGAAATCCCTCTAGGATCTAACCCATGACACCTACGATCGATATCTCACTTTTTATCTATTGAAATGGTCGGGGTCTTTATGCAGAAAAATCACCGGGTCAGTGACGCTTTACGCTTAGCCTCAGAGTTTGTATCCTTTATGGACATATATATCTGGAGAAGTGTATATATATAATAGAATAGATGTGTGTGTGCTGAAATGGATATGGGCAGGCCACTTGGCAGGAAGAAATGACTATCACTGGAAATCAACAGTTCTCAATTGCATGCCAAGAGATGTGAAGAGGCCAAGAAGAAGACCATAAGACAGTCGGAACGGATTCATCATCAATCATTTATGGATAACATGGCAACGTGAAGCTCAAAATTGAGAGAATTGGACAACACGAGTGAGTAGAAAGATAAGACTTAGAATAAGTATTTACAGTAAACCATGATATTCTAATGTAAAACAGACGATTCAACTCTAGAGATCTCTTATATAAATTGTCGCGTATTCGTTTGAACATCTCTTTGCTAGAAAAAAAGCATGAAAATACACGAGGGACTCCTAACCGTCCAAAATAACTCTATGCTTTATCTATTCTATACTCATGCACCTCCATTTCTCTGCACCTTATGCATGGTCTCTGAGTGATTCAAGGCCACGGTTTGAATCCTAGGAGATTATAGGAATGGGTCTGTGAACGATGAAAGGCGGAAGAGAGGGAAAGGGAGTGCGCAGATATGTACCGTGAGCGAGTTTCGTAAAGAGCCCTATAATAAGGACCGTGAGGTTAATGGGAAATATCTTTTGCGACACAAGGGCCCTGGAATGGTTCCACGTCTGAGAACGCAGGACCCTTGATGAGATTCCGTCGTTGCTCTGTCCGTCCCCTCGAGTCGTAAAAAACGCCCAAAGAAGCTCGGATTCAGAGGAACCGTTAACGAGGAAATCAGTCGAAAGCTGATTGGCAGAAGCTACCTCGAGGAATATGGATCCATTAATGCGAGCGAAGCATCTGAGAGATTATATTCTTAGAGTTGAAATGACTTGCCCTGGAGATGAGTTGATAACTTGGAATTAGAGGTGATATGAAGAAAAGACTTTTTACCCTATTTTTATATTAAAAATAGCTTAATGGACTACTATAAGCAATCGAGAACCTAACTGATATTTAGCTTCTTCATTCGGAAACCAAAGGATTGAAATTAATCATTCTCTAACAGTTGAAAACGATAAGATCACTGAGAAATATATATTTTCTCTATCAACTTTTGCTTGTTTTATTAATTAAAGAGCTTGTAAAGTAAATTATTTTTCGAGGAAATTATACGGGAGTAGTTGACTTCATTTCATCAGTGGAATAAACTAATTCTAAACATTTTCATCAACTGGTCGTGGTATTGGAAAAACAACGATATTAAGAAATTTAATTTCAATTTTACCAAATTTTGACTAATATATTTTTCTCAGAAAACTGAAGTTATTATTTCCTACGACAATTGTGTGATGCGTTTATTTATTCAGTAAATCAGTATCGTTTAGGAAAGACTTGAGTTGTTTAAGTTATTCAGGATTTCAAAACTCATAACTTACCCCAAGTTCTTACGATATTCATAACAAAAAGAATATATGGACTCGTTAATATATTAAAGAAGGCATTCCTATTTTCCATTGGAAAGGTGTCTTGCAGATGTACCTGACGATTGCTGTCTACGCCAAAACCGGTCTCCTGGATATAACTTTTGAGGAAAATACAAAATCCTCTCTCAATTTAAGGAATGGCTGTACACGAAGTAATGCCAATCCATATTAAATACGTTAGACAACTATACAAATTAAAAGGAGTGAAGAGTTACCACTAATCTCCCAAAACTGTTACCCAATCAGTACTTGCAAAGCTCTCTATTGTGAGCTATAAATTGAATAGGAAGGCTTACAACCTTACCACACATACACGGTGATACTACGGGGTCCCAACTTCTGGCCTTTCGTAATGAAACCTCGATCAATCGAGAGAGGGCAATTAGGGGATCTAAGTAAGCATCCATCCATGTTTTAAAAACCTATCTTTGAAACTTGTGATATTTTACCTCATAGATTTATGAATGATGGAGTTTTAATATCCCCAAGGGACCTAAAACATATATAAATAGCTAAAAAGCTGTCAAAATCTACATGGGTCGCAAGTAAACATCTAGGTTGCCAGCAAAAGATTCAGTATCTCGGTTAACTTGTTCCAAGTTTACCTCTGATTTTTAAGTAAAGAGCATTTCGAGCCACCTAGAGTCGAAAGTAAGGTCACTTTTGATTTTTTTGTAGTGCCAATACATATATTAAATGTCTCTTTTCTCGTCATACCATGTTGTAGTCAGATATGTCTACGTGGACTGTTTAAATAAGTCAAGTAGTTCACCTCAAAGTAATTCTCACGGAGAAAAGGAAGCGGCCTGGCTTGGAACCAATGACCATATTATTTTGAAATAGTTGTCTATTACGTTTTGTTACTTCCACTTTTAACTATTCTTATAGTTTCAAGCAGAATTCATTTCAGGAAGTGGGTCAAATTAAAAATGCGCAACGCCAGCGTGTCGTCTGCCGCTAACGAAGAAAAAATGACAATCTGCGCTTATGTCAAAAAATAATCACAAATTAAACCATCACCAGTTTTGAGAGGAAATCTAATTAGGAAGTGCGATACGAAGACTCCGATATCCCTGTGAACATATGTCTAGTAGATGTGTATTCTTCTTAGACAAC
Source organism: Ladona fulva (assembly GCA_000376725.2). Lineage (NCBI taxonomy): Eukaryota > Metazoa > Arthropoda > Insecta > Odonata > Libellulidae > Ladona > Ladona fulva. Next base: position 2,897,792 of record KZ308461.1, on the reverse strand, counting down.
GGAATTTAAATGGCTTTCTTGAATTCACCTTTACAAAAGCAGGGAATTCTTTTCGCCGACCTCGCGACTACCCGAGGATAATTTTGGGAGATGTCTTTGCAGTACACGGTAGAGAATCTTCTTTAACAGATTAAATTTCAATTCCCTATCTTCACGGACAGTGTCTTAAAAAATTCCGAAAAACCGTGCAATGCATCCTTACGGGAAATCCCTCTAGGATCTAACCCATGACACCTACGATCGATATCTCACTTTTTATCTATTGAAATGGTCGGGGTCTTTATGCAGAAAAATCACCGGGTCAGTGACGCTTTACGCTTAGCCTCAGAGTTTGTATCCTTTATGGACATATATATCTGGAGAAGTGTATATATATAATAGAATAGATGTGTGTGTGCTGAAATGGATATGGGCAGGCCACTTGGCAGGAAGAAATGACTATCACTGGAAATCAACAGTTCTCAATTGCATGCCAAGAGATGTGAAGAGGCCAAGAAGAAGACCATAAGACAGTCGGAACGGATTCATCATCAATCATTTATGGATAACATGGCAACGTGAAGCTCAAAATTGAGAGAATTGGACAACACGAGTGAGTAGAAAGATAAGACTTAGAATAAGTATTTACAGTAAACCATGATATTCTAATGTAAAACAGACGATTCAACTCTAGAGATCTCTTATATAAATTGTCGCGTATTCGTTTGAACATCTCTTTGCTAGAAAAAAAGCATGAAAATACACGAGGGACTCCTAACCGTCCAAAATAACTCTATGCTTTATCTATTCTATACTCATGCACCTCCATTTCTCTGCACCTTATGCATGGTCTCTGAGTGATTCAAGGCCACGGTTTGAATCCTAGGAGATTATAGGAATGGGTCTGTGAACGATGAAAGGCGGAAGAGAGGGAAAGGGAGTGCGCAGATATGTACCGTGAGCGAGTTTCGTAAAGAGCCCTATAATAAGGACCGTGAGGTTAATGGGAAATATCTTTTGCGACACAAGGGCCCTGGAATGGTTCCACGTCTGAGAACGCAGGACCCTTGATGAGATTCCGTCGTTGCTCTGTCCGTCCCCTCGAGTCGTAAAAAACGCCCAAAGAAGCTCGGATTCAGAGGAACCGTTAACGAGGAAATCAGTCGAAAGCTGATTGGCAGAAGCTACCTCGAGGAATATGGATCCATTAATGCGAGCGAAGCATCTGAGAGATTATATTCTTAGAGTTGAAATGACTTGCCCTGGAGATGAGTTGATAACTTGGAATTAGAGGTGATATGAAGAAAAGACTTTTTACCCTATTTTTATATTAAAAATAGCTTAATGGACTACTATAAGCAATCGAGAACCTAACTGATATTTAGCTTCTTCATTCGGAAACCAAAGGATTGAAATTAATCATTCTCTAACAGTTGAAAACGATAAGATCACTGAGAAATATATATTTTCTCTATCAACTTTTGCTTGTTTTATTAATTAAAGAGCTTGTAAAGTAAATTATTTTTCGAGGAAATTATACGGGAGTAGTTGAATTTATTTATCATGTAATTCGTCTTATTATAATCACATTATTAATGAAGATAGTGCATGCTTGAAAATTAACATTAAAACATAAAGGGTTTCATTTGATTACGTATGATATAAAGTTATTTCCATCTA